>CM039673.1:215529444-216021104 GCA_022496015.1 Hordeum marinum | reverse complement strand
AATTGAAATTAAACAGTACTACATGAATGCATCATCCTCCTCCTCCATCGATGCAGATTGCTTGACCTTTGTCGATGCAGAACTCTTGTCGTTCGATGATGTAGTAGTCTTGACCTTGGTGCTCGGCATGAAGAGCTTATCTTCGTCCTCCGTCGATGCATCTCTCTTGCCCTTCGTCGATGTAGAACTCTTGACTCTCGTCGATGTAGAACTCTTGCCCATCGATGATGCGATAGTCTTGACATTGGTGCTCGGCATGAAGAGGTCATCTTCGTCCTCACTATCTACTGACCATAAATCTGAACTATTCACAGCAATCCTGAGGTAAGCTTCACCCTTATGCAGTTGCTTTTGCCATCTACCATGCAACCTGAGAAGTTCTTTCCATATCTCCTCAAAAGTCTTGGAAGGCCACCTACTCCTAGCTAATGAGTGAGCCAACTCATTCATTATGGTGTCACTACTAATGAGTTCCTCCCATGGAACTGCTCTATCATCCATCTTGAAATTGGCGGCTAGACGAAGAGGACGATCAGACATACCAGAGTGAAAACTCTGATAAAAAGGATAATGAGGATGAGACATCTCCACGAAAGGATGGCGGGAGCGAAAGGATGGCGGGAGTGAAAGGGAAAAGAAGGGCCTGCTAACCCACCATAGGGCGGATGTAGTTATATAGGTTCACACGAGAAGATTGCGGGAGATAAAGGAGCGAAATAAAATGGCG
This sequence comes from Hordeum marinum, assembly GCA_022496015.1. Lineage (NCBI taxonomy): Eukaryota > Viridiplantae > Streptophyta > Magnoliopsida > Poales > Poaceae > Hordeum > Hordeum marinum. The sequence continues at coordinate 216,020,377 of CM039673.1, read as the reverse complement.
GGAGAGAAAGGCGGGAAAGAAAATGGCGGGAGACAATGTCATGAAAGAAAGTGGCGGGAGAGACTAATGGTAGAGAACGGTGGGAAAGAAAGTGGCCATAGAGTATGGCGAGAAAGAATATGGCGGGATAGTAGGGCTGGAAACTAAAATGGGGGAGGGGGATAGTAGGGCGAGACAATACGATCACTATGGCAGATGGCTAAAAACGACAACTAGCTCCTGTTCACGCTCTTTGAATGTTATGAGCACCAAATTGTTCACTTAAATAGACAATGCTAGCGGAAAATTACCGAAACCTTCCTTCTTCAACACCATTCTACTACCCAAGCCAATAAAGTAGGAACAACGAATGCTCACAAATATATCATCATCTTCAAAATGCAAAGTAATTTCACGATTTAAAGAACAAGTCCTAGGAATTAACACAAATTCCTTCAAACTCCTCACTACCATGGTAGGAATAACCTGACAAAAAACATCAAGTTATATGATATTCAGCTTACAAATTTAAAACATTATGCTACTTTAAAGAACAAATAAATAAAAAATACCCGAAACCAAAGCTTACCATATGTTGACAAATAACATTCATGGAATCCATCCTATGAACAAAAGGAATACACAATATGTAGTTGTCATCAAAGAGTTGTCGCGACATGACATACATTTGATGGTAATTTAGAGTGACACCATGACTATAAAAATAGATGTCAACAAGTTCCCTCTGAATTTCACTCAGATCCTCAAGATCTACAAAAAAATAATTTCACAAACTGAGCAGAACAGGAAAACGTATAAGATGAAACAAAACTGAAAATCATTCAAACAAGTAACTTACCAACAGAGGGTAAAGGGAACAACAAAACACCATCCCGATGAAAATCAACACCAATCATAGTTCCATAGTGCTCAAGCCTAACAATCATCATGTCACGATGACAGAGACCATAATCATTCACAAGTTCCTCCCATGAAGAACCATGGAATTTACTGCTCATCCGACCATGTCTAAATAGAACATGGTATAAGTTACCCTCACTGTTGTAAAGATCAAGATCAATATCTATGTCATCCCTCCAAATAGCTAAAGCTCTACACTCCTGAATGAAGCGAGCAAGATGTGATCTAACACTCCACGGAACATACTACAACAAGAATGGACGCAAACATCATAATCATATAAACAAACGCAATCGAATACATTCCAACCAAAACAACATCAACCATATGCCACAGTCAGATAAACAAGATATAGAATCTTACAACACGCCTTGAACATCGACGATCCAGCACCATAGTGAATACAGAAGCACTGGAATCAACGGAAGAACAAGGGCCACCTGGAGCTCAACAAACTGGGCAGCCATTTACCTGCAAACACACGGCGACCAATAAGAACCGAATCCACAACCGAGTTAAAAGTTGACATTTGATTGAGTTGGAAGTAAAAAAATACCATAGGTCTGTGGACAGAGACCTGATCTATTGATTATGCGGGTTGGATACGAAAATGGGTGGACGAGCAAAGAGATCAGTGCGGCGGTGGAAGCACCAGAGAGCAACGGGAGTGGGAGGTTGAGATGGGGAGTCTGGAGGACAGGGGAGGGTGAAAGGAGTGGTCATAGGAGTAAGAAAAGAGTGGTCAGCCTTATCCAGGGGCCTATCGGCTGCCTGGAGGCAGATCAGGCCTCTTCGTCCAGCCAGAGGCCGACAAGCCACTCTTCGGCCTCCCTGTGCCCGACGAGCCTCTCTTCGGCTTGGGGATGGCCTACGGGCCCCTCTTCAGACTACCAGTGGCTGACATGCCCTTTGTCGGCCCACCAGAGGCCAACAGGGTGCTATTTTTGTTTTTTTTTTCAATTTCAACATATGCTTTTAAAATTTGGTACAAATAGGTAGTACTTTTGAAATAAATCTAGCATCCACCTCTTCTCATCCCGCCATTCGCGTGTGTGCAGGCTCATTGTGTATACAGTCGCTCTCGCATGCCCCGCCAAACATAAAAACCATTGGCCACGGTAACCAGCAACCCAAGAAATGGGTGATGCATAGCGTGAGAAGTAAGGTGTCTGCTGCGAGGGTCAGAATGGATGGTAGTACGTCATTGCAGCCGCCGCTGCTAGCCATCGCGTCGGACGACGTCATTAACGCTGAGTTATGCGTGTTCGATTTTTGTGTGTATAGCAGTGCATGATTACGTTAGGTATTTTTCAATCAGACAACGTGATTCACCTTACTGCCGACTTTGCACTAGTTGAAAGCACATTTTCTCCCTTGGTCATTTTGGTAATTAATAACAACATATATGTAATTGAACTAATGTTTCCACTAAGCGTGTTTCAGGAAAATTTCAATGACGGGTTGATAAAGGGATTTTGAAATACCCCAAGATGCAAGGAAATAGATTGGCAAAGCTTCACTAAAATGACTCTACATTTTATGTTTTGTGAGAAATCACTTTGAGTCCATAGGAAACCCAATACTATTAAAAGTGTAACATCCCAAGTGTACCCCGATGAGTAGAGAGGCCATGGTCGTGATCCTTGGGATATCATGGCAACTTTACATTGCTTGTTTTCTTCGTTTGATTTTGTCCGTAGATGGACTTGTCTTCTGTATGATGCTTGAATAATTGTGTGAACTTGTAATTTAGCTTATGGCGAGTGTAAGCCAGCTCATATACTCATGTCTTCATACATGTATGCAATGTTTACTGTACTTGCGAAACAACAAGATGCGCCTCTATCCCTGTCGATGCCCCCATGCCTAAATAAGGATAGTAGCGCATCTTGGCGTTACAAGTTGGTATTCAGAGCCATACGACGATAGGATCCTTTGCTTGATCGAACTTGGCCGAGTCGAGCCTAGTAAAACTATTTTGAGTCTAGTTATATCGGAGAGTAGGTTTCTTTTACTCCCCTTCTATACTCTGGTGAGATATTCGACATAGGAATTTTGTCTACTCATCTTCTCGCTCAAATTTTTTTAGAATCACATGGGTATTTTGGAAACTATATGATGCAGATGTGATGGAGTTCTGTCTTGGTGCCCACTGTCTGACTTGATTTCTTCCGGGGAGTTGAGATCCGGGGGATTCTTGGCACATTGCTATCATTCAGTTTCCTTGGTACCTCGTGACGGAGGGTGTTCGAAATTGCTTCAATACTTCTCATGGTGAGATAAGGTCGGAGTCATCCAGTACTGAGGAGGCGTTCGGGGTACTGCCATGTTTGGTGTTATTGTGTTTTCGAGGATCCGAGATAGATGGAGTTCCGAAGCCTCGGGTTATGTGTTGACGAATGGATACAGTTGGAGTGTAGGTCTTGTTAGTTGTGTGAGATATTTTTCCTCCCTGTATCCCCAACACCCGATTGCATAACCAAAGATTTCGGAAGTTCTTAGGTGGGAATTCAAGTAGTTACCTAGGATCATCTTTCTTCATATGTATGAGGTCTATACATTTGTTTCGACCATAACTTGGCTCAATACCTTGTTGTGCATATTCAAGTGGCTACAAAAATATAATGATGTTGTCACAAACTCGAAGAAGGCGTTGTTACTAATTTTCAGTATGAGGGGTGTTGATGTTATTTCGTTCAATTTCTTTCAAGTCATTTGATTCAGCTTATTGCAATCATCTTGTCATGGTGTGCTGATGTTCTTGTCCATCTCCAGTATGGCTCCACCAACTCGCGGGAATCCGGGTTGTGATGGGGAGTAGTCTAACCCTCAACCACCCCATCCGCCTCCTCCTCCAAAAGCTTGGCAAGATGTGATGGCCGCGACCAACACGAATACTCATATGTTGCTCAGGCTGTTGCAAGAGAGAGATCAGGGACATGAAGGTTATCAAGTGAATTTCTAGAATCAGCCTTAGTTCGCGACACTCAACCAGTTCCTTGCCAACTAGCCCAAGTCTTTCACCTGTTGCGAGCAGCCGTTTGATGCGGATGACTAGCTCCGCGACATGAGCAAGCTTTTTGAATGCAGCAATGTCAGGATAGGTGACTATGTCAAGTTCGTGACGTTTCAGCTCAAGGGTCAGGCAACAGATTGGTGGCAGCAATACAAGGACTCCAGGGTGTGATCATGTTATCGGCTGGGATGATTCTACCGTGACTTCAGGGCCCATTACATTCCGACGAGCTTTCTCGAGGAGATGCGTGAGAAGTTTAGGCACTTGAAGCAGGGAAGCAAGTCTATCTATCAGTACAACGCCGAGTTCCAGAATCTGGCCCGCTATGCTAAATAAGATGTTCCTGATGAAAAGTCCATGATTTAACAGTTTAGAGGTGGTCTCAAGGATGAACTTCTACCGGGTCTAGTCTTGCAAGAGTCGCGTGAGTTTCATCAGTTCTACAACATGGCTTTGAAGGTCGAGGAAACTCAACTGAAGTTGGAGAACTCAAGGAAGCGTTCTAGGGAATCCTACTCTTCTTCTTCCAGCTCTCAGAAGGTCCCTAAGCAGCAAAAGTATTGGGTTCATCCTTCTCCTCCTCCGTTTTGTTCCCCTTAGCAGTAGAGGCAGTTCGGTGGTCATGGTTCTTCCCACAAACCCAACCAAGGATATCATTAGAGTCCTCAGGCACCCACGTCAGCTAATGTTCCTCCTCCAGGCAACTTCCGTCCACTCTCAAAGGTTACTTGTCACTACTCAACCAACTACACCAACTCGCAGCATCTTCCACCTCCTCCTCCAGTCAGACCTCCAGGCAATGCTATGGTGCAACATAATCCCAAGTCACCAAGAGTGAACATGGTGAACGCAGCCTAGGCAGAGGATTCTTCTCAAGTGATCATGGGTAATCTCTTCATTAATTCTATTCCTGCAAAAGTGTTGTTTGATACTAGTGCATCACCTTGTTTCATGTCAAAGCCATTTTTCATAAAGCATGATTTACCTTAGGCATCATTGGATACACCATTGGGTATTATTCCTCTGGGCTCTTCGATGAAAACCAGTTCGGTGGTTCGGGATGTTTCTATCAAGATGGGCAATTATTCCTTCTTCGCTTCTCCTTATGTTCTCGGTAATTCCGATATCGATATCATTCTTGGCATGGATCTTCTAGCTATGAACAAGGCACATGTTAATTGTCAAGACAAGGAAGTCAAATTGACTCATCCTTCAGAAGACGTGATCATTTTCGCAGCTTGCGATGACACGATTCGTCTCTTTGCTCTTAATGAGAAGGGTGAAATCTCAATCGTTTCTCAGATTATGGTGGTTTGTGAGTATGAAGATGTCTTTCCAGAAGAATTGCCAGGAATGCCTCTGCACCGGCCATTTGAGTTTGTGATTGATCTCGAACCTGGAACTGAACCGATTTGCAAGCGTCCTTATAAGCTTGGCCCCAAAGAGTTGAAAGAGTTGAAGAAGCAGCTAGATGAACAAGAATGCCTGGGTCTAATTAGACCAAGTAAGCATGGCATGGAGCGACTTTGTGTCAATTACCGTCCATTGAATAAAAAGACAATCAGAAACAAGTACCCACTTCCCAACATCAAAGAGTTATTTGAACAACTGAAAGGTGCCAAGGTTTCCTCAAAGCTAGATCTTCGCGTGAGCCATCCTCAGATTCGCATTCGTGAAGAAGATATTCCAAAGACTGCTTTCAGGACGAGTTTTGGCTCTTATGAGTACACTGTCATGCCCTTTGGTCTCGCCAATGCTCCTCCAACCTTCTCCACGATGATGAACTTCATATTCTCTCCTTTCAAAAATGAGTTTGTCTTGGCGTATTTGGACGATATTCTCGTGTTCTCGGAGACTGAAGAAGAACATGTAGAGCATCTCCGGCTTGTGCTTGACAAGCTAAGAGAGCATCAATTATATGCTAAGTTTTCCAAAGTGTGAGTTTTGGCTCAATGAATTGGTGTACCTTGGGCACGTGATCTCTATCGAGGGCATTAAAGTGCACCCTGAGAAAGTTGAGGCAATCTTGAAGTCGGAGCCTCCTCAAAATGTCAAGCAGCTTCATAGCTTCCTCGGGCTTGCAATTACAGTAAAAGATTCGTGGAGAACTTCTCTCATATTTCTAAGACTCTATCTAACCTCCTGCAGAAGAATGTCAAGTATGCTTGGTCTCCTGAGTGTGATGTGGCGTTCAATACGCTCAAGCAGAAACTGACTTCGGCTCCACTCTTGTTCCTCCCGAGCAATCAAAGCATTTCCAAGTGTTCTATGATGCTTACCTCCAAGCTCTTGGTGGCGTTCTCATGCAAGATAAGAAGATTGTTGCTTATACCTCGCGTCAGCTGAAGCCTAGCGAGAAGAACTACCCCACTCATGATCTTGAGCTGGCGACAGTTGTGCATGCTCCGATGACTTGGAGACATTTGTTGTTGGGTAGACCATTTGAGGTGTACACAGATCACAAGAGCTCGAAGTACATCTTCACTCAACCCAATCTCAATCTTCGGCAGTCTCGTTTGCTGGAAATGATTGAGGACTTCAACCCAAGCATTGAGTATACTCCTGGTAAAGCAAATGTCATTGCAGACGCACTCAACCGAAAGGCATAGTGCAACAGTCTTATCCTGAAGCCTATTCAACCCGAGCTTTGTGAAGCCTTCTACAAGCTCAATCTCCAAATGATTCCGTAGGGATTTCTTGCAAATATTCAAGTCTCTCCGACTCTAGAAGATCAGGTTCACCAAGCTCAACTTGTTGATGCTATGGTGAAGAAAGGTGTGTCCAAGGGCATTCCGAAGTATAAGTGCTTTCACATTGATGAAAAAGATACCTTGTTCTTTGAGGACCGTCTAGTGGTTCCAAAAGGTGATCTCATAAAGGTTATCATGGGTGAAGCACATAATTCTCTCCTATCCATGCATCCAGGAAGTTCCAAGATGTATCAGGACCTCAAGCAAACCTTCTGGTTGACTCGCATGAAGCGTGAAATTGCATAGTTTGTAAACGAGTGTGATGTTTGTCACACAGTGAAGGCGGAATATCAATGTCCAGCAGGTCTCCTTCAGCCTTTGCCTATTCCAGAGTGGAAATTCGATCATGTGGAGTTCGATTTCGTCACTGGATTTCCTAAGTCCAAGAAGGGAAACGATGCCATCTTTGTGGTTATCGACAAGCTGACCAAAGTTGCCCACTTCCTTCCGGTCAAAGAGTCTATCTCGACACCTCAACTGGTAGAGTTGCATACGTCAAGGATAGTTTCTTTACACGGTATTCCTCAGATCACATCCTCAGATCGTGGAAGCCTCTTCACTTCCAAGTTCTGGGACTCCTTCCAGACTCCTATGGGTACCAAGATCCGTTTCGGCACATCATTCCATCCTTAGACAAGTGGCCAAGTTGAGAGAGTCCTTCAAATCCTTGAAGACATGCTCAAAGCCTGTGTGATTTCTTTCGGCATGAAGTGGGAAGACTGCCTTCCATACGCCGAATTTTCATACAACAACCGCTTCCAGGCTAGTTCAGGCAAGGCCCCGTTCAAGATTCTGTACGGCAGGAAGTGACGTACCCCGCTCAATAGGTCTGAAACCAGTGAGCATCAAATTTTGGGCAATGACATGATCACTAAAGCAGAAGAGATGTGTCATGTCATTCGTGAGAATCTCAAAGAAGCTCAATCCCGCCAGAAGAGTTATTATGATAACAAACATCGTGATGTCCCCTTCCAAAATGATGATTTTGTCTATCTGAGAGTTTCTTCCATGAAGGGCACTTAGCGTTTTGGAATCAACGGGAAGATAGCTCCTCGCTTTGTAGTTCCTTTCAGAATTGTGGGAAAGAGGGGTGAACTTGCATACCAACTCGAGCTTCCTCCAAATTTCGCAAATGTGCATGATGTCTTCCATGTCTCTCAGATCCGGTGGTGCTTCAAGAATCTCGAGTGTACCATTGATCTCCAAGAAGAAGTATCCTATCGTGAGCATCCAGTTGCTATTCTGGAAGAAACTCAACATAAGACTCGTAACAAGTCAATCAAGTTTCTCAAGGTGAAGTGGTCTCATCACTCTGGCAAAGAAGCTACTTGGGAACATGAGCATCTTCTCCATTCTGAATTTCCAGAGTTCTTTCATTCTTAGATCTCGGGTCGAGATCCTCTTGTTGTGTGAGAGAGTTGTAACAGCCCAAGTGCACCCCTTGCTATTTTCGTAATGTATATCATGTGGACCTTCCATGTTTGACACCATGTCTTGTGATAATAATATTTTTCTTCTTGCCATTCTTGCATCATGGCATCATAAGCATTCATCATATTGTTTTGTTTGCCCCAAGGTTATGTGTGATGTTGATGTGGGTGTGGATGAAGTGATCTTGTGTGGGTGTGCAAGTGTGGTGCTCCCTCCTCCCCCATTTTCAAACCATGCCCTAAAGCCATCTTTCTTTCAAATTAGTTGCAACATGAGTCTAAACTTGCCTATAATTCTTTTACAAATGTTCTGTTGCTTAAGTGAATTATTTTGAGTGGGGTTTGTGAGCTCTCTCTTTTGTTGGCACTTTTGACATAAAATGATTGTTTGCAAATAGTAGTATTTTATTATTAAAAGTAATTAATTTACTTTGGCTAAAAAATGGCTAGTTCATTTTTATTAAATAGGTTCCATTTATTTGTAGTGCCAAAGTATTTTGGTTTTCTAAAAATCCTTTTAATTCTTTTATGGGGTTTATTTGGTTTTGAATTGTTTTTCAAAAAAGGAAGCTTCTGTTTTTTTGAGAGAGGGACAGCCTCAGGGGCTTGTGGGCCCCATTATCCTCGCGACCCATCTTCCCCAACACCGAAGCCCCACGCAGCCCAGCATGTTCGCTTCCCCTCCCCTAATGACAACCTACCCTGAAGCCATCCCCTTTTCTTCAGAGAGCAGAGAGCAGCGCCCGCGTTGGAACGGACGTCGAGACGCCATTAGCCTCCGAGCCCTCCTATAAAGACATCTGCACGCATCCCTATGGTTCCTTCTCCCCATTCCTCCCTCCACCTTGCTTTGCCGCTGCCAGGTAAGGTAGCCACACTCGTCGCCGTTGCCATGCTCCTGAAGTTCCAGCTGAGTCACTTCTCGCATGTGGGGTGAACCTTATGTAGCCTCTCGACGCGCTCCGGTGGCGTGGGGTCGTCGCCCCGAGGAGATCCTCTTCTTCCCTGTCAGCTCGAGGGATCGCCAAGGCAAGCCAGACATCGCCGTTGCCCCGATCTTCTTCCTTTTCGTTTCGTGCAGGTCCTCTCCGATGCTGGTCGCTTCGACACGGCCGCCTAGGTGCAGCCGCCTCGACGCCGTCTCGCCAACAGGTAGAGAGGTATCCCCGCTCCCGATCCATACCGCAGTCGTCCCCGTTAGAACTTCGTAGACAGCGCCGCGCCCACGCTATGCTCATGCTCTCCATGCTCCAGCAAGATGCATTTTTCATTAGATCTTGAATCATCAGTAGGTGTGTGTGCGCCTTGCGTGGTGCCCGCGTGCCCGTGCGCATGCGGAAGCCTCCCGCAGCGTGTTAGGAGCCCCACTAGCGAGACAGTCCCTTCGCAGCTGCCCTAGTTGCCGCCATTGCCTAAGCCCGAGCCGAGCACAAGCTCGAGCTCGAGCTCCCCTCTACCGTGCCACATATGTAGGTCTAGCCGCAGAGATGGAGCCCACAGGGACCCCGCAACCCCCGCCGGTGCTCCTCTAGGCCGGTGGTCGCCGCAGTTACCGCCCGCGACGGGCCCTTCTTCTCTGCCGCGAGGAAGAAAGGGACCCCTTCGTTTTGTCTGAATATATCACGCGCTTCCTCCCTTATGTCAACAAACATTCATTAGCGTAGTGGTAGCGACTTTGGGCTAGGACCGTGAGGTCGTGGGTTCGAAACCTCTCGGCCCTCCTTTTTAATTTCGGTGCATGTACGTTGGGCTTGCTGTGTGTGTGTGCGCGCGTGGGATCCCATGTGGCCATAGGCTAGATCTTTTGTGCGTGTGCAGTGTGTGCGTGGTGTGGCCTCTGTGTGTGTCCTCTGTGCAGTGTGTGTGTGTGTATGACAAGTGGACCCTAGACCCACTTGTCATACCCATAGAGGGGCCCTGGCTCACTGCGAAGTGGGTCCCTCCTATATATTTATTTGTTTTTTATTTTATTTTTGTATTTTACTTTTGTTAATAGAAATTATTCCATTTCTGGAATATGTCTATTTTTGGACTGGGCCATTTTTGGAGTGTCCATTTTGGGCAATAAGTGACTTATAAGTGCTAGTGCCAATTTTCGAATTAGATTTTGGATAATTTATAGATACAAATATATGAGTGTGACATATGGATTTGGATTAGATTCATACAAATATATGAGTGTGATATACAAATAGATTCTAGTGACTTACTGAAAACTCAGATTCCAGAAAACTATGATTTTTAGTAAGTCACTAGAATCTATTTCATTATGCCATCTTGTGAGTTTCATGCTTAGTGATCCTTGCTTCCTATCAAGTTTGTGTAGTTGGATGATTTGTTAAGCACTTTATGTATTTTCTATGCATACTTTGTTTTTGCTTGGAAACATCCTGTAGCTCTACATATTTGCTGTGCAAGTTGCTACATTGTTGTTTTGGATAGTATGTGTGTGGTGTTATTTTGTGACTTGTGGGAGCTATGATACATTGTTTTGCTTGATCTATGGCTCTATTTTGGTTAGTTTTTTATTTTATAAACAATGGCTACCTTGGAATACCATGGAATAGCCCATGGCCTTCCTTGTCTTGTATTTTGTCTTCGTACCTTGCCGTGAGCGTAGTGTGAGAAACGGTACTGTGTTTCCTATGTTTTACATAGGAATTTGCATCTATTTTGCAGGAAGCATCCATATTTTCCATCATCATGCATGTTAAAACAACTTAACACGAGGTTCTTTCCAGAATTCTAATAACTTAACTCTTGTGTGAGAAACATGACTAGCTTAGGATTACCATGTTAAATACTTCAAATGAATCATGCATCATCTTGGTTGTGCTTTGCACCTTGGTTGTTTGTTTATTTGGTGTTGTTTCTATTTGGGTAGATGCGAGTGTTGAACCTGAGTATGAAGGTCTAGGAGAGTACAACTACGAGGACCCAGCTCTTTGTCGCTTTGAAGAACCAACAGGCAAGATGATTGTACCCGGATCCCGACACTATTTTTGCTTTGCTAGATGTCTTGCTCTTATCATTACATTTGCGTTACCTACCACTTGAATGTCAATCCTATATTGCCATGATAGCCTCTAAACCCTACACTACCTAGCAAAGCTTGTTTGGCTAACTTACCGCTGCTCAGCCCCTCTTATACCGTTCTTAGACGAAAGTGCAGGTTGTTTCCATGTGATACCATGGATATATGGAGATATCACAATATTTTATGCTATTTAATTTAATGCACATATATATCTTGGTGAGGTGGAAGGCTTGGCCTTTTGCTTAGTGCTTTGTTCCACTTTTACTGCCATAGTTGCTTGTTACCGGTGTTATGTTCCATATTTTGCACTCCTAACATGCTCGGGGTTGTTATGGGGACCCCTTTATTATTCGTTTGATATTAAAGCTTGTCTGGAAAGACCCAAAATTGGTACTATTTGCTTAACAACTTAATAAAAATGCATAGGGCTTTGCAACCCCATGGACAATTAATCAACAACCCGGGCCAGTGCTGCTCATGAGTGTTGGTCCAAGATAGAGCACTATCCGGGGCCAACCTGGGGCAACTCGGGAGATTTCTACTAGGCCACCGTACGCTTCGCTTATCTGTCGTGTCCTAAGAACGAGATACGCAGCTCATATCGGGTTCGTCGACACGTCGGGCGGTCTTGCTGGACTTGTTTTACCTTTCTCGAATGTCATGCGTGAGGAACTTTGATCTTCTTTGGGCTATCTTGAGGTGTCGGTTTTCCTTTGGAATTACCTTGGAAAATCACGAGATCCGTGGTCGGGGATATTCCCGCGACGTGTGGTCAATTTGTGATGGATTAGTTGGAGCACCCCTGTAGGGTTAAATCTTTCGGAAAGCCATGCCCACGGTCATGTGGCAACTTGTATATTTTGTTTCACACCCATTTAGAGCTCATTTAAAGTAAACTTAATAAAACACACCAACTGTGTGCGTAACCGTGATGGTCTCTGCTCGTGAACATGAACCGATAGAGAACATGGTGGGGTTATGTTTGACGTAAATAGGTGTCCAGGATCACTTAGTGATCGTGGTATTTACATTCATGTTCTCATAAGATAGCCACCAAATATATGCTTAGTGCTTGCTGCAACCTCAACACTTACCCCTTCCAGACCCAAAAGCTTACATAGTTTCCTTACCCCGGTTACATGATTGCCGAGTCCCTATGGCTCACACATTACAACAATACACGCGCATGTGTTGATGAGTATGTGCCAGAAGATGTGACTCAGCTCCAATGGGAGTACTATGAAGAACATGGTCGGATGTATGTCACGTACCCCGATGAGTAGAGAGGCCATGGTCATGATCCTTGGGATATCATGGCAACTTTACATTGCTTCTTTTCTTTGTTTGATTTCGTCTGTAGACGGACCCTGTCCTTTGTATGATTCTTGAATAACTATCTGAACTTGTAATTGTATGTAGCCAACTCATATACTGATCTGTTCATACATGTATGCAATGTTTACTACACTTGCGAAACGACAAGATGCGCATCTATTCCTATCGGGGCCCCCGTGCCTAAATAAGGATAGGAGCACATCTTGGGCGTTACAAAAAGGGGGTAAGGTTTTGTTGGTGAAAAATATGCTCATACGTGCATAGTTGATAGTCACCACATACACCCACAAACTCTTCCACAAAAGTCTGTCCATAGCCTAAAAATCAGTGCAACCAACACATTCCACTCAGTGCCACCGATTCCAAACCTAAGACAGCCTCAGCCAAAACCCTAGCTTTTCATCGTTGGAAATATGCCCTAGAGGCAATAATAAATTGCTTATTATCATATTTACTTGTTCATGATAATCGTTTATTATCCATGCTATACTTGTATTGATTGGAAACTAAATACATGTGTGGATATATAGACAACACTATGTCCCTAGTGTGCCTCTAGTAGACTAGCTCGTTGATCAAAGACGGTCAAGGTTTGCTGACCATTGACATGAGATGTCATTTGATAATGTGATCACATCATTAGGAGAATGGTGTGATGGACAAGACCCAAACTATAAACATAGCATATGATCGTGTAAGTTTATTGCTATAGTTTTCTGCATGTGAAGTATCTGTACCTATGACCATGAGATCATGCAAATCACTGACACAGGAGGAGTGCGTTGTGTGTATCAAACGTCGCCACGTAACTGGGTGACTATATAGGTGCTCTATAGTTATCTTCGAGAGTGTCTGTTGAGTGGGTATGGATCAAGACTGGGATTTGTTGCTCCGTGTGACGGAGAGGTATCTCAGGGCCCACTGAGTAATACAACATCACAAGAAGCCTTGCGAGCAATGTGACTAAAGTGTTAGCCATAGGTTCTTGTAATACGGAACGAGTAAAGAGATTTTCCGGTAATGGGATTGAACTAGGTATACATATACAGACGATCGAATCTCGGGCAAGTAACATACCGAAGAACAAAGGGAACAACACACGGGATTAAGTGAATCCTTGACATAGGGGATCAACCGATAAAGATCTTCATAGAATATGTAGGAAACAACAAGGACATCCAGGCCCCTTTATTGGTTATTGAACGTAGAGGTGTCTCGGTCATGTCTACATAGTTCTCGAACCCACAGGGTGTCCACACTTAAGGTTCGGTGACGTTTCAGTAGTATAGAGTTATGTATGGTGGTGACCGAAGATTGTTCGTAGTCCCGGATGAGACCGAATGTGATGAGGATCTCTGGAATGGTCAGAAGGTAAAGATTGATATATAGGAAGTCCTTTTTTGGTCACCGGAAAAGTTTCGGGCTCATCGGTAGTGTATCGGGAGTGCTGGGAGGGTACCGGGGGACCATCGGGAGGGGCGTCCCGACCCAAGGGGGCACATGGGCTATGGGATGAGTCAAACCAGCCCCTAGTGGGCTGGCCGAACCCCCCAAGGACAATCTGGATAGGGGTGGGAAAAACCCAAAGGTGGAAAGGTGGAAAGGGTTCCAAGTGGAGAGGAGGAATCCTACTCCTAGTAGGATTGGAGTAGGACTCCTCCACCTCCAATTTCGGCCATCCTTTGAGGGTTTGAGGCTTCCTCCTCCCCTCCCTCCCTCATATATATACTAGAAGATTTAGAGGGGAGATGTAACCCTAATTTCCATGTGCTGCCCTCTTCTTCCCTAGATCAGTTTCTCCTCTAGATTAGTTCTGCGACGCTTAGGAGAAGCCTTGTCGGAAAAGTTCCACTACCACCACCACTGCGCCATCATGCTGCAGGAGAACTCATCTACCTCTCCGCTCCCTCTTGCTAGATCAAGAAGGCGGAGATCATCATCTAGTTGTACATGTGCTGAACATGGAGGCACCGTCCCTTCGGTGCTAAATTGGGAGGACCATGATCAGGATCGCGAGACGATTCGTGATTTGATCGCGGTATGGATCGTGATGGGATCACAGGACGGATTGATATTGGATCGCGAGATGGATCGTGATGGGATTGCGGGACACTTGGCAATTTGGATCGTGAAGACATTCGACTACATCAACCGCGCTTCTTAACGCTTCCTGCTTAGCAATCTACAAGGGTATGTAGATCCACTCTCCCTCTCGTAGATGCTCATCACCATGGATAGATCTTGAGTGTGCGTAGATTTTTTTTGTTTCCCACGCAATGTTCCCCAGAAGTGGTAACAAAGCTAGATCTATGTGTAGATGAGATCATGAGTAGAACACAAAGGAGTTTGAGGGCGTTGATGCTTATATTACTTCCTCCCATGGTCGTGTTTTGATTCAAAGGTATTGTGGGATGAAACGTCCTAGACCAACCTTACTCGTACGCTTACGAGAGACCGGTTCCATCGACGGACGTGTGACTTTGTTGCACAAACATGGCTGGCGGGTGTCTATCTCTCCTACTCTAGTTAGATCGGATTCGACAAAGGCGGTACTTGAGAAGGCTGAATAGCAATTTGTTTATCACCAGTGTGGTTTATGCGCAGGTGATAATTGTTCTTGCTAGCTACCCACAGTAGCCACGTAAAACTTGCAACAACAATTAGACGATGTCTAACTTGTTTTTGCAAGGTAGTGATGTGATATGGCCAATTACATGATGAGATCTATGTGAAGTATGAGATGATCATGTTTTGTATAGAATATCATGACTTGCATGTCAATGAGTACGACAACAAAAAGGAGCCATATAGTTTTCTTTAATTATTTTCACTATTTTTGCTTACTTTATCGCTATGAGTGAGCAATAGTCATGGAAGCAATAGTCTGCGCGTAACCCCGATGGCGACATGTTGATGGAGATCAAGATGATAGACATCATGGTGTCCTGCCGGTGACAATGGAGGTCATGCATGTGCTTTGAATATGAAGATCAAAAGAACAAGTTCATGGTCATATCATGTCACTTATCAGTTGCATGTGATGTTAATGCTTTTATGCATCTTATTTTGCTTAGGACGACGGTAGCATAATAAGGTCATCCCTCACTTAAATTTCAAGATAAAATTGTGTTCTCCCTGAGTGTGCATCGTTGTGGAAGTTCGTCGTTTCGATACACCACCTGATGATTGGTTGTGATAGACTCTAGGTTGACATACAACGGGTGCAAGCCAGTGTTGCACATGCGGAACACTCGGGTTAAAGTTGACGAGCCTAGCATGTACAGACATGGCCTCGGAACATAAGAGACCGAAAGGTCGAACATGGGTCATATAGTTGATATGATGAACATGAAGGTGTTCACCATTGAAACCACCTCAACTCATGTGATGATTAGACTTGAGTTGGTGGATTTGGATGATGTGACACTCGAATGACCAGAGGGACGTCAATTTGAGTGGGTGTTTTTTAAGTAATATGATTAACTAAACTCATTATCATGAAAATGGTAAAAATGTCTTTGCAAATTATGTTGTAGATTACTAGCTCGCCCTGTAGCTCCCTTGAATTTTTTATATGTTCCTAGAGAAATAGAGTTGAAAGATGATGGTAGCAATAATGCAGACTGGGTCCTTGATCTGAGGATTGTACTCATTGTTGCAGAGATGGCTTATGTCCTTAATGCACCGCTCGGTGCGCCACCCCCTCAAGCGTCGTCTGTAGATGTTGTGAACATCTGACAGGCATGTTTTGATGACTACTTGATAGTTCAGTGTATCTTGCATTACGGCTTAGAATTGAGGATCCAAAACATTTTGAACGTCACAGAGCAGAAATTGGGATCTCAGGCTCCTGCCCGTGTTGAGAGGTATGAGACCTCCAACAACATTCTTTTCCTGCAAGATGAAGGATAATAGCTCAATTGGTGAGCATGTGCTCAAATTGTCTGGGTACTACAATCATTTGAATCAATAGTGATTGATATAGTACTCCAAGTCACTGTCACTAAGCTACTAGAGCTTCGTGATGAACTATAAAATGCTAGGAATGGAAATAATGATCCCTGAGCTATTCGTGATGTTTGACACTGCGAAGGTAGAAATCGAGAAGGAGCATCAATTGTTTTTGGATTGTGAAACCACTAGTTTCGAGAAGGGCAAGGGCTAGGAGGGAAACTTCATGGATGGCAAGTTAGTTGATCCTCCAGTGAAGAAACCCAAGGTTGAATCCAAACCCGAGACCAAGTGCTTCTATTATGAGGAGAACAGTCACTGAAGCGGAACAACCCTAGATACTTGGTAGATAAGAAGGCTGGAAACGTCAACAGAAGTTTATTTGATATATGTGTTATTGATGTGTACCTTGCTAGTACTCCTAGTAGCACCTGGGTATTAGATACAAGTTCGATTGCTAAACATTAGTAACTCGAAGTAAAAGGTACAGAATAAACAGAGACTAGCTAAGGGTGAGGTGACGATGTGTGTTGGAAGTGTTTTCCAAGGTTGATGTGATCACCATCACACGCTCTCTCTACCCTTGGGATTAGTGACGAACCTAAATAAATGTTATTTGGTTTTTGCGTTGAGCATGAGCGTGATTAGATTGTGTTTATTGACACACGGTTATTCATTTAAGTTAGAGAATAATGATTATTCTGTTTACATGAATAATACCTTCAATGGTCATGCACCCAATGAGAATGGTTTATTGAATCTTGATCGTAGTAATGCAATGTTCATAACATTGATGCCAAAAGATGCAAAGTTAAGAATGATAGTACCACATACTTGTGGCACTGCTGCTAAATGTCATATTGGTGTAAAGCGAATGAAGAAACTCCATACTGATGGATCTTTGGACTCATTCGATTTCAAATTGGTTGAGACATGCAGACCATGCCTCACGGGCAACATGACTAAGACCCTGTTTTCAGTATGATGGCTTGGGGCAAGTAACTTATTGGAAATGATACGTGTTGATGTATGCGGTCCAATGAGTGTTGTAGCGTGCGTTTGATATCATTATTTTCTTACCTTCACTGATAATTTGAGTAGATATGGATATATTTACTTAATGAAATACAAGTTTGAGACGTTTGAAAAGTTCAAGCAAATGTAGAGTGAAGTTTGATATCATCGTGACAAGAAGATAAAATGACTATGATATGATCGTGATGGAGAATATCTGAGTTACGAGTTTGGTGTACAACTAAAACAAAGCGGAATTCGTTTCATAGCTCACGCTACCTCGAACACCATAGTATGATGGTCTATCTGAACATCCTAGTCATGCTCTATTGGATATGGTGCAAACTATGATGTCTCTCATAGATTTGCCACTATCGTTTTGGGGTTACGCATTAGAGACAACTGCATTCACTTTAAAAGGGAAACCATATAAATCTGTTAAGATGGAAGGTATGAATTTTGGTTTGGCAGAAACCTAATTTGTCATTCCTTAATGTTTGGGGCTGCTTATGTGAAAAAGGATTTTCAACTAATGAGCTCGAACCCAAAGCGGACAAATGCATCTTCATAGAGTACCCTAACGTAATAGTTGGGTAAACCTTCTATCTTAGATCCAAGCACAAAGTGTTTGTTGCTAAAATGGGTCCATTCTTGAGAAAAAGTTTCTCTCAAAAGAATTGATTGGGAGGAAGATAGAACTTGATGAGATTGTTGAACCTTTGTTTCAACTAGAGAGTAGCGTAGCGTAGAAAATTGTTTCTATGGAGCCTATGTTAGTTGAAGTGGAAGTTAATGATGATAATCATGAAGCTTCGGATCAAATTACTATCAAACGTCGTAGGTCGATAAGGACGTGTACCGCTCCTCAGTGGTACGGTAACCCTCTCTTAGAGGTCATGTTGTTGGACAATGATGAACCTACAAACAATGAAGAAGCGATGATGGGCCCAAATTCCAACAAATGGTTAGACGCCATGAAATCCGAGAAAGGATCCATATATGAAAACAAAGTATGGACTTTGGTAGACTTGCCTGTTGAATGGCAGGTCGTTGAGTACAAATGGACCTTTAAGATGAAGACAAATGCTGATGGTGAATGCCACCATTTATAAATCTCGACTTGTCGCAAACAAGTTTCTGATAAGTTCAAGGAGTTGACTACGATGAGACTTTCTCACCCGTAGCAATGCTAAAAGTCTGTTGGAATTATGTTCGCAGTTGCTGCATTTTTCAATTATGAAATCTGGCAGATGGATGTCAAAACATCGTTTCCTTAATGGTTTACTTGAGGAAAGGTTGTATGTGATACAACCAGAAGGTTTTGTCAGTCCTAAGGATGCTAAAAGCTGTGCAAGCTCCAACAATCGTTCTATGGGATGGAGGAAGCATCTGGGAGTTGGAATATACGCTTTGATGAGGTGATGAAAGTTTTTGGGTTTATACAAACTTTAAGAAAAACTTGTATTTACAAGAAAGTGAGTGGGGGCACTATAGATTTCTGATAAGTATATGTGGTTGACATATTATTGATCGGAAATGATGTAGAATTTCTGGAAAGCATACATAGTTGTTTGAAAAGAGTTTTTCAAAGGAAGACCTGGAGAAAGCTACCTAATTGTTGGGCATCAAGATCTATAGACATAGATCAAGAAGTTTGATGAGACTTTTAGTGAGTACATACCTAGACAATATTTTGAAAGAGTTCAAAATGGATCAGACAAAGAAGGAGTTCTTGCCTGGTTTGTAAGATGTGGAGTTGAGTGAGACTAAAGCTCGACCACAACAGAAGAAAGAGAAAGGACAAAGGTCGTCCCCTATGCCTTATCCACAGGCTCTGTATAGTATGCCATGTTGTGTACCACACCTATGTGTGTCTTGCCATGAGTCTATCAAGGGGTACAAGAGTCATTTAGGAGTGGATCACTAGACAGCGGTCAAGATTATCCTTAGTAAGTAGAGTACTAAGGAAATATTTCTCGATTATGGAGGCAATAAAGAGTTCGTCGTAAAGGGTTACGTCGATGCAAGCTTGACACCAATCCTGATGACTCTGAGTAGCAATCTGGATACGTATATTGGAGCAGCCATTTGGAATAGCTCCAAGTGGAGTGTTGTAGCAATGTCTACAGTATGCCATAGAAATTTGCAAAGTACACATGGATCTGAATGTTGCAGACCTATTGAGTAAATACCTCTCTCACATGCAAAGCATGATCGAACCCCAAAACTCATTTGTGTGTTAGATTCATAACAATGTAAATCACATGGTGATGTGAGCTAGATTATTGACTCTAGTGCAAGTGGGAGACTGTTGGAAATATTCCCTAGAGGCAATAATAAATTGGTTATTATCATATTTTCTTATTCATGATAACCGTTTATTATCCATGCTATAATTGTATTGATTGGAAACTAAATACATGTGTGGATATATAGACAAAACTATGTCCCTAGTGTGCCTCTAGTAGACTAGCTCGTTGATCAAAGACGGTCAAGGTTTGCTGGCCATTGTCATGAGATGTAACTTGATAACATGATCACATCATTGGGAGAATGGTGTGATGGAGAAGACCCAAACTATAAACATAGCATATGATCATGTAAGTTTATTGCTATAGTTTTCTGCATGTCAAGTATCTGTTCCTATGACCATGAGATCATGCAACTCACTGACACTCGAGGAGTGCCTTGTGTGTAAAAAACGTCGCCATGTAACTGGGTGACTATATAGGTGCTCTACAAGTATTTTCAAGAGTTTCCTTTGAGTGGGTATGGATCAAGACTAGGATTTGTTGCTTCTGTGACGAAGAGGTATCTTAGGGCCCACTCGGTAATACAACATCACAACAAGCCTTGCAAGCAATGTGACTAAAGTGTTGGTCACGGGATCTTGTATTACGGAATGATAAAGAGACTTGCCGGTAATTCTATTGAACTAGGTATAAAGATACCGATGACCGAATCTCGGGCAAGTAACATACCGAGGAACAAAGGGAACAACATACAGGATTAAGTGAATCCTTGACATAGAGGTTCAACCAACAAAGATCTTCATAGAATATGTAGGAATCAATATGAACATCCAGGTACCACTATTGGTTATTGACCATAGAGGTGTCTCAGTCATGTCTACATAGTTCTCGAACCCCCACGGTATGCACACTTAAGGTTCGGTGACGTTTCGGTAGTATAGAGTTATGTATGGTGGTGACCTAAGGTTGTTTGGAGTCCCGGATGAGATCCCGGACGTCGGGAGGAGCTCTGGAATGGTTAGGAGGTAAAGATTGGTGTATAGGAAGTCCTATTTTGGTCAAGGAAAAGTTTCGGGCTCATCGGTAGTGTATCGGGAGTGTCGAGAGGGTACCGGGGGACCATCAGGAGGGGTGTCTGGACCCAAGGGGCCACATGGGCTGTGGTAGGACTCAAACCAGCCCCTAGTGGGATTTCCAACCCCCTCACTAAGGCCCATGCGGCTATGGGTGGGAAAAACCCAAAGGTGGAAAGGTAGAAAGGGTTTCCTAGTAGGATTGGAGTAGGACTCCTCCACCGCCCATTTTGGCCAACCTTTGAGGGTTTGAGGCTGACTACTCCCCTCCCAACCTCCTATATATTCTAAAGGATTTACAGGGGAGAGCTAACCCTAATTTCCACGTGCTGCCCTCTTCTTCCCTAGATCAGTTTCTCCTCTCGATTAGTTGTGTGGTGCTTAGATGAAGCCCTGCCGGACTAGTTTCACCACCACCGCCGCTGTGCCGTGGCGCTGACGGAGAACTCATCTACCTCTCTGCTCCCTCTTGATGGATCAAGAATGCGGATATCATCATCGAGTTGTACGTGTGCTGAACGCGGAGGCGCCGTCCGTTCGGCGCTAGATCGGAAGGACCATGATCAGGATCGCGAGACGATTCGTGATTTGATCGCAGGACGGATCGTTATGGTATCGCGGGATGGATCATGATTGGATCGCGAGATGCATCATGATGGTATCACGGGATGCTCGGTGATTTGGATCGCGAACACGTTTGACTACATCAATCTCGTTTCTTAATGCTTCCCGCTTAGCGATCTACAAGGGTATGTAGATCCACTCTCCCTCTCGTAGATGCTCATCACCATGGATAGATCCTGCATGTGTGTAGGAATTTTTTTATGCAACGTTCCCCAACATTCGGTGCAACCGATTCTGCTTTGGTGCCACCGAGTTTAGGCTGCCAATTTTCTGTTATGCAAATTCACAATTTCGGTCCCACCGAGAATGTTGGATCGGCGTCACCGAGATTGGAAATCTGACCATTGGTCACCTTATCAGTGCAACCGAGTTTCCTATATCGGTCTCACTGAGATTCAAACTTTGCCACCTTTTGGTCACTTCGGTACAACCGAGATTAACACATCGGCGTCACCAAGTTGGTCATTCTGTGTGTAACGGTTGGATTTTTGGAGATGCCTATATATACCCCTCCATCACCACTCACTCGCAAGAGAGGCACTCAAAACAGTTCCCCACTTATACCTATTGATTTTCTGAGACAGAGCCACCTACTCATGTGTTGAGATCATGCAATTCCAGTCCTACCACATGAATCTTTATCTCTAGCCTCCCCAAGTTGCTTTCCACCCAATGAATCTCTTCTACCAAGCCAAATCTGTGACAGAGTGAATATGTGTTGAGGAGTCTATCATCTTGAAGCACAAGAGCAAAGAGTTCATCGACACAATCAAGCCTTTTACCTTTTGGAGGGTGGTGCCTCCAAGATTGGTTAGGTGTCGCTTGGGAGACTCCTACTTCGTGTTGTGGAGTGAACCAAAAAAATTGTAAGGGCAAGGAGATCGCCCACTTTGTGAAGATCTACCCCGAGTTAGGCTAGTCCTCCGTGGACGTAGGCCGTCATGGTATAGTCAAGATTGCTTCTTCGTGGAACCCTTCATGGGTAGAGACCTCCGTGGACTGTCGTGACCACTACCCTCCGTGGGTTAAAGACTCCATGAACATGGACGTATGATAGCACCACCTATCGGAACCATGGGAAAAATCATCGTGTCACCAATTGCGTTTGCCCTTCCTACCCCCTCTTTACTTACATGCTTGTCTTTACATTCCGCTGTTGTACTCTTAGACATGCATGTGTAGGGTTTAATTTACATACTATGAATGCTAAAATCCGCCAAGAATTAAAATTGGGAAAAAGTAGATTTTTATTTGGTCAAGTAGTATAATCACCCCCCTCTAGCACTACTTTCGATCCTACAAGTGATATCAGAGCATTGGTCTCCATTGCATTGGTCTCACAACCTAGAAGAGTATGGAATTTAGTGAGGCAAATTATCAACATAGAGGTCCGTACTTTGATGGCACAAATTTTGCTAGTTGGAAGCACAAAGTGAAAATGCATTTGCTTGGTCATACCCCTCCGTTTGGGTTGTTGTTCGTGTTGTGTGCAAGGTGAATTCTTTGTGGAAGGAAGGAACCCGATCGCGAAGCAACTATGGATGAATCTAAGTTATTTCAACTCAATGCTCAAGCATGTGACATTCTCTTCAACTGCCTATGCCCCAAAGAATTCAACAAAATTAGCCATCCTGAGAATGCAAAAGAGATTTGGGATACTTTGATTGATATGCATGAAGGTACAAAATCTTTGAGAGAATCCAAGTTGGATGTTCTTCAAAGTCAACTTGACAAGTGTAGGATGAAGGATGGTAAAGGAGTCGCTGAGATGTACTCTAGGCTAGCTCTCCTCACCAATGAGATTGCCATTTTAGGAAGCGAAGAAACGACTAAGAAATTCATCATCAAGAATATAGTTCAAGCCTTGGATGATTGATCCAAATGATGCCCAAAGATCTCAAGCCAACGGAACTGATTGGTTGGATTGTTGCTCATGAGATGACACTCAAAGACAAGGAAAAGCTTCACCACAAGTCTAGCGGTGCTTACAAAGCCATGAGTGATGCTCCCACTACCTCAAGCAACAAACTTGTCACAAATGAAGATATAAGCAACATGGTCAATAAATTCAACAAGTTCTACAAGAATAGAAGCAAAGATCGAATCTCCAAATCAAGATATGAAGAGAAGCGTTCATCAAGTCGTGACCAAAACTGCTACAATTGTGGGAAACCTGGATACTACTCCAATGAGTGCACGACTTTTTACAAAAGGAAATAAGATTCAATAAGAAGATGAAGCTCAAGAGACGAGTCAACTCGAAGAGAGAGAAGGAGTAGAGATGATTCTTATGAACGAAGACCCTCAAGGATAAGTAGGGACTCGAAGAAGAAGGACAAGTACACTAGGAGCTACCCAAGAAGTAAACATCAAGCTCATATTGGTGAATGGGTTTCCGGCTTCAAATCCGACAACCACTCCGAGAGAAGTTATCACTCCAACTCTGACTTGCACTAGTGACAACCGACTCCTACGCCACATTTGATTCACCAAATGAAGGGAGTGGATGTTGCTTCATGCCTAAAGGCCCCAAGGTCTCACACCCCGAGTATCTTGATTTCAATAGTGATGAAGATGACTTGATATTTTGACAAATCTAGTAATGTTAGTCAAAATGAACTTGCTAGTACTCACTCTAGTGTAGATAAGTCGTGCGATGATGATAAGTTGGAAATAGAATGACTAACTCAAGAACTAAAAACTCTTAAGCTAGCTCATGAGTCAACTCTAGAAGATCATAGAGAGCTTGTAAGGACACATGTGAAGCTACGCTTCAAGAAGCTAAATTTAGAGCAAGAGTATGAGTTCCTTAAAGCTATCAATGACGATCTTCGAAAGAAGACTTCCTCTTATCTAGCCAGGTGACTTCTCTTATCTACATTCATGCCACAAGTAAATTCTAAGCAAGCTAGTAACAAAGGAAAGAAAGGTTCTTCAACTAGTAGCAATAAAAATGATAAATACAATGATATTGCTTCTAGTAGTTCTCTTGATCCCACTATCTCTTCTCTTATCCAAGTTACACTTGAGAAAGAAAATGAACTCTTGAAAGGGATTATAGAGAAAGGTATCTACAAGAGTCTTGAAGTATGCAAACAATTTGAGGAGATTATATGCATGCATGGAGGATACCGGAAGAATCGTGGTGTTGGCTACTTCAATGCTAATGGAGTTGAATGGGAAGAAGGTCAATATCCCATTCCCAAGTTTTTTACTCAAAAGGAGAAGTATGAAAATACTCTCCCCAAGGGAACAAAATGTCAAGATGACCTTCCACCACAAGACCCCAAGCTCAAGGACAAGAACAGGCTTCAAGAGGACATTGACTAATATGAAGATGAAACCCAAGCTTTGGTGAATTGGGTTCCCAAGGCTACTACAAGCTCAAATTATACAAGTGCTACTTCAACACCAAGTATCCCCATCAACTTGATGTGGGTCCCCAAGAAGAAGAACTAGAGAAGTTCTTGAGGGTTGACTCTGCCAATGAAATCCACTCATATTCATTATTTGCAAGAACTAGTTGCCATCAACATCAACATCATGCAATAGTTCAATGAGTCACACATTCCCTCAAAGGTAAGCAAGGGACAAGGTAATCAACAAATCAATGGACATCATCACATATGCTTTGCACTCCTTGTCCATAGATATCCTTGTATCTGTCTCTTGTGTGTTGGGACTAACCCATGTAAGTGAGAAGAGTGATGAAACAACAAGGATGCACCCAACTCTTGGTGATCTTCATCAACTTTGAGCATCCACCACTCCTTCATCTACATGAAGTATTCATCGAAAACCCAAGGTTAGTTTATCCCTCCTATGGGGCTATGTCACATCAAGGGGGAGCTTTACTCTAAGACTTGAGTCAAAGCATCTCATAGAACATGACAACATTAAATGCTTTATGTAAAAGTGGTAACCCCACTTGTGCTTCAACGATGAATATGACATATGATCAAGTATTCTTACTTGGTTCCTAAGTTAATATACTCATATATAGATGACTCCATCATCGCCAAAGTGCTTGTTAGATGCTATTGTGTTTGTGCATGTTTGCCATGATTTCATTTGACATCTTATTGTGTGAGCATGTTGGTCTGCATTTATTTACTCATTCGAGGATATCCAATTGTTGCTATTTGGCTTTTGATTTTCACTTGCCAATTGGATATACAAGAATGCCTAGGACCACTCCTCTAGTTATCTATGCTTTCTTACCTCATGTTCTATTAATGCTACATCACAAAATTGAACAAGTACTTCTCGATATCTCTATGTGAGGAGCACTCGGAGTTCCGTATCGTCAAGGACTGACCACTAAAACCTCCCAAGTGCATCTCAGTGGAACCAACTCCAAATTCTCGGTCTCACCAAAAGCCTAGGGTTGATCTGGTTTTTCAATCTCGGTACTGCCGATTTCATATTCTCAGTTACACCGAGTTTCCATGTCAGCTGACAATTGTGAAACTCGTTGACACCGAAAATATCAAATCGGTGTCACCTACAGTGATGGGTATATAATCGGTGGACCCCGATGTTTTGAAATCCATTCTTTAAACGTCGCGCCTCCACAACCCTAGCTCTCGTTCTAAAGGCCCCTGATCATTGCCTTGCTTCCCCGAGTGCCTCCGTCGTAGGGAATCACCGCCATCGACGTATTCAACTCCAACGTCGCTGCCATAGAGGATCCATCGCCAAATTAGGGTATGGATTCAGCCCCCTCTCGCACTCCTCTGTCCGATTCATGTGCATCAAGGTTTATTCCTAATCTAGCCATAGTTTGAGATCTTTCCATCCAAAAGAAAATTACATAGGATAGAGAATGATCAATTTTCTAGGGTTTACCTTCTGGCTGATGAAACTCGGTGGAACCAAAGTGAGCAAATTGGTGTCACTGATTTGTTTGTCTGTGTTGCCAGGAACTTTATCGGTGAAACCGAGTGCTTCCTTTGGGTCTCACCGAAAGGGGTGCCAAGTTTCGGCCTAGCAGAAAGTCAATCTCGGTAGCTCCGATATTATTGCTTCGGCTATACCGATTTTCATGTGACAGAATGTAAAATTTGAGAATCTTTTGTTCAAACATTCAAAAATTGCTGCATTTTGTGATGACTTATCCTATTCCACTCTTCTATACTCTATTCACAGGGTCAGACATGTCAGGCTCAGAAGATATTCAAAATGTACAGGAGCAGAATGTTGAGATGAGTTTAGGCACTAGTCCTGAGTCCAGTTCTTCCACAGATCCAGGGACTCCCAGTTCTCATGGGTTGCCTAAAGCTGCCACTAGGACAAGGAAGAGGCTCAACTCGGAAGAAGAAGATTCAGATTTCATGCCAGAGGAAGTTCTTGCTAAGAAGCAACAGAAGTCTGCAAGGAAATCCGCCAATGAGGCTACCTCATCCAGGAGGGTAGTGAGCAAAATTTATGCACCTATAGAGACCTTCAAAGCACCTGAGAGTGCTAGGGCAACTATGTCTGTTGAGCTCCCAAGGAAATCTTTGCCTAAGAAGGCAGGAGAGAAGAAGACAACCAGGAAGATGATCATCCATGTGATGGGCAGGCCTACCTCTATGTATGAGGATCCAGAGGAGGCTGTTGTTGCTCCTGCTGAAGAGGAGGAAGAGGAGGAACCTGCTGCTAAGGCCCCTCCTAAGAAGAAGGCAACAAAACTTATGGCTGATGCTATGCCCAAGTCTGGTCCCTCCAAGAGCACCAAGTGTGCATCCAAGAAAGCTACTCCATGGAAGTCAAAGAGGACTACCAGAGATATTCCTGCTTCAGAAAAGAACAAGAAATCAACTTTCAGAGAAGCAGATGATGACGAAGATGCTATGTCCATTCTGATGAAGCTTAGACCTCAACTTCCTGTACATGATGCCAGCCATCCCGAAGCTGATGATATAAAGAAGAGGAAGGATTCAGGTGTGAGGGCATGGAGAGCCATTGATCCATATGCCTAGAGGAGAAATACTGGTATGGACTACATGTTTTATACCAAGGAGCAGCAAGACTTCTACGAGACAGTTTTGCTTGACATGAGCTCTACAGTCAGTGACATGAGATATATGGACTGGAAGTACATCAAGGATAATGAGGATTACTTTCCATGTGTCCAAGACAACTCCCACTTCAGTGGACTTGAAAAGTTTGTTGGGAAGGAGTTCTTTTCTTGGAATGATGAGATGATCATGCAGTTCTATTCCACTTCTCATTTTTATGGAGATGGCAGGATTGTCTAGATGATTGAAGGTGCAAGATATGAATCTTTTATTGATGAGTGGGATACCATCTTAGGAGTCACTGAGGTTGAGGATGGTGGCTTGGATGTATACTCAGAATCCAAGGAGAGTCACAATGTTGTGAAGGATATGTATAATCCTATCACTGCCGCTAATGTGCAATCTCACAAGTTGGGATCTATTTATTTCCTCCAGCCAGGCCTCCATACCATGAACACTATCCTGAGGCATACCTTGATGCCCAAGTCTAGAGATGAGAAGATGATTCATGGATACTCCATCAACATGCTCATCCATCTTCATCATCACACTAGGATTCGAGTGATGGATTTGATAGTAGAGACAGTGAAGAGGGTTGCTGTTAACCTGAAGCGCTCATGCTGCTATGCACCCTATATTCAGATGCTTATCAATTCTAAGCTTGAGAAGCACATATTAGGTCTGGATAGACCCCACTTGCCACTTCAGTAGGATTTTGAGGACAATGTTGTGGTGATGGACCCAGATCATCCCACATCAGCTGCAGCTCAGGCACAAGCTGAGGCAGAGGTAGAGGCCGCTAGAGCCCCTAGTGCTGAGGTTCCAAGATCCATGAACGAGTAGATGGATCTTTTTGATCTCCAGTGTGATGGAAATGAAGAAGGACATCAGGACCATCATGGACACTCAGGGGAGCCCTGCGAACATTATTGACCATAGAGGGAAAACTCTTAATGACAAGGTAGATGGGCTGACTAAGACAATCAATGAGCTTAAGAAGGAGGTTGATGAACCCCAATCCGTTGCACCTCTTCAAAGACTGAGTCTTCTGGTGATGAGGAGGATAGTACACCTATCAGGATGACTGCCCAGTTCACGACTAAGGCCATGACACCTACAGTGCCAGCTCTAGAGACGAGGCCTTCATCTTCTGCTTGTGACATCCCAAGTGATGTCCCTACCTTTTATGGCATGTAACCCATTGTATGACCTTGTGACATGAGTTATGTTTGGATTTGAACCTTATCATTCATGTGTTTGTGGCATTCATGCATCATTTCATCCATCATCATCATGCATCATTCTCATTTCATTCCTTGTGCATGTTGGTTCTTGTGCATGCTCGTGTATGTGGTGTTTGATGTGACCTGCTTGTATGTGATGGAGCATGTGTGCAAAACCCTCTCCTTTCCCCTCTCTTTCCCTTTACAAGTTCCCCCCCCCCCAAAACCCCTTATTCCTATTTAATTTTTATTAGCACTTTCAAGTTTTTGTAAACCCCTTTTAAAAATGTTCATGTGGTGGCCCTTTAATTGCTATGAATGATGGACACGAAGTTTTGGGTGTTTGAAATATTTTGGTTTCCATTTCTTGTAAAATCAGTGGTTGTTTTATTAATTAATGAAATAATTAATATGCTCTTAAATCAACTTAATATTTTATTTAACACTGGCATTTAATTTGCTTCACAAAACTATTTTTTTTATTTTCTCCAAAAGATTTACTTTTCCCTAGTTCTATTTTTTTTCTCTTCTCTGTTTTATTTTAAAAGAAAAGGCGAGGCCTTCCTGTGCAGCGAGAGAGCGAGGAGCAGGGAGCCGGCCCACGGGGCCCAGCCCACGTGAGCAGTAGGCGGTCACCAGCTCCGTCTCCTTCCTCCGCCAGTCGGGTTCAGAGAGGGAGCCGCGTCGCCGTCGCATTCCGCCGCTGTTAGCACGCACGTCGAGGCCCCTATTTAAGCCTTGGCGTTCGTGCCCAACCTAGGGTTCCTCCTTCTTCTCCCTCGCGCCGCCGCAACTCTCCTCTCCTCTTCCATATCTCTTCCTCCCCTCCTCTTCCGAGCGGCGCCAGAGCAGGTTCAGGTGGGTTCAGAGAGTTTGCCGGTGGCCTCGCCGTCTGCTCCGTCGAGCCCCGCGTCGGCCATGTCAACCAGGAGCTCGGGGAAGGTCCCCGCGTTTGATCCCCGTCGCTGATAGCCCTGGAGAGCGCCGGATTCATCGACCTCGTCGTCATCTTCTTCGGCTCCGTCCGCGGCGCCGTCGTCCTCTGCTTCCCCTTCATTGTCGCCTCGTCCCAGACCCTTCTCTGAGACTGGCCCGTCGTCGCTTGCCTCCCCAAGGTGAGCGCCATTCCTCCGATGCCCTCCTCTGCTCGCTGTAGCCGCACAGTCGTCGTCGTAGTCATTGTCGCCGCCGGTAGATAGGCGAGCACCTGTCGCTCTCCTCCGGCCCCCTCGTCGCAAGATGAGTGCGGGAATGCATCCGCCGTTCGTTCCCGCGCGCATAGGTGCAGCTAGAGTCGCCGGAGTTGCCCTGTGTCACCGGAATCGCGTCGCCGTTCGCCTGTCGCCGCTGCTCTGTTTGTCTTCAGTTTCGTCAGTTAAGCCATGTTGTGTGTGTATTAGAGCGCTAGCGTGCCCCTTCTGTTGTCGACCGCGTTCGTAGCCTAGTGGCCTGGTTCGATGGGCTGGGCAGGGAGGTTGTGGGTTCGATCCCCTTCTCCCCCCTTTTTCTTTTCCTGTTTTTCTTTTATGTTTTCTTTTTGTTTTTTTCTTTTGCAAAATACAGAGTGTGTGTGTGCCATTATGTATGTATGTATGTTTTGTGTGTGTGAGTAGTGTAGAGGTGTGTGTGTGTGTATGCACCATATGCATACACACCCATACATGTGTGTGTTGTACAATGCATGAGAGTGTGTGTGTATATGCACCCATGTGCATATGCACACATATGTGGATGTGTGCGTTAGTGTAGTGAGGAGTGTGTGTGTATGCACTATGTGCATATGCAAACATGCTTGCGTGTGTATGCATGTGTGCATGTGTGTGTAAGTGCCTTGCACATACCCGCATGTGAGTGTTAGTGGGTGAGGCAAACATAGTGTGGTGCTATGTGTGGGTATGTGTGCACACACACATACATGTGTAGGTGTGTTAGTGAGTGTGTGTGTGTGTAGGGTGTGTGGTGCACCATGTAGAGTGTGCTTGGCACATGGGGTGTGCCATGTGTTGTATGTGAGTGTGAGTGGTGTGTCTATATTCTCCATACAATCTTCCATGTGCATTATAGCTTCATGTGTAGGTTTCTCCCTATATGATCATATGAGCATGGTTTCTTCTCTAGCTAGTTCCATTCTTGGTTTTGATGCTAGACTATGTTATCATGTCCCTAACCTGTTAATTAATCACTTCTAACATGTATCTTTGGAGCACATGTCAATTTGGGGCATTTCATAAGTGGCATAAGTCACCCATGCCTAGTGTGGGTCAGATTTCGACCTAGCTTATCTCAATTTTGTTCCATGCAAGCATATAGGTATGAGTAATGATTTTGGGGTGTTTTCAACCCTTATATGCACCTGTGAAGTTAGATTTGACTTTGGGGCAACTTGACAAAACTGCATTTTTGTGCTGTGATGCCCTTTTGTCTTTTTCATATGAATTAATCCATGCATGCTTTGGAGTTCTTATCAACATGAGAATGCTAGTCAAAGTTTCTGTGAACATCCATGTATTTTTTTAATTGTGATAAGTATCCATCTCAGTGGGAACCATGATGTTTATCTAGCTACTTTCTGTTTCTGCCAACCTGCTCTAGAAATGGCTGTCTGGGAAATATGCTGTTATTGTTTTGCCTTGAAGATCAGGGTGTAGCTAGTGTTGTGCTGGGTTTTTGACCATGCTCAGTGTTACGTATTTGTAGAAGATATTGTCATCTACCATCCTGTCAATTTTCATGTCATTTGGAGCTTCCTAGCATAATTAACCAATGCTGTGTACTTGCTTCTTTATTAACCCAGATTCCAGAAAACTGGAATTTTCATCAAGTCCCTAAAAATCTGTTTCATCATGCCTACTTGTCAGCTCCATGCATAGTGATGTGTTGCTCTTTTGTTGGTTGTATAGTTGGATGAATTTATGTGGGTGTTGAGTAGAACCTGTTCGTGTCTTGTTTGTGGCTGTATTGTTCCTGTAACAATAGTTGTGAGCTTTTCAAATTGCTATGTTGCTGTTTTGTGGCAGATTGAGTGCTATTTTGTTTTGGGTGTTGTGGGAGCTATACTCCATGGAATTGAGTGATTCTTTAGTCTATGCTCATTGGTTTTTCATCACCTATCAAGTGGTTACCTTGGAATGCCAAGTATTAGCCCAGGTATTTGATGGTCTTGAGTTTTGTCTTCGTACCTTGTAGTGAGCGTATCTCGAGAACCGTAGCTCTGTTTCTCGCGATCTTTATATGCATTTCCATCGATTTTTCATGATGCATCCATAATTGCCATGTTCATGCATGTATAGATAACTTAACATGTGATTCTGTCCAGATTCATTAATCCATCACCTTTGCGTGTGAAACTTGACTAGAATTGGATTGCCATGTTAAATTCTTCACTAAAATGATCATGCATCATCTTTATTGTGCATTGCACCTTATTTGGTTATTCATATGCTGTTTCTCTTGGGTAGACGCGAGTGTCGAATCTGAGTTTGAGGAATCTGGAGAGTACCACTACGAGGATCCCACTACTTGTTCCGCTGAAGAACCAACATGCAAGATGATCGAACCCGGATCCCAATACTATCTTGGTTTGCTAGTTTCTCGTTCTTATCGTTAAAATTGCACTACCTAAGACATGATATCAACCCCCATGTTACCATGACAGCCTCTAACCTCCACATCGTAGCAAACCATTGATTGGCTAAGTTACCACTGCTCAGCCCCTCTTATAGCGTTCTTAGTTGCAGATTGTTCCATGTGATAACATGGAGTGGATATCACAATAAATTATGTTATTTAAAATTTAATGCACTTATATATCTGGTATTGGTGCAAGGCTTGGCCTTTTGCTAAGTGATTTGTTCCACTCGTGCCGCCATTTGTTCCTTGTTACCGGTGTTATGTTTTCCATATTTTGCGCTCCTAACACGGTTGGGGTTGTTATGGGGACCCCCTTGTTTATTCGGTGGAGATTAAAAATTGTCTGGCAAGACCCAACATTGGTACTACATTGGCTTAACAACTTAATCAATTGCATAGGGTCTTGCAAACCCGTGGATAATTTAATCAACCCCGGGCCAGTGCTTCGCATGAGTGTTGGTCCAACCCAGTGCAGCTTATTAACGCCGCCCGGGGCAACTCGGTGATTGGCGTGGGTAACCATCGCTCATCCGTCATGCCTGAGGCTGAGATACGCGGCTCTTATCGGGTTGTCGACACGTCGGGTCGTCTTGCTGGACTTGTCTTACCTGTATCGAATGTCTTGCGTGTGGACTCTGACTTTCTTCGGGTTTTTCTTGAGGTGTTGGAATTCCTTTTGGAGTTGCCTATGATGATCGCGAGATCCGCGTTCGAGGCTATTCCAACGGAGTGTGGTTATTTGTGATGGACTAGTTTGAGCACCCCCTGCAGAGTTAAATCTTTCGGAAAGCCATGCCCGCGGTTATGTGGCAACTTGGATATTTGTTTAACACCCGGTTATAGAAAACTTGAAGTAAACTCTAATTAAAATACAACAACTGTGTGAGTAACCGTGATCGTCTCTGCTCATGAACATGAACCGAGAGAGAACACGGTGGGGGTTATGATTGACGTAAGTAAGTGTTCAGGATCTCTTAGAGATCATACCAGATTCGAGCGTTCTTCGTAGGCCACTCATATTTATATCATGTTGCGTAAGCTAGCCACCATAATAATGCTTAGTGCTGCTGCAAACTTAAACATCACCCCTTCCATCCTTAAGCTTAAATAGTCTTGGTACCCGGGCACATGATAGCTGAGTCCTCTGTGGCTCACAGTTTACTACAACAATCCAGGTGCAGGTTCAGATGAGTTCGTGCAGGATGATCTTACTCAGCTCCAGTGGGAGTATGACGAGGAGAGAGGCGGGATGTACGTGACGTATCTGGATGAGTAGAGGACCTGGTCGTGATCTTTGGGATAGATTGATAGTATCATTTGCAACTTCTTTATCGTTTGATTTCGTCCGTAGTCGGACCCTGTGTTCAACTTGATGCTATGAATTGGGTGACATTCTAAGTTAGTACGTGGCGAGTGTAAGCCAACTTGTATACTCTTCTCATTCAGTATTGTATGTTCTAATGATACTATTCTTGCTAACGGGAAGATGCGCCTCTATCCCTTGTGAGGCCCTCGTGCCTTAAACGGATAGGCGTGCATCTTGGGCATGACAAGTTAGTATTCAGAGCCATACAACCATAGGAGCCTTTGCTTGTTCGAACTTGGCCGAGTTGTGTCTAGTAAAACTATTTGGAGTCTAGTTATATCAGAGAGTAGGATTCTTTTTACTCCTCTTCTATGCTCTGGTGAGGTTTCCGACCTAGGAAATTCGATTCTACTCCTCTTCTCGCTCAAATTTTTTTTTAGGATCACGCGGGTATTTTGGAATCTATATGATGCCGATGTGACAGGTTTCTATCTTGGTGCCTCCTGTCTGACTTGATTTCTTCTGGGGAGTAGAGCTCCGAGGAATGTTGGCACATCGTTATCATTTAGATTCCTTGATATCTCAGGACGGAGAATGTTTGGAATTGCATCAATACTTATTGTGGTGAGATAAGGTCGGAGTCACCCAGTACTGGGGAGGCGTCCGGGGTACCACCATGGTTTAGTATCGTTGTGAGTTCGAGGATTCGAGATTAGATGAGTTTGTGAAATGTCTTGAATTATGGTGTGGAAGGTTGCAGATGCAGTCGCAGCTGAATGCCTAGGGCAGGTTCCTGATTTCGCAACCCGAATCGCATAAACAAGAAAGTTTTCGGAAGTTCATAGGTGGGAAATCTTGTAGTCATCAAGGATCATCTTCTCCAGATGTATTGGGTATGTACATTTGTTCCGAGCGCTTAGCTCAATACTTGTGGTGTTATTTCAAGTAGCTTATTATGTCTAATGATGTTATCATGATCCGAAGAAGCATTCTTACTAATTTTTCAGTAGGAAGGCTATGTGTGTTGTTCAATTCTTCAAGCATTTGATTCAGCTTATGTTTCATCTTATCAATGGGGCTAATGCGTTTTGTCCATCTTCAGGATGGCTCCACCAACTCGCAGCAATCGGGTCGTGGTGAGGAGCAGACTGATGTTCCACCACCACCCCTACCACCGCCTCCTCCGCCTCCTCCTCCAGAAGCTTGGCAAGCTGTGATGGCCGCGACCAATGCAAACGCCCAGATGTTGCTGAGGCTGTTGCAAGAAAGGGAGCAAGGCCAGCAAGGTTTTCAAGGCAATTTTCAGAATCAATTGCAGTTTGCGGCTCTCAATCAGTTCCTTGCCAACCAGCCAAAGACTTTCACCTGTTGTGAGCAGCCTCTAGATGCTGATGATTGGCTTCGTGATATGAGCAAGCATTTTGAGTGCAGCAATGTCAGACCAGAGGACTTTGTCAGATTTGCTTCGTTCCAGCTAAAGGGTCAAGCAGCTGATTGGTGGCAGTAGTACAAGGATTCCAGGGGTGATCGTGTTGTTACTTGGGACGATTTCCGTCGTGACATCAGGGCTCATTACATTCCGACTAGCTTTGTCGAAGAGATGCGTGAGAAGTTCAGGCACCTGAAGTAGGGAACCAAGTCAGTCTACCAGTACAACATTGAGTTCCAAAATCTAGCTCGTTATGCCAAGCAAGATGTTCCTGATGATAAGGCTATGATCTATCAGTTCAGAGGTGGTCTCAAGGATGAGCTTCTACCAAGTCTTGTTCTCCAGGAGCCTCGTGAGTTTGATCAGTTCTACAACATGGCTTTGAAGGTGGAAGCAGGTCAGCTCAGGTTAGAGAACTCCAAGAAGCGTTCCAGGGATTCATATTCTTCTTCCAGCTCTCAGGTTGTTCCCAAGAAGCAGAAGTTTTGGGTGCCAAATCCTCTTCCGTTTCGTCCTCCTCAGTAGCAAAAGCAGTTTGGTGGTCGTGGCTCTTCCCACCCACCCAACCCAGGGTTCCAGCAGAAGAATCATTCATCCAAGGCAGTTCTTGTTCCTCCTCCACGCAATGTTCCTCCGCTTTCTGAGGTGACATGTCACAAGTGTGGTCAGAAGGGCCACTATGCCAACAAGTGCAACCAGCGGTGTCTTCCGCCTCCTCCTCATGTCAAGCCTCTAGGCAATGCTATGGTGAAGCATAATTCCAAGTCAGTTAGAGTGAATATGGTGAATGCATCAGAAGCAGAACAGTCCAATGATGTGATTATGGGTAATCTTTCAGTTAATGATTTTCCTGCAAAAGTCTTATTTCATTCTGGTGCATCGCATTCATTCATATCCAAGCCTTTTGTCGCTATGTATGAGTTTTCTATGGAGCATTTAGCTAGTCTGTTTCGTGTGGTTTCTCCGGGGATGCGCATGAGTTCGCATATGTTTTCTTCAGACGCTTCTATCAAGATGGGGAATTATTCATTTCTGGCTTCCCCAATTGTTCTCGGGAATTCTGATATTGATCTCATTCTGGGCATGGACTTCCTGGCTATGAACAAGGCTCACATTGATTGCAAAGCAAGAGAAGTCAAGCTGACCCATCCTTCAGAAGACGTGATTATTTTCGCAGCTCGTGATGACACAATCCGTCTCTTTGCTCTTAATGAGAAGGGTGAAATCTCGGTGATTTCTCAAATTCCGGTGGTTTGTGAGTATGAAGATGTCTTTCCAGAAGAATTGCCAGGAATGCCTCCACACCGGCCAGTTGAGTTCGTGATTGATCTCGAGCTCGGAACTGAACCAGTTTGCAAGCGCCCGTATAAACTTGGCCCCGAAGAGCTGAAAGAGTTGAAGAAGCAGCTAGATGAGCAAGAACGTCTGGGTCTGATCAGACCAAGTTCTTCTCCGTGGGGTTGTGGAGTTTTGTTTGTCAAGAAGAAGGATGGCACGGATCGTCTTTGTGTTGACTACCGGCCATTGAATAAGAAGACAATCAGAAACAAGTACCCACTTCCCAACATCAATGAGTTGTTTGAACAACTAAAACGTGCCAAAGTTTTCTCCAAGTTGGATCTTCGAATGGGTTATCATCAAATCCGTATTCGTGAAGAAGACATTCCCAAGACCTCGTTCAGGACGAGTTTTGGCTCGTATGAGTACACCGTTATGTCGTTTGGTCTTGCGAATGCTCCTCCAACCTTCTCAAGGATGATGAATTTCATCTTCTCTCCTTTCAAGAATGAGTTTGTCTTGGTTTATCTGGATGATATCCTTGTGTTCTCGGAGACAGAATAAGATCATCCAGAGCATCTCCTCCTTGTGCTTGACAAGCTAAGGGAACATCGGTTCTATGCCAAGTTTTCCAAGTGTGAGTTCTGGCTCAACGAAGTGGTGTACCTTGGGCATGTCATCTCTGCTGAGGGAATTAAAGTGCACCCCGAGAAAGTCGAGGCATTCTTGAAGTGGGAGCCTCCTCAGAATGTGAAGAAGCTTCGGAGTTTCCTCGGTCTTGCTAGCTATTGCAGAAGATTCGTGGAGAACTTCTCTCAAATTGCTAAGCCTTTGTCCAATCTCCTCTAGAAGAGTGTCAAGTATGCTTGGTCTCCTGAGTGTGATGCAGCTTTCAATACGCTCAAGCAGAGACTGACTTCAGCTCCAGTTCTTGTTCCTCCAGAGCAGTCCAAGCCTTTCCAAGTTTTCTGTGATGCTTCTCTTCAAGGCCTTGGTGGTGTTCTTATGCAAGACAAGAAGATTGTGGCCTATACCTCGCGTCAGTTGAAGCCTGCCGAGAAGAACTACCCCACTCATGATCTTGAGTTGGCGGCAGTTGTTCATGCTCTCATGACTTGGAGGCATTTGTTGTTGGGTAGACCAGTTGAGGTGTACACTGATCACAAGATCCTGAAGTACATTTCCACTCAACCCAATCTCAATCTCCAGCAATCTCGTTGGGTGGAAATGCGTGAAGACTTCAATCCAAGCATTGAGTATACTCCTGGGAAAGCAAATGTCATTGCAGACGCGCTCATCCGTAAGGTGTACTGCAATAGTCTGATCTTGAAGCCTCTTCAACCCGAGCTTTGTGAAGCCTTCAGCAACCTCAACCTCCACATGATTCCGCAAGGATTTCTTGCAAATCTTCAAGTCTCTCTGACTCTGGAAGATCAGGTTCGCCAAGCGCAGCTGCTAGACGCTATGGTGAAGAAAGTGAAGAAAGGTGTGGCCAAGAGCATTCCGAAGTATAAGTGCTTTCGTGTCGATGACAAAGATACCTTGTTCTTTGAGGACCGTCTTGTTGTTCCAAAAGGTGATCTCAGAAAGGTTATCATGGACGAAGCACACAATTCTATTCTATCCATACATCCAGGCAGTTCCAAGATGTATCAGGACCTCAAGCCAACCTTCTGGTGGACTCGTATGAAACGCGAAATTGCTCAGTTTGTCAACGAGTGGGATGTTTGCCGTAGAGTGAAGGCGGAGCATCAAAGTCCAGCAGGTCTTTTGCAGCCTTTGCCAATCCCAGAGTGGAAATTCGATCATGTTGAGATGGATTTCGTAACTGGGTTTCCCAAGTCCAAGAAGGGCAATGATGCCATCTTTGTGGTTATCGACAAGTTGTCAAAAGTTGCTCATTTCTTGCTAGTCAAGGAGTCTATTTCGGCAGCTCAGCTTGTAGAGTTGTATACGTCAAGAATAGTATCCTTGCATGGCATTCCTCAACTCATCTCTTCTGACCGTGGAAGTCTCTTCACTTCCAAGTTTCGGGAGTCCTTCCAGACTGCTATGGGTACTAATATCTATTCAGCACGGCGTTCCATCCGCAGACAAGTGGTCAAGTTGAGAGAGTCAATCAAGTCCTTGAAGATATGCTCAGAGCCTGTGTGATATCGTTCGGCATGAAGTGGGAAGACTGTCTTCCATATGCTGAATTCTCATACAACAATAGCTTCCAAGCTAGTTCAGGCAAGGCCCCGTTCGAGATTCTCTACGGCAGAAAGTGTCATACCCCGCTTAACTGGTCTGAAACCGGTGAGCATCAGATATTGGGTAATGACATGATCATTGAAGTAGAAGAAATGTGCCATGTCATTCGTGAGGACCTCAAAGCAGCTCAGTCCCATCAGAAGAGCTATTATGATAGCAAACATCGGGATGTTTCCTTCCAAGTGGATGATCTTGTCTATCTCAAAGTTTCTCCCATGAGAGGCACGCAGCGATTTGGAATCAAAGGGAAGTTGGCTCCTCGTTTCGTTGGTCCATTCAAAGTTGTTGACAAGAGAGGTGGTCTTGCATATCAACTTGAGCTTCCTCCAAATTTCGCGAACGTGCACGATGTCTTCCATGTTTCTCAGCTCCGGAAATGCTTCAAGACTGCCGAGCGAACCATTGACCTCCAAGACATCGACCTTCAAGCTGATCTTTCTTATCATGAGCACCCAGTTGCAATTCTTGAAGAAACTGAGCGTAAGACTTGCAACAAGTCTATCAAGTTCCTCAAAGTGAAGTGGTCTCATCGCTCTAACAAAGAAGCTACTTGGGAATGTGAGGACCGGCTCCGTTCCGAATTTCCACACTTCTTTCGTTCCAAGATCTCGGGTCGAGATCCTCTTGTAGTGTGGGAGAGTTGTGACATCCCAAGTGATGTCCCTACCTTTTATGGCATGTAACCCATTGTATGACCTTGTGACATGAGTTATGTTCGGAGTTGAACCTTATCATTCAAGTGTTGGTAGCATTCATGCATCATTTCATCCATCATCATCATGCATCATTCTCATTTCATTCCTTGTGCATGTTGGTTCTTGTGCATGCTCGTGTATGTGGTGTTTTATGTGACATGCTTGTATGTAATGGAGCATGTGTGCAAAACCCTCTCCTTTCCCCTCTCTTTCCATTTACAAGCTTCCCCCTAAAAACCCCTTCTTCCTATTTAATTTTTATTAGCACTTTCAAGTTGTTCTAAACCCCTTTTAAAAATGTTCATGTGGTGCCCCTTTAATTTCTATGAATGATGGACATGGAGTTTTGGGTGTTTGAAATATTTTGGTTTCCATTTCTTGTAAAATCAGTGACTGTTTTATTAATTAATGAAATAATTAACAGGCTCTTAAATCAACTTAATATTTTATTTAACACTGGCATTTAATTTGCTTCACAAAACTATGTTTTTTATTTTCTCCAAAAGATTTACTTTTCCCTAGTTCTATTTTTTTTCTCTTGTCTGTTTTATTTTAAAAGAAAAGGCGAGGCCTTCCTGTGCAGCGAGAGAGCAAGGAGCAGGGAGCCGGCCCATGGGGCCCAGCCCACGTGAGCAGTAGGCGGTCACCAGCTCCGTCTCCTTCCTCCGTTAGTCGGGTTCAGAGAGGGAGCCGCGTCGCCGTCGCTTTCCGTCGCCGTTAGCACGCATGTCGAGGACCCTATTTAAGCCTTGGCGTTCGTGCCCGACCTAGGGTTCCTCCTTCTTCTCCGTCGTGTCGCCGCAGCTCTCCTCTCCTCCTCCATCTCTCTTCCTCCCCTCCTCTTCCGAGCGGCGCCAGAGCAGGTTCAGGTGGGTTCAGAGAGTTCGCCGGTGGCCTCGCCGTCCGCTCCGTCGAGCCCTGCGTCGGCCATGTCGACCAGGAGCTCAGGGAAGGTCCCCGCGTTCGATCCCCGTCGCTGATAGCCCTGGAGAGCGCCGGATTCATCAACCTCGTCATCATCTTCTTCGGCTCCATCCGCGCCGCCGTCGTCCTCTGCTTCCCCTTCATCGTCACCTCGTCCCCGACCCTTCTCCGAGACTGGCCCATCGTTGCTTGCCTCCCCAAGGTGAGTGCCGGTCCTCCAATGCCCTCCTCTGCTCGCCATAGCCGCGCAGCCGTCGCCGTAGTCGTTGTCGCCACCGGCAGATAGGCGAGCACATGCCGCTCTCCTCTGGTCCCCTCGTCGCAAGATGAGTGCGGGAATGGATCCGCCGCGTTCCCGCGCGCGTATGTGCAGCTAGAGTCGCCGGAGTTGCCCTGTGTCACCGGAATCGCGTCGCCGTTCGCCTGTCGCCGCTGCTCTGTTTGTCTTCCGTTTCGTTAGTTAAGCCATGTTGTGTGTGTATTAGAGCGCTAGCGTGACCCTTCTGTTGTCGACCGCGTTCGTAGCCCGGTGGCCTGGTTCGATGGGCTGGGCAGGGAGGTTGTGGGTTCAATCCCCTTCTCCCCCCTTTTTCTTTTCCTGTTTTTCTTTTATGTTTTCTTTTTGTTTTCTTTCTTTTGCAAAACAGAGAGAGTGTGTGTGCCATTATGTATGTATCTATGTTTTGTGTGTGTGTAGTGTAGAGGTGTGTGTGTGTATGCACCATATGCATACACAGCCATACATGTGTGTGTTGTATGATGCATGAGAGTGTGTGTGTTATGTGTGTGTGTATATGCACCCATGTGCTATGCACACATATGTGGATGTGTGTGTTAGTGTAGTGAGGAGTGTGTGTGTATGCACTATGTGCATATGCAAACATGCTTGTGTGTGTATGCATGTGTGCATGTGTGTGTGTTAGTGGGTGAGGCAAACATAGTGTGGTGCTATGTGTGGGTATGTGTGCACACTCACATACATGTGTAGATGTGTTAGTGAGTGTGTGTGTAGGGTGTGTGGTGCACCATGTAGAGTGTGCTTGGCACATGGGGTGTGCCATGTGTTGTATGTGAGTGTGAGTGGTGTGTGTATGTTCTACATACACTCTTCCATGTGCATTAT
The DNA here is from genome assembly GCA_022496015.1 of Hordeum marinum. Taxonomy (NCBI): domain Eukaryota; kingdom Viridiplantae; phylum Streptophyta; class Magnoliopsida; order Poales; family Poaceae; genus Hordeum; species Hordeum marinum. Next base: position 215,979,132 of record CM039673.1, on the reverse strand, counting down.
AGCTTCATGTGTAGGTTTCTCCCTATATGATCATATGAGCATGGTTTCTTCTCTAGCTAGTTCCATTCTTGGTTTTGATGCTAGACTATGTTATCATGTCCCTAACCTGTTAATTAATCACTTCTAACATGTATCTTTGGAGCACATGTCAATTTGGGGCATTTCATAAGTGGCATAAGTCACCCATGCCTAGTGTGGGTCAGATTTCGACCTAGATTATCTCAATTTTGTTCCATGCAAGCATATAGGTATGAGTAATGATTTTGGGGTGTTTTCAACCCTTCTAATGCTTTGGAGTTCTTGTCAACATGAGAATGCTAGTCAAAGTTGCTGTGAACCTCCATGTATTTTTGTTAATTGTGATAAGTATCCAGATCAGTGGTAACCATGCTGTTTATCTAGCTACTTTCTGTTTCTGCCAACCTGCTCTAGAAATGGCTAGGTCTGGGAAATATGCTGTTATTGTTTTGCCTTGAAGATCAGGGTGTAGCTAGTGTTGTGTTGGGTTTTTCACCATGCTTTGTGTTAGGTATTTGTAACTGATATTGTCATATACCATCCTGTTAATTTTCATGTCATTTGGAGCTTCCTAGCATAATTAACCAGTGCTGTGTACTTGCTACTTTATTAACCCAGATTCCAGAAAACTGGAATTTTTACCAAGTACCTAAAAATCTGTTTCATCATGCCTACTTGTCAGCTCCATGCATAGTGATGTGTTGCTCTTTTGTTGGTTGTATAGTTGGATGAATTTATGTGGGTGTTGAGTAGAACCTGTTCATGTCTTGTTTGTGGCTATAGAGTTCCTGTAACAATAGTTGTGAGCTTTTCAAATTGCTATGTTGCTGTTTTGTGGCAGATTGAGTGCTATTTTGTTTTGGGTGTTGTGGGAGCTATACTCCATGGAAATGAGTGATTCTTGAGTCTATTCTGACTGGTTTTTCATCACCTATCCAGTGGTTACCTTGGAATGCCAAGAATTAGCCCAGGTATTTGATGGTCTTGAGTTTTGTCTTCGTACCTTGTCATGAGCGTATCTCGAGAACCGTAGCTCCGTTTCTCGCGATCTTTATATGCATTTCCATCGATTTTTCATGATGCATCCATAATTTTCATGTTCATGCATGTATAAATAACTTAACATGTGATTCTGTCAAGATTCATTAATCCACCACCTTTGCATGTGAAACTTGACTAGAATTGGATTGCCATGTTAAATTCTTCACTAAAATGATCATGCATCATCTTGATTGTGCATCGCACCTTGTTTGGTTATTTATTTGCGGTTTCTCTTGGGTAGATGCGAGTGTCGAATTTGAGTTGGAGGAACCTGGAGAGTACCACTACGAGGATCCCGGTACTTGTTCCGCTGAAGAACCAACAGGCAAGATGATCGAACCCGGATCCCAATACTATCTTGGCTTGCTAGTTTCTCGTTCTTATCGTTACAATTGCGCTACCTACCACATGATATCAGCCCCCATGTTACCATGATATCCTCTAACCTCCACATCCCAGCAAACCATTGATTGGCTAAGTTACCGCTGCTCAGCCCCTCTTATAGCGTTCTTAGTTGCAGATTGTTCCATGTGATAACATGGAGTGGATATCACAATAAATTATGTTATTAAAAATTTAATGCACTTATATATCTGGTATTGGTGCAAGGCTTGGCCTTTTGCAAAGTGATTTGTTCCACTCGTGCCGCCATTAGTTCCTTGTTACCGGTGTTATGTTTTCCTTATTTTGCGCTCCTAACACGCTTGGGGTTGTTATGGGGACCCCCTTGTTTATTCGGTGGAGATTAAAACTTGTCTGGCAAGACCCAACATTGGTACTACATTTGCTTAACAACTTAATTAATTGCATAGGGTCTTGCAAACCCGTGGATAATTTAATCAACCCCGGGCCAGTGCTCTCCATGAGTGTTGGTCCAACCCAAAGCAGCTTATTAACGCCGCCCGGGGCAACTCGGTGATTGGCGTGGTAACCATCGCTCATCCATCGTGTCCTGAGACTGAGATACGCGGCTCTTATCGGGTTGTCGACACGTCGGGTGGTCTTGCTGGACTTGTCTTACCTGTATCGAATGTCTTGCGTGTGGACTCTGACTTTCTTCGGTTTTTCTCGAGGTGTTGGAATTCCTTTTGGAGTTGCCAATGATGATCACGAGATCCGCATTCGAGGCTATTCCCATGGAGTGTGGTTATTTGTGATGTACTAGTTGGAGCACCCCTGTAGGGTTAAATCTTTCGGAAAGCCGTGCCCGCGGTTATGTGGCAACTTGGATATTTGTTTAACACCTGGTTATAGAAAACTTAAAGTAAACTCTAATTAAAATACACCAACTGTGTGAGTAACCGTGATCGTCTCTACTCGTAAACATGAACCGAGAGAGAACAAGGTGGGGTTATGATTGACGTAAGTAAGTGTTCAGGATCTCTTGGAGATCATACCAGATTCGAGCGTTCTTCGTAGGCCACTCATATTTATATCATGTTGCGTAAGCTAGCCACCATAATATTGCTTAGTGCTGCTGCAAACTTAAACATCACCCCTTCCATCCTTAAGCTTAAATAGTCTTGGTACCTAGGCACATGATAGTTGAGTCCTCTATGGCTCACAGTTTACTACAACAATCCAGGTGCAAGTTCAGATGAGTTCGTGCAGGATGATCTTACTCAGCTCCAGTGGGAGTATGATGAGGAGAGAGGCAGGATGTACGTGACGTATCCGGATGAGTAGAGGACCTTGTCGTGATCTTTGGGATAGCTTGATAGTATCATTTGCAACTTCTTTTATCGTTTGATTTCGTCCGTAGTCGGACCCTATGTTCAACTTGATGCTATGAATTGGGTGACATTGTAAGTTAGTATGTGGCGAGTGTAAGCCAACTTGTATACTCTTCTCATTCAGTATTGTATGTTGTAATGATACTATTCTTGCTAACGTCAAGATGCGCCTCTATCCCTTGCGAGGCCCTCGTGCCTTAAACGGATAGGCACGCATCTTGGGCGTGAACTGCTCCAGCCACAGTGACATCAGCTCCAGTGCCTCTAGTATCCGCACCAATTCCATCTAGGGCTTCAATGGAAGTCTTTGTCGATGCAATTCTCTAGACTCGCACATCGACTACCGAAGGAGATCGGCCACAGAAGAACGATTAGCTATATCTCTCCGAGCTTTTTGGTAACTTGTTGCCAAAGTGGGAGAAGTTGTATATAGTTCTTAGGCTTCGAGTGAGAGAGCGTCTATTTTATTTTCTGTTTTAAAAACATTTGGTTCTTTAGTTTGGATGTGATATACTTTTGGTTGCTTGCTGTTTAAACACAAACAAAAGTTTATGTCTGTTTGATCATACGTTGTTATGTGTTTTGCTACTATTTCCTATCCTTTGATGATTATGTGATGATCATTCGCTTTGCTTGATGTGTTGTACTATGTTGTTAACTCTTATTACTCTCGCACACCACCAATATGTATGTAACATGGAAGAAGTGCCCCACGTACCTAATCGGTTGTGCATTTGCAGTCAAACACAAATTTAAAACAATGCACAAATTTAAGGGAGCTCTTGCTTATCACATACTTCTCAAAGCGATGATTATATTCATTGATTATATCATATGTCGAAGCATTAATCTATATTTTCTCATCAATTATGAAAAATGGGGAGATTGAAATCACATTTGCTCCCTTGGTGGTTTTGATAATTAATAACAACATGTATGTCATTGAACTAATGTTTCCACTAAGCATGTTTCAGGAAAAGTTCAATGATGGGTTGGCAAAGGGATTGTGAAATACCCCAAGATGCAAGGAAATAGATTGGCAAAGATTAAAGCAAAGGACTCTACATTTTACCTTTTGTGAGAAATCGCTTTGAGTCCATACGAAAGCCAATAGTATTAAAAGGAGGTAAGGTTCTGTTGGTGAACAATATGCTCATACGTGCACAAGTGATAGTCACCACATACACCCACAAGCTCTTCCACAAAAGACTATCCAAAGCCAAATACTCAAAATCGGTGCAACCAACACATTCCACCCAGTGCCACAGATTCCAAACCTAAGACAGACTCAGCCAAAGCCCTAGCTTTTCGCTGCAATCGATTCTTCTTCGGTGCCACCGAGTTTAGGTTGCCAACTTTCTGTTACGTGAATTCACAATATCGGTCCCACCAAGATTGTTGAATCGACGTCATCGAGATTGGGCAAAATAACCGTTGGTCACCTTATCGGTGCAACCGAGTTTCCTATATCAGTCTCACCGAGATTCAAAACTTGCCACCTTTTGGTCACTTCAGTACCAGCGAGATTAACACATCGATGTCACCGAGTTGGTCATTTTGTGTGTAACGGTTGGATTTTTGGAGATGCCTATATATACCCCTCCACCACCAATCACTCACAAGATAAGCACTCAAAACAGTTCCCCACTCATACCTACTAATTTTCTGAGAGAGAGCCAGCTACTCATGTCCTGAGATCATGCCATTTCATTCCTACAATATGAACTTCATCTCTAGCCTCCCCAAGTTTTTTTCCACCCAATGAATCTCTTCTACCAAGCAAAATCTGTGAGAGAGTGATTGTATGTTGAGGAGTCTATCGTCTTGAAGCACAAGAGCAAGGAGTTCATCGACACAATCGAGCCTTTTACCTTTTTGAGGGTGGTGCCTCCTAGATTGGTTAGGTGTCACTTGGGAGCCTCCTACTTTGTGTTGTGGATTGAACCAAGAAGTTTGTAAGTGCAAGGAGATCGCCTACTTCGTGAAGATCTACCCCAAGTTAGGCTAGTCCTCCATGGACGTAGGCCGTCATGGTATAGTCAAGGTTTCTTCTTCGTGGAACCCTCCGTGGACACTCGCGACTGTTACCCTTCATGGGTTGAAGACTCCATGAACGTGGACGTATGGTAGCACCATGATGTCTACTACACAACCTTCTTCTCGTAGACTCGTGTTGGGCCTTCAAGTGCAGAGTTTTGTATGATAGTGGCAATTTTCCCTCAATTGGATGACCTAAGGTTTATCAATCCGTGGGAGGTGTAGGATAAAGATGGTCTCTCTCAAACAACCCTGCAACCAAATAACAAAGAGTCTCTTGTGTCCCCATCACACCCAATACAATGGTAAATTGTATAGGTGCACTAGTTCGGCGAAGAGATGGTGATACAAATGGAATATGGATGGTAGATATAGGTTTTTGTAATATGAAAATATAAAAACAGTAAGGTAACTAATGACAAAAGTGAGCACAAACGGTATTGCAATGCTTGAAAACAAGGCCTAGGGTTCATACTTTCACTAGGACAATTTCTCTCAACAATACTGACATAGTTGAATCATATGTAAAGACCTCTTGCGCGACAAAGAGTTCACCCCAAAGTCACGAATAGCAGAGAACTAACGAAGAAATTATTGTAGGGTACGAAACCACCTCAAAGTTATTTTTTCCGGTCAATCTTATAAACTATCCCTATAAATGTCACGAACAGACCTAGAATTCGTACTAAAATAACACGTTAAGACACACATCAACCAAAACCCTAGTGTCATCTAGATACTCCAATGTCACCACAAGTACCCATAGGCTTTATTATATGATATACATCACATAAATTCAATTTCATCATGTTCAATCCAACACAAAGAACTTCAAAGTGTGCCCCAAAATTTCTATCGGAGATTCAAGACAAAAACATGTGCCAACCCCTATGCATAGATTCCCATGGTCACGGAACCCGCAAGTTGATCACCAAAACATACATCAAGTGGATCAATAGAATATCCCATTGTCACCACAGATATCCCATCGCAAGACATACATCAAGTGTTCTCAAATCATTAAAGACTCAATCCGATAAGAAAACTTCAAAGGGTAAACTCAATTCATCACAATAAGATAGAGAGGGGAAAACTCCATATAATTCATCTATATCAATAAAGCTCGTGGTGCCACGAGGCTGGGGAATCATGTCAAGGGGTGCCACGAGGCGGTGACAAGCCTGCTAGGCGCGGCAAGGGGGGTGGCCGCGCATAACAGGCTTGTGACCTCCTCGTGGCTCTTCTGGACCAAATCCAATGCTTTGTGGGTCTCTTTTGGTACATAAAAAATCATACTAAATTTTCAGCCCATTCCGAGAACTTTTATTTCTGCACAAAAAAGACACCGTGGTAGTTTTGGTGAAAACAGCGTTAGTCCGGGTTAGTTCTAATAAATTCATACCAAAATCATATATTATGGTTGTAAACATGGCATGAATACTTCATAAATTATAGATACATTGGTTAAGTATCAACATCCCCAAGCTTAATTCCTGCTCGTCCTCGAGTAGGTAAATGATAAAAGAAGTAATTTATGAAGTGTGAATGCTAGCATAGTGCATACCTTTGATCCACGATAATTCCAAACACTTTTTCTAGCATCATTGTATATCATCAACAGTAGCTCATCTCATAATCGTTCTCATGATGAAATAACAAGGTTTCCACATGTTAAAGTATAGATGAACAAACTATGCTTTGAGCCACCAAACAATTGCAATTCATGTTATTTTCAGGAAGGGTGTATGTGAGAGCTTTGATTTAGCAAATTCCACATACTCAACTATCATATAGTATTCCATGATTGCTAACACTCAAAGCATATTTTTAGAGCAAATGGCATCCGTCAAACACAAAGAAAGATAGGGTCTTAAAGTTTCGCCTCCTAACTTATTTATAATATAGATAATTGTTAACAATAATATATCATGATCAAATATATTTTAATGGCCATATATGCTTGGATCTTTCCCCAACACATGACGCTGGCCAAGAGAAAAAGGTGAAATACGGGAAGTGGTGAAGATCACCATGACTTTTGCATAAAGGTATGTACTAGAAAGTAAAAGATAGGACCTTCGCAGAGGGAAGCATTGATTTGCAGAGTTGCGAGAGCTTGAGCTTTTAAAACAAAGAATAATAATAATTTTGAGCGGTATGCTTTCATTGTCACCATAACAACTAAGAGATCTTGGTATCTTCCATGCTAGATACATTATAGGCGGTTCCCAAATAGAATGGTAAAGTTTTTACTCCCCCTCTACCAATCAATGACACTCCATGGTGAGCCGAATCCACGGGTACCGTCCATACCAACAACATTCCCGGGGGAGTTTTGTTTATTTTTTTGAATTTTTTTCTTTGATTTCGGGACTAGGATTCCCTATCACCAGCCATTTTCCCGTGAACGTTAGTGAATCAACACAAATCGTGAGAATAACCCACCTCGCATGGAAGATACTCGCAACCCCTAGTCAATATATGAGCGATTCGAGCATACAAAACAGAATATTATTTGAAGGTTCAGAGTTTGGCACATGCAAATTTACTTGGAGCGCCAGGTAAATACCACATGTAGGTAGGTATGGTGGACTCATATGGAATAACTTTGGGTTTAAGGGTGTTTGGATGCACAAGTAGTATTTCTACTTGGTGCGGAAGTTTTGCCTAGTATGAGGTGGAAGCAAGCACCACATGTTGCAGGATCCATAATTTCTATGCAAATATACACAACCATAACTCATTATGTTGTCTTCCTTGTCCAACTTCAACTCATTTGCTCAAGTTTGAAAATAATTAATGGGTAATCACAATCATAGAAGATGTCCAAGATAGTATATTTATATGTAAAATCTCTCTTCCTTCCAATATTTTTTCATGAATGGTTCAAGTGACCAATGCAGTGTTTGCTAATTTTCAATAAATTTTACCACCTACAATTCTTATACGTGAACTCATTACTCGCCATTGTATAAGCATATAAAACATATATAATTTCAGATTTATGATACTCAATTCATTCAACCATTCACTCATAGGATATAAATGAAGCACGATAGTAAATGACAAAACTACTCCAAAACATATAAGTGAGGATCAACGAGTAGTCAAACAATTAAGTAGTTATGTAACGACTTTTTCTCTCTCTCAGTAAAGATTTTCAGATCTGAGTATTTTATTTAAACATAAAGAAAAATAAAAAGTAGCACTCCAAGAATAGCACACATCATGTGAACGAATAAAAATTTAGGCTCAACATAGGCTACCTGATAGTTCTTTTATGAAGAGAGGTGGGATGCGTAGCATACCCAAGCTTAGATGCTTGAGACTTATTTAAATATTTACTTGGGGTGCCATGGTAATCCCCAAGCTTGAGATTTTGTATCTCGTTCAATCCTCTCATATCATGGTTTCAACTATTCTCAAAATTTCATCAACACAAAACTCGAAAAGAACTCGTGAGATAGGTTCGTACACATAATAATAAATCAACTCTTTATGTACTGCCAAGACAAGTTTCACAATAATTTTCAAACTTTAGGTACTGTATACTATCGTTTCCACAATTTATATTTACCAATATAGGCTATGGAAACTATAGGATAAGTAGATAACAAACCTATGATAGCAATCTGTCCAAACAGAACAGTCTGTAGCAATTTATCAAAACAATGTACTTATGTAACGTAAAAACTTATGAAAATTTAGGACATGCTAAATAATTTATATTAAATCACTGTGTAAAAATTTCAGAAACTTCCCACGTTTCAGTAAAATATGAAAATTCAAACACTACAGCAGAAGTTTCTGTTTTTACACAGCACACATCAAACGTGCAATTCAAGCATCCTAAAGGCAATTCTTGGAATTTTTTCTTGAAAAAAAAGATTATAAATAACACCTAACATATAAAAACAAAATAAAATGATGATCCAAGCAAAACTCATATTATGTGACGAATAAAATATAGCTCCAAGTAAGATATATCAATAGTGTTGAAGATGAAAGAGGGCATGCCTTCCGGGGCATCCCCAAGCTTAAATCCTTGAGTCTTACTTGATTATTACCTTGGGGGTTCCTTGGTAATCCACAATATTAGGTTCTAGTAACTCTTTATTCTCCTCATATCGGTGTCTCACCCAAAACTTGAAAACTTCAATCACACAAAACTTAACGGAACTTCGTGAGAAGGGTTAGTGTAGTAAAGATAAACCATTCACTTAGGTACTGTCAAGACAAGATTCGTAATTATTAACACATGGTACCTACTGTATTCCATCATTCCCAAAATTTTTATTACTCAAGATAAGATATAGGAACACTTGAAACACGCAAACTATGCATGGAAAACAGAATCTGTCTAAAACAGAACAGTCTATAAAGATATGAAAGACCCCCATACTTACCTGACTATAAATTCTGAAAACTTAGGAAAACTCACGTAACTTGCATATGAATGTTGTGTAAATATTTCAGAATTTTTAACGCTCCAGTAATATCAGATAATTCTTATACTAGACACAAAACTTTCTGTTTTTGCATAGAATCAAACAAGCAAGTATCCACACTTTCCCAAAGGCTTTACTTGGCACTTATTGAAATAAAAGACACAAAACATGATTAGTACATTCTATTAATCATGTGAACATATCAAAACAGAAGGTAAAAGTGTTGGGTTGTCTCCCAACAAGCTCTTTTCTTTCTTGCCTTTTAGCTAGGCATGATGATTTCAATGATGCTCATACATGAATAATAGTTGAAACATGCAAAAGATCATCATGAATCTCATGAAAAGCATATTTAAGTCCAAACCAATTACTATGCAAAGGTAATTTGTGAGAAAAAAATTTATGGGAACAAGAATCATGTAGCATAGGAAGTCAAAAAAAGCATAACTTCAAAACTTTCGACACATAGAGTGCAAACTTGATATTATTGCAATTCCTACAAGCATATATTCCTCCCTCATAATAATATTTAGTAGCATCATGAAGGAATTCCACAATATAACCAGAACATAAATCATTCTTTTCATGATCTACAAGCATAGAAATTTTACTACTCGCCACGCAAGAAAATTTCTTCTCATGACTAATAGTGGGAGTATCATAAAAGAGTTGAATACTACAAATTGGTTCCACACTAAAAGAGTAATATTTAGTAAAAGTATATTCATAATTATGACAAGTATCATAATACTAATCATCACTCTTTTTCATCGCATAAGTATCATCACAATAATCATCATAAGTAGGAGACATGCAAATCATTATAACAAATTTGATCATTCAAAGTAGGGGCAATAAGAAGATCATCTTCATTAAGCATAGCATCCCCAAGCTTGGGAAATACATTAATTGCAGCAAATAAATTCTCAAACATGTCATTTTCATCAAACATAGCATCCCCAAGCTTGTGGCGTTGTATATCATAAACATAATCACCCTCATCATTAATAGTATGAATATCACCAATAGTATAGAAATTATTATCATCATTCTCCAAGTTGGTGACATAAATATTTTCAAGATTATAATAAGTATCATTATCTTCCCAATCATAATTATCATAACAAGCAATAGGCATAACAAAATCATCCTCAAGTGTACCATCTTCCACAACTATTTTTGATTCATTCTCATGAGGCCTATCAATAATGGCAGCATCATTATTTGGGAGAGATGCCTCTTTACCTTTACTTTTCCTTCTCTTCTTCTTCTTCAACACATTATGTGTGGGTTTATTTCATTCCTCCAAGCTTCTTTTTAAAGAGGTTGGTTGAATAAAAAGCTCCTCCTCGTTACCGGATTCTTCATAAGAAAAAATAGAAGGATATTGGGAAACGTCTCCCCTTCATTAGTATTCTCTTCATCATATATTTGTTTTCTTGTCTTTAAGTAAACTAGAAAAGTGGCCCGCTCGATGCGCGGGCTAGAAATTTAGAAAGTTTGCTAAGGAGGACATTAATTAAATTTTGTACATAGAAAATGGAACCAATGTGATGACATTTATAGATATAATACTTCTACGGACATAGTTATGTTTAGTTTTGTGTGTAGATCTATACATATATATATATATATATATATATATATATATATATGTTGGCATTGATCATTTACAATTATGCATGTTCTACACATTGTATGTTTTATGGTTTGGGAAAATTATGTTTGTACATGTTTCATATATTTTAATAATGGTGCATTGTTATATGTTTTGTGTCTTATTGTGTTTTGAGTAGCTCCCATCCACTTAGAAAGAAAGAAATACTAAACAATCCACATATTGGGACGGGCATTGTCAGTGTTAGGGCCCCCTAACACATCAATATTGAACATATTTATGGTTAGCTACCTTTTTAATATTTTACAAAGAAAAGGCAATATTTATTTACTAAATATTAAAACATCTATGGTTACATTTTGCATATAACGTATAACAATGTGCTGGTGCTCTCACTATCGGTTTACATTATATAATAAGCTTGAAAAATCGGATATCACATAATACAGCTTGTCCATTTTTTGTCAATTATTTTCTTCAATAGTATGACACTTGGTATTTGTTATTATTCTTTTATATAGATCGCACAAAAAAAAATTTTACGTTTAATATGACCCTTTTTAGTGAAATAGAAAGCGATCGCCAAACATCTGTAGACTTTTGAAAAAAGGTGATCATCGTTATAAAGCATACCATGTTAATCATATTGTGCTCACATAAAGCCTCCATTGTAATAATCACCATGATGGCATAATACCAATCCACAAGTATTATTTGTAAAATATGAAATGTGTTGCATGAGCAATTAGGTAGACCAAACATGAAACACCTCAATTACAAATAAAGGGAAACATGGAAGTAGGGAAAAAGAATGCCAAAAATAGAATCGATCATTTGGTGTACTTGGTACATTTTGATATATATTTGAATTGGAATACTACAAATGCTACGAATCATCTAATTTTATATCACTTGACGGCTCAGGGAATTCTAAAGATATGTTGCAACTGGGAATTGAACTTCTTACTGGTTTGTTAGCACATTTATTAAACAATTTATCTGCACGAAATGAGTGTGTGGTAGTGTGGTATATGAAAAAATAAATGGGCAATGACGACAGAATGGTGTGGTAACTTAAAATTGAAGTCCTCTGCAAAGCCAACACATATGGCAAGGATATATTCATATTTTTGTTACTGTGATCTCCATGTCCATGTAAAAAAATTTCCTTATATTTTCTTCTCTTTTCTCTATGTGCGATCTTCAGTTATACAAAACTATGGGAAGGAAAGACAATTTCGAGCTTTAAGACCCACAAGCTTTCACAAAGATTTATTGCAAAATTCAAGTTCGCATAGTTCAGCTCCCGTGTGGTCCTTCAGCTGATGAAGACATCTATATGGATATGCCAGTGATATTTGATAGTTTATTATCTCGGCAACATGGGCATCTACACAAACATAAAAGGACTTGTTTAAGTGTTGTCATGTAACAAGGAAAAAATTGATGTAGCAGAATGTACTATTAATAATTAACCTAAAACATGCGAGACGTTATTGGAAAAATTATTATGTAGCGATCCTCCTTGGTAAACATGCTTTCGAACACTGCTTGCAAGAACTCATCCATGACATAGTCATGTTCCGTACATCAATCTGAAACTTTAACTTAGTCTCCATCCATGTACCAATCTATCAGAATCGCACATAGAACTCCAACTAACATGTCCATTGATGGGGTTAAGATTGTAGATAGGGACCAGGAGTACCTAAGATGAGAGTAGCAACTGTGAGAGAAGGTTGCGAGGCCGAGGAGGCTGACAGCAGCGGGAGAGACAATTAATAATATCATTTTTCTAGAGCTCCGTCATGGTACGTAGCCTACAATTTTTTCAAAACATATCCGAGTTTCATAAGTTGACTCACGCTTTAACATGTCTTCGAAACATAACTTTCACCATTTCTTCTTATGTGTCTATAAGGCGTAGTAAAATTATTATTTCAGAAACATAGTTTCCGAGATAAACTTGTCTATACTTACGCGATATAAATTGATATTGTTGTCATCATCGTTGACTGCTTTTGACGTCTGAAGCTCCAAGACAAGCAAAAAATTGTCAAAAGGATAGTCTCTTAATAACTGACCGGGGCAGCATCCTTCAACGTATATAGCTTAGCAGATGAGATGCTTACCTGTTGTAAACAACTGAATCCATCAAGCTGATCACGTTGCAATAGCACACATAGTAATATACTATAGATAGATAAAATAGATTAAAAAATTGTCACGCTGTTTGTTGAAGATGGCAAGATTGTACATGCACTGCATCATGCTTTGTAGCATGTAATACATCCTCCCAGGTGAAGCCCTACTTGCCAGCTATCTGTTCATCCAAGCAGTCACTTAGTCTCCTTCTAGGTCTAGCATCTCTAAAAGAAAATAACCACCATTACCACGTACTCATGAACATGTAGAAAATAGTAGACATACCATATAGTAATGTAGACATGGTTAAATTACAACCATGTCGGCATTGCTATTCTCAGTAACCATCCTCCTATTCACACGCTGACAAATGGCAAAGACTAAGATGATCTAGATCAGAAGGTGATGTTTGCCATTTGCCATGGAGCTAGGATGCTCGACTACTAATCATACAGATTCAATTCAGCTTTGACATCTTGTAGTATGGTTGTGATCTTCTCTTGCCTTGGGAGTTGTTTGACTGTCCACCTGCTCTGTGAAATTTAAGAATCTGTAGAGTACCTAGCTATTCGTTCGCTCCGTAATTTTTAACTGGAACTCCGTCAGCTCAAAGAGTGGTCTCATGGAGCGGAGGGACTCGGAACAGGCCCTTAGTCGCATCAAATGGTCGTGGTTCACTGATGAGAATAGTGCATCTAATTACATCTCTATAGAAGCCTGATGAAGATCAGTTTATCTCAGAAGACATCATAAATTAGCCTTCACAAATATTTATAGTTATAAAGGGTACATTGAATGAGAGGTAGGTGTAAATCACTTGCATAATAAGTATAAGGCGATGCCAATCATATTATCTATTTATAGGTATATCGGAAGCGTATGCGCAACCTACAAGTTCTCTCTAAACAACCACTGGATAAGTTACATTTTGTATGTACAGTTACTATATTTGATCCATTCAAAAATAAAACAACACTTGAATTACAATCATTAGTAACGGGTTTACCGCAGCCACAGGCACTTACCGTCATTCAGAATCTGAGCAGGTACATATAGGTATCTTTGTTTTATGGGAAAGATAACAAATTATCTAGTACGTGGCTATCAACTGTTAGCACCAAACATAACTAATAAAGATAAAAAGGATACAGATGTTACCAAGACCTCATGGACCCTGACGACTACACTTGCAACTGCTTTACCCGAGTCTGATCTAAATGTTGCATCGATGCTAACCTTCAGGCTGGGTATGTGATTGTTTCTAGCTGGCCAGCATCCATTAGCTTCATCCATCAAAGGTCCGGCCATTCCAGTGGTCTCTGTACGGGCATTCGGGGTCCCTTTTGGTCCTGAAAAAATCATACTAAATTTTCAACCCATTTCGAAAACTTTTATTTCTGCATAAAAAATGACACCGTGGTAGTTCTGCGAAAAACAACGTCAGTCCGGGTTAATTCTAATAAAATCATACCAAAATCATATATAATTATTGTAAACATGGCATGAATACTTCATAAATTATATATACGTTGGAGACGTATCACACCACCTATCGGATCCATTGGAAAAATCATCGTGTCACCAGTTGCGTTCGATTTTCGTAACCTCCCTTTACTTACATGCTTGTCTTTATTTTCGCTGCTATACTCTTAGACATGCATGTGTAGGGTGTACTTGACATACTATGAATGCTAAAATATGTCAAGAATTAAAATTGGAAAAAAGTAGATTTTTATTTGGTCAAGTAGTCTAATCACCCACCCTCTAGCACTACTTTTGATCCTACACTAGTGCAGGCGCCTGCTGTATAAATGGGTTTTAACCTCTTTCCCTGACGTAGTCTCAAATCGTTGTCTTGCATGTGTGGGCGATAGGGCACACGACACGAAAACATCGTTGGCAATGCCTGCTCCCGGTCACACACATGGCAGGCAAAATTATGTCATGTGTGATTGGATGGACTATCACAAATGGGTATTTAGGAGAAATCATGTGAGATGTGTATACCATCCCACACAGTGAATCCCAAACGTACATTTCCGTTCGTATTGTACATCACACACAATTTTCTGCTTGACATCGTTTGTGTTAGGGGTGGCCATCACACACGATGCCTAGAAAAAACTGTTTGGCATAGGACTGTCCATCACACACACTGTTTATTTGAAAACGCTTGCGAATTGTTTTTTTTAACACACATAGTTTGCGCCCGGAAATCATGTGTGGTTGTTCACTAATCCAACACGCCAATTTTCCAAAAAGCATGTGGGTTTGTTGAGGTCATCGCCAACAGTGTTCTTTGACAAACCGTCTCCAATATGAAACCCCAATAATGAGGATAATTGTTCTATTATTTATAATCAAGATAGTGAACAAATTGATACTTCATATCAAGCACACACTGTATTTCATTTTTTATTACGGCAACCAGGATTTGACAATTAAATACATCAGAGTACAACATCATATAGGCATATACTACCAAGGTACCCAATTACATGACAGGACCGATATTCACATGCAACATCTAAAACAATTGGAAAAGAGCATCATATACGGTAAATAGATAGACGAATCTCGTCTAGAAAACTGTTGAAGCAGAAAGCAAATATTGAGCCTTCAGTCATGTCGAAGGTTCTTGCAACTTTATGCAAGTGCCTGTGGATTTTTGTGCTCCCATCCTTCATCCTCTTAAGGAAGACTTCAAGATTATACCGTGGGTGTTGTATGAATACCTTCGTTGCCTCTTGACCATACAGGTGGTTTGATACGTACTCATCGATGACCTGCTTTGGAAAGGATTGGAAACAAAGATATGCGTAAATTGTGTCTCTAAAAAGTGAAAAGTGACAAAAGGAAAAAAGAAAAGGTAAAAGAGATATCACCATCCTATAGTTCACTGATGTCTTCTTCATTGTGTAGACAAACAACTTGTTGTTTTTCGTCGCAAGTTTCTCTATCTTAACAATCTTTCTGAGTTTCTTGATTTGACTAATATTCATGAAAACATCATTTCCCCACATCCAAAATGGGTTGAACAGTGGGCCTATGCCTCTTATGGTAGGACCTACATGTGCAAGACCAAATTATTGTTAAAAACCTAAATATTAGAATGGTTCCTATAATTGCACAATAATGTGCTATTAGCCAAAGGATCATGAAAGTGCAAACCTCGATGGTTAACCTCAGTGTCTCCCATTGTTCCCCTGTAACATGTTTAAGAATGGATATTGATCAGTAAAATCTATGAATGAAAGATAAACACACTGCATATCCAACATATGAATTCAAGCCACATGGAAAGGAAAAGCATACTAAGAACTATGAAATATAGCAATTGTAGGTTTCACGTGCATAACAAAACACAACTGTACCAACAATAATTGAACATCACATTGCAGATGATCACCAAAACAACTGAACCAAACAGTTAACTGAGAATCACATTACACAATACAACATAGTAGTAGAAGGTCAGATTGCATACTAGCATTATATTGCATGTTTCACTAGAGTTTCTTAAGGAAAGGAAGGAGCAGCATATGTAGCAGGTAAAACAAACATGCGTAATAGACGTAGATAGCTAAACAAATGTCATTAGTAATTAAGGTTAACAAAAAATAGATATTCCACGTCGTTGGAGATTGATAACGCTGGGCTTGGACGAGGGCGAGGCCTCCACATCGTGGGTGGTCTCCTCCTGTTGGTGAGTTGCCTCAGCGTGCCCGGGCACCAACCTGCCTGCTATGGAGTTGAGGAAAGCACGGGCTTGCAGAGAAAACAACTCGGAGTCATTGTCAAAGGCAACAACGGAGCCTTCTAGAAAACACAACGAGTTGTTGTTCAAAGAAGCCAACCGTGTGGCGGCGTCCGCGTGCGAGGCGGCGATGGTGGCCTCGATGTCTAGATGTCATTCCAAGATCTAGGGTTCAACACGCATGGTATCCATCGCGGCCTCATCCACGCGTGCGGTCGCGATTTGCTTCTCTGCTACCAGGTGCTCCTTGAGAACCTTGCTATATTGCATGCATCATTTCTTCCGGCGGCGATTCTGTGGGGGTTGGGCTGGTGATTTCGATGGAATGTGTCGCATAGGCGGTCGGCCATGTGGAATGGAGGAGGAGGGTTGGAGGGGGGAGGGGGTATGGGGAAGGTTTCGATTACCTAACTATGACTAGCAGGATGAGGTTGAGCAGCAAGAAGGAGCGTCGCTGACGAGCAGGCGGTGTTGCAACCAAGGAGTGAAGGTTTGAACTTAGGAAATGAAGAGGGTAGAAGGGGGAATGGGAAATGTGTGTTTTGGTTGGTACGAGGGGCGAGGGAGGTAGATATTTGCGTGGTAGCCCTAAATTTCGTTCGGTGCAGTGAAAAAGTAGCGTGCATAGTCACATCGGACACAATACCATTACCATAACTGTGTGCGATATTCAACAACACAAACGTATCCTATAGTTTATCCCGTGGTGATGAGACTAAACATGGAAATTTTTGTCTCCAAGCTTCCGGGGTAAGATATTGGATACTACATTGCACAGGGTACTTGCATTTCATGTTCGTTTGGAAGAGAAAATATGGTTATGGCATCAAATTTTTGTCAGAATTTCCATCGTTGCATTGGTCATTTCTTAGTTTAACAACACTTGCAAATTTGAGTACTACACAAAATAGTCTACAACATTGCCCGCACTTACTTAATTGAGCAACTAATAAACATTAGTTCATTGACTTAAACATTACTCTAACAAATCACCATCGCTCTAGATAGAGACTAATATTCCGCTTGGCATTCATCGATCTCCGCCGCCTCCTCGATGAGCAGCTCCCGCTCGACGAACTCTGGGGATAGGAGATCCATCGCCACATACTCTAGCATCTCGTAGTCTTCATGCACCATCTGTTTGGATAAGTCCACCATGAGTCGGGCATGGGAGGCCTTGCTTCGGGCATGGACAGCCACAATATTGGCTAGGAGGCCACTGCCGAACAGACGCCTACTGGAGCACACTCAATGATTACCAACTCAACAAAGGTGGGTTGTCGACCGGTGTCGGAGAAGGCAGATGTGACTTGTGTAGCGACTGACACGAGATGGGCGCGTGCGGCCTCGATATGGGACCAGGCGTCTGCCATCAGGGCGAATGTGACCACTGAGGAACTGCCAGTTGATGTGTCATTCTCGCCATTTGCTATCCCATCGTGGTTGTTGCTGCCACCCTCTCAGCTGCAGCAGATGCCCTTTCGATTGCTGCAGCCGCTCTGTCGGAGGTAGTGGCCGCGTTCAAGCATGTTGAGAGCGTGCTCATGGCTGATGCGGCCATGCTCAGGCCGGAGTCGGTTGCCAAAGTTTCCCTCACGACGGGGATCCATGTCCCCATCTTTCACCGGCGACGATTGAAAAGTAAAATGGTCTGAGGAGTGAGTGTGGCAAACTGCTCGGCTGTGTACTGCAGACAGCGAAGCTTCTGGCCTAATCCATTCATTACAAGGATTGACCCAAGATATTTTGTACTGCCTCGCACACTATTCATGAACGTCAAATGTTTGTGAAAGACTTAATTTTCAAAAAGTTTTTAAAACAAAAAATGAGGTTAATTCGAGAAAGGACGGTGTTTGGATTGCAATAAGATTTATGTGGAGTGAACACTGACCAATAGTTGTGGCATGCCAAAATATGGAATTATTCAGGGTCTATTTGGTATTTTTATAAACTAATTGAGTTTTCTAGACATTTAATGTGTATAATTCAAATTTGAAGTATCGTCCCAATGTCCGTGCATCAAACTGAGATGAAAAATCATATTAGTGTCCATCGCTTCATCTTTAGGTCACGGGCAATAACTGGGAATGAGCTTCAAACATCTCGTCATCTTGGCTCGGACACAAACATTGAGAAACTTGGTTTTTATATTACTGTAAATCCAAAACGTGTCAGAAATTCTAAAAACTTGGAATGTTGTCATTGCATGGCACATATGTGCCATAGTAAAAAAATTATCCAACATGGGACAATTTTATCTACAATTTCCTTACAAAGCAGAGCTTCTCACTTCAATCTTTGAGGTCCCAATAAGGAAAACGTCACCTTACGTAGGCAAAAAGACATCCGTCATCTTCTTGCCATGAACTTTTGTTAGAGGCAACTCGCACTAGTAAGAGTGTCTTGCTAAAATATGGAATTATTCAGGGTTCTTTTCTCATTTTCATATGTTAATTGAGTTCTCTAGGCATACAACCTGGATAATTAAAATTTGAACTAAAATCACAAGGTCCGGTGCATCAAAATGGGTTGAAAAATCTTATAAGTGTCCATGGCTACTTTGGGCCCCATGCAAGATATGGGAATGGTTTTCAAACATCTCGGGGTCTTGACTCGGCCACATACATTGAGAAACTTTGTTTTACATTCATGTATACATCAAAAACTCGTTAGAAAATCAAGAAACTTGGCATGGTGTCATGGCATGGATCATATGTGTCCTCATGATAAATTGTCCGATTTGAGACAAGTTTTGTCACAAGCCCTTACAAACCTTAGCTACTCACAGGAAGCTAACTTTTGTGGTTTCAATAAGGAAGACATCTGCTGCTTCTTCTCGTCTTGAACTATATATTTCTAGTCAACATATACTAAAATGAGTGTCGTTCCAAAAGATGTAATTATACATGGTTCATTCAGGCTTTTTATATATTAATTGACTTCTATATGCATTATTTAACGTGCATAATTTAAATTTGAACTACATTCACAAGGTATGGTGCATCAAAGTGGGTTGAAAACCGTATAAATGTACATGCATCTTTAGGATCCCAAGCTATATATGGGAATGAATTTCAATCATTTCGCGGTCCTGGCTCGGCCATACAAACACTAAGAAACATGGGTTTTAAATCATGTGTAAATCAGAAACTAGTTAGAAAATTCATGAAACTTGGTATGGTGTGATAACATGTATGGCTCATATGTTCCCTAGTAAAATAATGTCCAATTTGGGACAAGTTTTGTCACAAACCACGCACGAACCAAAGATTAATTATCATGTGAAGCTTTGTTGCTTCGATATCTAATGTGGAACCTTGTGTGGGCGAATCGACATCTGCTGCCTCTTCTCGTCTTAAACTATTTTATTGGCAACATATACCAAAATGAGAGTATCATGCCAAAATATGAAATTATACATGGTTCAGTTGGCCTTCTTATAAATTAATCGACTTTTATATGCATTATTTAACGTGCATAATTCAAATTTGAACTACAATCAGAAGGTCCCGTGCATCTAAATGGGTTGAAAACCATATAAGTGTACATGCATCTTTATGATCCCATGTAATATATGGGAATGAATTTCAAACATCTCGCGGGCTTGGCTCAGCCACAGTAACATTGATAAACTCGGGTTTTAAATCATGTGTAAATCAAAAACTAGTCAGAAAATTCATGAAACTTGGCATGGTTTCATAACATGCATACCCCATATGTGCCTTGGTAAAATAATGACCAATTTGGGACAAGTTTTGGCACAAGCCCCGCACAAAGCAAAGATTAATTATCACGTGAAGCTTTGTTGTCTCGATATGGAATGTGTCACCTTATTTGGGCGAATCGACATCCGCTGCCTCTTCTCATCTGGAACTATTTGTATAGGCAACATATACCAAAATGAGAGTGGCATGCAAATATGAAAATATACATGGTTCATTTGGCCTTTTTATACATTAATTGACTTTTATATGCATTATTTAACGTGCACAATTCAAATCTGAACTACAATCAGAAGGTCTGGTGCATCAAAATGGGTAGAAACCTATATTAGTGTGCATGCATCTTTAGGTCCCATGCAAGACATGTGAATGAATTTCAAACAGCTTGGGGTCTTGGCTCGGCTAGAGAAACATTGAGAAACTAGGGTTTTAAATCATGTAAATCAAAAAATCATCAGGAGATTCACGAAACTTGGCATGGTTTCATGAACATGGCACATAAAGGCATCATAGCATTTTGTTTTCCTATCTGAGACTCATTTTTTAATATATATTTCTTTTAGAGCCAACATTGACAATAATAGTTAAATTATAGTAAATCTATAACTCACAGAAAATTAAAGAAATTTGGCATGGCGTTGTTATATTGCACAAATATGATGTGGTATTGTTCGTTTCATTAATAACAAGCAAAAGGTTTTGGGAACACAGAATTGTCACGTTTCCACACAAACAGTTGCATTAGTTTCAAACCGTTGGTGTTCTACTGCCCTTTACGTGCTGCCAAGAGTGAAACTCTTTTATTGGCTAGGGCTTAGCAACTACCGTCCAAGCAGCTGCTTGAGTTGACAGGAGGCGTGTGAGCTGCCATCTGCCGCGTAGGCACACCGGGAGGCGTGGGGATAGTACGTTGAAGACTCACCAGGATTCGAGCCCTTTGACCACCGTATCCAACCTCCTTCCTTCCAAACTATAAATCAGTGGTGCCCGAGCCGCTGTTTCATAGGTGGCTTTACTGTCCACTCACTCACAATCCACCATATATCTTCGCCTCACATTCCCCTCCATCTTCAGACCTCCACGGCGACCTACGCCATGGTGCAGAAGGATCATGTGCCACTAGTCTTCCGGTTTGGTGAAGTTGACACCGAGCCGGAAGAGATAGAACATAAAGACGAATGGGACACCATGGGCCTGGCCCTGGAAGAGTTGCAAGCCGCACCAGATGCTGCCCTGACGCACTCGTCATCAACCATCACTACACCCGCGCAAGCCATCATCCTCGTGGCATTGACGGACTGGTCACCGAGCATCATCGCAATGTCAGAAATCGTGGGCATGAGGGAGGTCCCCGTTGACTAGCGTGAGCTCATGTACGTGCAAGCGCCAGTGCTTCCTCCTTCCCCCGTGCTCGTGCATGCCCTTGCACATGGCACGCCGGTCCCAGTGCTCGTGCCCGCACCGACGGTGCCCGATCCCTTGCGCATGCCTGCACCCACCGCTCATGTGCCCGTGCGTGCTCCTGCACCCGTCATGCCCCCTCAGTGGATTGGGACGCTGCATCGACAACTTTCTCACAGAGCCGCCAGTCGCCGCCCCCTGACCCCTCTCTTGTCGATCGCATGATGACCGGCTCTTTGATTGTGAAGTCCATAACATTCTGGTCTCGGTTGAAGAACTATCCAACTGCGCCCCGGAGCACGAGAACGCCGCTGCCGCCGCAACTAGTTTTCTTTATATCATATATTAATTGTATGAATGTAAAGTGGAAGCTTGACTGAATGAAATCTATGGTTTGCTGAACTAAGTATTTATCTCTCAGTTCACGTAGCAAACAAAAACCATCATAGTTTTTCTGAATGAACACACATCACAAACGGTTCATGATGAATACCCGTTTGCATATCTACAACTATCTTTCCTTCGCTCGTAAGCCAAGTCAAAATATTGGCGCGAAGGATTGGTAAAATGCGTCATCGCAAACATTTCTTGAATATGATCCGTGTGCCTAGTACAGACAATCCGGGAATATTTGCATCTATCATGCTAGATAAATTACCATGTGTCAAATTAGAAACATTGGCATCTGTCGATCTAGTAACACTGGTAGTTGTCAACATTGTAGCGGTGGAATTTGTCAAGTATTGCATAGACAAAATCACAATTAGGGTGTAATTTTGCAACTAAAATTCACTTTAAATATGGATTTCATTCATACATTAAGCACTTGTCTTACGTCGAACGACGGTACCCAGTCCTGCCTGCGGCCCAGGACATGGCCCACTTTGTCATCCGGGCATGGCTTGGCGCGGCATTACTCAAGAAATGGCCCTCGCAAGGACCCTGGCTCACGAGGAAGAACGGCATCAAGACCAGCAAGGAGTTTCAAGACAAGGCCCTCGCGAGGACCTAGCTCGCGAGGAAGAACGACATCAAGACTAGCAAGGAGGGGCCCCTCCTGAGCAGTGGAGATCTCTATGAAGAGCCCGACCTCAGGATTCAAGGGTGACGCAAGGGAGGACTGGCGAGCACCAACGCGCCAGGTGGCGCAGTTTCCACTTTGGTGCAAAGGGAGCAAGGATGTATGCGGGTTCCCAAAGCGCCACCCAAAGGTTTCTGTTCTTGTGCTATCAGACCACGACCATGAGCCCCACAGGACGGATGTCATCGCCGAGCCCCACAGGACAAATATTGGCTATTGTTGGATTCCTTCCCGCCATTCTGATAAGGTAAGAGAACCCGGGCCACCGCTATATATAGAAGCTAGGTCACAATGTAGAGAGGAGGACCCCCGATGTGATCGAACACTTAGCCACACAACACACCACCGCAAGGCAAGGAGCCAAGAACACACCTTGAGCCCCCTTCACGAGGCTCAAGCTCAATGTACTAGTTCATCCACCAAAAGGTACATGAGGGGCAATCCACCAAAGCAGGAGTAGGGTATTATGCTTCGCAGCGGCCCAAACTTGGGTAAACTGCCATGTTCATCTTCTTCCTCGTCATCGTGCGAGTTCACCTTGTGTCCATCAAGTAGCAAGCTATTAAGGGTGAGGCCACAGGGAAACCTTCGCACACGCCCCTCTATTCGAACCTTAAGGGTTTTGTGGAGCCCAAAATCCAACATTTGGCGCGCCAGGTAGGGGGCGTGTCGAAGTCCTCCTCAAGCCAGGCTCTCCTTCCACCTCACCACTCCGATTGCTGTTGCCCAACGAGCTTCTGCCGGCCGTGATGAACCAGCCTTCGTCGACCTCAACGTTGCAGCCAGGAACCTGCGCCCTAGTGGCATGGTGCTGGCGGGTAATATCAAGTCACCAGCGTCGCCTCTGTCATTACCGCCTATCACGCCCAAGATGTGGTCCTATCCTTATTTCAGCACGAGGGCCTCGACAGGGATAGAAGTGCATCTCGTCGTGTTGCAAGAATGGATATCATTACAAGTACATGTACAGAAGAGATGAGTATATGTAATTGGCTTACACTCGTCGCAAGCTACATCAATGTCACATGAATACAACAACATATGCAAACATCATACAGAAGAGCAGGGTCTGACTACGGATGGAAACAAACGACAAAATGACATCCACCCTTGCTATCCCAGGCTGCCGCCTGGAACCCATCCTAGTTTGATGAAGACGAAGAAGAAGAATAACTCCAAATCAAAAAAAGCATCGCTCTCACGTCAATCATCGCATTACCTGTACCTAAAACTGTTGTTGTAGTAATCTGTGTGCCATAGGAACTCAGCAATCTCATTTCCAAGGGTATCAAGACTATTAAAGCTTAATAGGTTTGGTATGGTTAAGTGGGGAGGCTGTAGCAAGCGACTAAGCATTTATTTGAGTGGCTAACTTATGAGTACAAAAAGTAAAGGATGGTGGTCTACGCATAACGTACGTGAACTAGTAATGATCACTAACTGATCCTGATCACCTACATACGTCAAACATAACCCCACTATGTTCTCTCTCGGATAAGGACTCACGAGAAGAGACAGTCATGGTTACGCACACAGTTGGTGTATTTTATTAGAGTTTACTTCAAGTTTGCTATGACCAGGTGTTAAACAAAATATCCAAGTTTGCCACATAACCGCAGGCATGGCTTTCCGAAAGATTTAACCCTGCAGGGGTGCTCCAACTCATCCATCACAAATTAACCACACGCAGCGGGAATAACCTCGACCACGGATCTCGTGATCTTCCTAGGCAATTCCAAAGGAAATCCGACACCTCGAGATAGCCCGAAGAAGATCAGAGTTCCTCACTCAAGATGTTCAAGAAAGGTAAAACAAATCTAGCAAGGCCGCCCGACGTGTCAACGAACCCGATAGGAGCCGCGTATCTCTTTCTTAGGACACGACCACATGAGCACAGTGTACAGTGGCCTGATAGAAATCTCTCGAGTTGCCCCTGGTTTGCCCCGCACACGACTCTAGTTTGGACAAACACTCATGAGGAGCACTGGCCCAGGGGTTGATTAAATTATCCGCGGGTCCCGGTGGGTCCCTATGCAATTTTATTAGTTATTAGGCAAATGTAGTACCAATATTGGGCCTTGATAGATGAGTTTTATCCCAAAACGAAAATCAAAGGGGTCCCCATAACAACCCCGAGCTTGTTAGGAGCGCTCAATTATGGAACATAACATTGGTTCACAAGTAACTAGGGCGGCAAGAGTGGAACAAAACACCAAGAAAAATGCCAAGCCTTCCACCCTTTACCAAGTATATATGTGCATTAAATTAAATAGCAATAATATTGTGATATGACAAAAGAATGTCCATGTTGACACATGGAAGCAATTGCACCTACAGCTAGAAACGCTATAAGAAGGGATGAGCAAGCGGTAACATAGCCAAAAAAGGTTTGCTAGAATGTGGAATGGTTAGAGGCTTTTCATGACAATGTTGGGAGGCTTGACAAACAAGTGGTAGGTAGCGTGACATAGCGATAAAAACGGGACATCTAGCATGGCAATGATAGTAATGGTATCCAGGGAAATATGTCATCTTGCCTGAGATCCATGGGTTCATAGGAAGATGAACCAATGTTGTCGAACTAATCCTCACACTCCGTACGCTTTAGGAACTCTATCGATAAAAAGCAATCCGAAACAAACAATCAACACAAGTTACACCACAACATATGCATGACATGATGGGCAGACAAATATGATGCATCTCCGGTTTAATTATGCAAGGCATGACAATTCACATCAAACAACTATTACACATTATGGTGAAGCTCAATATGCAACGAGTTGCATATTGATGAAACTCCATGTTCAATTATTTAGTTCACTCCCATTTAGGTACTCATCAATATTAAATTTTGTTTAACATGGCAAACGGTGAAGCACCAACAACTACAACATCTAGGCAATTTAAATGAGGTCGGAAGCAATATATATCATTTCCGAAACAATCCCATATGCATAATATGAATTTGGTCCAGATCTGACATAACCCAATTTTATATTTATTAAACATGGAAATAAAGTGTGGCATGAGATTCTACACGTTTTTCTAGTCAAGTTACATATGTGGAACATTTTCAACTAAGATACGGTTAATTAGTTATGATATAAATCATTTTAATGTGGCATTTATGCAAATTAATGTAAACAGCAAGTTAAACATTTTTATCACATGTGAAAGTTGGATATTGTGAATCTACACGAAATTCTATTCAAGTTTCATATATAAAGTTTTTACATATGATGCATGAGTGAAAAGTTATTAGCAATTTAAAAACAGGGGTTTTTCTGTAAATCTGAAATTCCTGGAAATTAAACAAAATTCGCATCAAGGAAAAAAAACATCTATGGGTCGAATCTCAGCAGAGGCCCAACAGTTACATGGGTGCAAGATGCAATATAGCGCATAGGCGGAGGATAGGGCGCGGGGCAGGCTCACCCATGGGCCGGGCCTTGTGGTGCTGCGATAGAAGAGGAGGCTGGGCTGGGCCTTTGGGCGATGTGCCGAGTAGGGAGGTCAAGGGGGCTCATACCCATCCTCCCACAGGAGCATAAGTCCGGCAGCCATGGCAGCGCAAGGCTAGCGCCTCCGGCGGCCAAGGGAGGGCGGCGAGCGGCTGGAACGGGCAGATCCGACCGGGGCATCTCCATTTCCGGTGAAGGGCAGCTCCATGGGCGGCCGTGGCAACTCCTGTCCAAGCAAGGAGAGAGATAAGCACAGATAATAAGCAGGAGGAGGGAGAGAGAGGAGGTCACTGGGAGAAGACGAGGCCATGGTCGCTGGCGTCGGCATCCTAGCGGCCGGCCGGCGAGGTCCGGCTCTGGCTAGGCACGACAGCGGAGGGTGCAGCCTCGGGCGGAGGCGGGGCACACCGGATCGGGAGCACTCCTCTCCCGATCTGCAAAGGTTGACGACACGAATGGAGAGAACCGGCAACTACGAACGGATGCAAGTTTTCGAAAATGAGTGACGATGCTATGCAGATGATGCGAATGATGCTATGATGAATGCCACAACCAAACGAAACACAAAAGAGAACGCAAATAAAAGGGGAATCTTCTGGAGCGTCAGTCCCGGGTTTTTACACCGCCCCTCGCGCCACCCGAGCGCATGACGGGGAGCAACAAGGTAGGGAGCGACAAGCCCGCTTGGCGCAGCCAGAGGGGTCACGCCTAGCAGGCTTATGGCACCCCGGCTCCTCCCGTGACGTGCACTCCAAGCTTGGATGATTTGTTTCCTTCCAGAAAAATTCCTTCTGCAAGTTTTATTCCGTTGGACTCCATTTAATATTCATATATGCAAAACCCAAAAACAAGAAAAAAATAGAAACTAGCACTTGGCTCTAGATTAATAGGTTAGTCCCAAAAATAATATAAATAACATATTAATGCATATAAAACATCCAAAACATATAATATAATAGCATGCCATCATAAAAAATTATAGATACGTTGGAGACGTATCAGCATCCCCAAACTTAATTCCTGCTCGTCCTCGAGTAATTAAATGATAAAAACAGAATTTTTGATGTGAAGTGCTACCTAACATACATGTAATATTCTTTATTGTGGCATGAATTCAGATATGTAAGACTCGAAACAAAAGTTTAATATTTATATACAAACAATTATATTTCAAGCATACTAGGAAAGCAATTGTATCTCTTCAAAATATGATGGCAAAAGAAAGTTATCTCTACAATATCATATGGTCTGGCTATGCTCCATTTTCCCCACACAAAGTATTTATATCATGCACAACCCCGATGAAAAGTCACGGAATTGTTTTCACACATTTATTTTCTCAAACTTTTTCAACTCTCATGCAATACATGAGCGCGAGCGATGGATATAGCACTATAGGTGGAATAGAATACGGTGGAGTTTGTCAAGGAAATGGAGAAGATAGTCTCACATCAACTAGGCATATCAACGGTCTATGGAGATGCCCATCAAAAGATATCAATGTCACTGAGTAGGGATTGCCATGCAACTGATGCACAAGAGCTATAAGTGTATGAAAGCCCAAACAGAAACTAAGTGGATGTGCATCATGAGGAAAAATTCCACTAGCTATATGAAATTGACAAAATAGGGAACTCTCTATCATGAATATCATGGTGCTACTTAGAAGCACAAGTTGGTAAAAGGTAGTAGCAAAATACCTTCTCTATTTTCCCTCATTTCTTTGTGTGTGGGCATCTAAGGCCTTTTTTATTCATTTTTTTATTTGGGCTTCGCTGGCCTCTTTTATTTTTCACAAAGTACGGAATCTCATCCCCACTTGTGAGCGAATCTTAGCTTCCATCATCCTTTCCTCACATGGGACATGCTCTAATAATGATAATCATCACACTTTTATTTACATACAACTCAAAAGAAAATTACAACTCAATACCTATGACAAAATATGACTCTATATGCAATATGGAAGTGATGGTGCATGTCATAAAAGGAAACAGCGGAAGTTGCATGGAAATATATCTCGGAATGGCTTTGGAAATGCCATAATAGTTAGGTATGGTGGCTGTTTTGAGGAAGGTATATGGTGGCTGTTTTGAGGAAGGTGTTTGTTGCATCGTCGAAAGTTGCGCGGTACTAGAAAGGCTAGCAAAAGTGGAAGGGCGAGAGTGTGTATAATCGATGGACTCAACATTTGTCATAAATAACTCACATAGTTATTGCAACAGGCTATTAGTCATTGAAGCAAATCATTAAACGCATGCTCCTAGGGGTGAGGTTAGTAGGAGTTAACCATCGCGCGCCCCCGACCCTCACACAAAGGTCGACAATCTTTAAACAAGTCACGCTCCGACTTCCTTACATAACGGTTCACCATACAGGCATGCTACGAGAATCACAAACCTTTACACAAGTATTTTTACCAAATCACAGTTTATTTCCTAAAATGTCTCTTAACATTACCAACTTTATATCTCAAAACATTCTACAAGGAATCAAACTTCTCATAAATACTTAATGCACTTAATATGGAAGTTTTTATTATATCCCTTTTGGATGCCTATCATATTAGGACTAAATTCATAACCCAGACAAATTACCATGCTGTTTTAGAAACTCTCAAAATAATATAAGTAAGGTACAAGAGTTCAAGTATTTCTATAAAACGCAAACACCACCATGCTCTAAAAGATATAAATGAAGCACATAGAGCAAAATTGCCCAACTCAAAAGATATAAGTGAAGCACATAGAGTATTCTAATAAATTCACAATTCAGCGTGTCTTTATCTCAAAGATGTGTGCAGCAAGGATGATTGTGGAAAACTAACAAGCAAAGACTCATATCATACAAGACTCTCCAAGCAAAACACATATCATGTGGTGAATAAAAATATAGCCTCAAGTAAATTTACCGATGGATTGAAGACAAAAGAGGGGATGCCTTCCGGGGCATCCCCAAGCTTAGGCTCTGTGGCATCCTTGAATATGACTATGGGTGCCTTGGGCATCCCCAAGATTAGGATCTTGCCACTCTTTATTCCATAGTCCATCAAATATTTACCCAAAACTTGAAAACGTCACAACAGAAAACTTAACAAAAAACTCATGAGATCCGTTAGTATAAGAAAATAAATCACCACTTTAGGTACTATTGTGAAATCATTCTTTATTTATATTGGTGTTATACCTACTGTAATCTAACTTCTCCATGGCTCATACCACATGATACAATCCATAGATTCATTAAAACAGGCAAACAACTCAAAGAAAACAGAATCTATCAAAAACAGAACAGTCTGTAGCAATCTGGAAACTTCATATACTTCTGTAACTCAACCAATTACGAAAAATTAGTAAAACCTGGGAAACTGATATATCAATCTTTTGTAAAAATGTCTGATCTATTAGATGCTCTGAAAAAATAGAAATTTCCTGGACTGAGTGCAAAAGTTTCTATTTTTCAGCAAGATCAAATCAATAACTACCTTAGATCACCCCAAAGGTTTTACTTGGCTCAAACACTAATTAAAACACCAAAGCACAGTTACTACAGAACTAATAATGTGGGAAACACTCAAAAGCAGAAGCAAAAACGAAACACAAAAATAAAATTCGGTTGCCTCCCAACAAGCGCTATTGTTTAACGCCTCACAATAGATCTAGGTATTTTCATCTTTGGTATGTAACTCCTCAATTGCACACTTATAAGCCCTAGGAGGCCCGTTGTTCTTATCGATGATAATACTCCTAGGTAAAAATCAAGATATTCAATGGTGGCAATTGGTTCCTTAATAATATTGAGAAAGTTGGGGTGAATACTTATTGTCTTATGATGTTCATCTTTACTAGAAGATGCACCCTTATTTTTAGGAACATAAACAAACTTGGCATCCTTAGGAGGCGAAGGAGTTGGAGTGGTTTGTACTAAAGCAAAAGCGGATCCCAAGTTGGTAATAATGTCCTCTAGCTTGCCAATTCTAGAGGAATCTTGTTCCAATTTTTCATTAACTATGGGTTCCTTTTCCTTAAGATTTTTTAAGGTAACTCTTACTTTAGATCCATATAGAGTAATGTGATTATGGATCTTTTTATGCAGGTTTTCAATAAGCTCAACCATAGCAACCCTTTTTTCAATAATATCAAGGCTTCGCAACACATGTTCTAGAGTTAAAATTGTTCCATTAAGCATGATTGGGGGTGAACCTAACAAATTTATCATAGCACTATAAGAGTCAAAGGTATGAATTCCCAAAAAAATCCCTCCAATGATGGTATCTAGAACATATCTATTCCAAGATGTGATAACCAAATAAAAATTGCGAAGGAGAACAGTAATAGATTGCTTACAAATAGATCTGTTTTGGGAATTACAAATTCTATACCAAGCATCTTTTAAGTTTTCTCCTTCCCTTTGCATAAAATTAAGAACCTCATACTCGGGAGTATTAGTTATAGTAGTAAGGCTAGCCATGATTTCAAGCAAACGAAAGGCAAACGAAACAAGGGCAAAAAAAAGGCAAATCTTTTTGGTATTTTCTAAAAATCATTTTAGATGTGGGGGAAAGGAAAACGAGAGGCAAATGGAAAATAAAGTCAATGCAAGGGATGAGTTTGTGATGGGTACTTGGTAGGCTTGATGTGTATCCTCCCCGGCAATGGCGCCAAAAATTGGCAAGTTGACGGGAGAGATCTTGTCTTGACTTGCTAATTATCCTCCCCAGCAACAACGCCACAAATCCTTCTTTCTACCTCTTGAGCTTGTGTTGGTTTTACCTTGAAGAGGAAATGGTGATGGAGCAAAGTAGATAAGTATTTCCCTCGGTTGTTGAGAACCAAGGTATCAATCCGGTAGGAGGAACAAGCAAGTCACCAATGGTTGCACCTACAGAAACAATCAAACTCTTGCATCCAACTCTATAAAGGGGTTGTCAATCCCATCATGGTTATTTTCAAGGATTAGATCTAAAAGAGATAGATGTAAACGAGTGCGGAAAGTATAAGATAAATAAATTGCAACAAGGCATAGTTCTGAAAATATATGATGGAAAATAGACCCGGGGGCCATAGGTTTCACTAGAGGCTTCTCTCTTGAAGGCAAATATCATGGTAGGTAAACAAATGACTGTCAAGCAATTGATAGAATAGCGAATAATCATGTAGTTATCCAAGGCAATGATCATGCACATAGGCATCATGTCCATGACAAGTAGACCGAAACGATACTGCATCTACTACTATTACTCCACACATCGACCGACTCCTGCCTGCATCTAGAGTATTAAGTTCATGAAGAACAAAGTAACGCATTAAGAAAGATGACATGATGTAGAGGGATAAACTCAAGAAATATGATGAAAACCCCATCTTATTACCCTTGATTGCAACAATACAATACGTGCCTTGCTACCCCTACTATGTCACTGGGTGAGGACACCGCAAGATTGAACCCAAAACCAAGCACTTCTCCCATTGCAAGAATTACCAATCTAGTTGGCCAAACCAAACCAATAACTCAAAGAGACTTGCAAGGATATGAAATCATGCATATAAGAAATAAGAGGAGATTCAAATAAGATTCATGGATAATCTGAACATAAAATCACAATTCAACGGATCTTGACAAACACACCACAAAAGAGGATTACATCGGGTAGATCTCCATGAAGATCATGAAGAACATGGTATTGAAGATCAAAGAGAGATAAGAAGCCATCTAGATACTAGCTATGGACCCATAGGTCTGTGGTGGACTACTCACGCATCATCAGTGGGGCAATGGAGTTGATGTAGATGCCCTCCGTGATCGAAACCCCCTCTGTCAGATTACCGAAAAAGGCTCCATGATTGGATCTCTGGGGAACGGAGGCTTCCGGCAGCAGAAAAGTATTTGCATGGCTCGTTCTGATGTTGGGGAATATTTGGGTATTTATAGGCCAAGACTTAGGGTTAGGAGACATACCAGGGAGCGAAAAGCTTGCTAGGTGTGACCAGTGGGGCCGCACCTAGCAGGCTTGTGGCGCCCTGGCTCCTCCCTTGATGTACACTCCAACATTGGATGCCTTGTTTCCTTCTAGAAAAATTTCTTCCACAGGTTTTATTCCGTTTGGACTCCATTTATTATTCCATATCTACAAAACTCAAAATCAAGGAAAAAGATAAACTGGCACTTGGCTCCAGATTAATAGGATAGTCCCAAAATAATATAAATAACATATTTATGCATATAAAACATGCAAAACATATAATATAATAGGATGCCATCATCAAAAACTATAGATATGTTGGAGATGTATCAGTAGGCGCAAGCACCTCCCAAGGGTAGGGGAAGCCCCGGGCGTCCTCCCAGAGCCGGGCTTGGGGGATTCTCCTGGAGGAGTGCCAAGTTCAGAGAACGCGAGCCGGAGAAAGAGGGAGAACACCGTCAGACCCATGGGGCTGCAGCGCTAGCCGCCGCCCCCGTGGGCAAAGCATCGGCGAGCCAAACCCTTGGGTATTGGGCGTAATGCCCTGGGGCAAGGCAGCAAGACATAGGTAATGCGGACAACCCACAGCAACTGCCATCAGCGCAACCTCTGGAGACCCGGCCTCATGAGGCTCCTGATGCAGCACACGATCACCGCCCAAATGCCTCATGAGGTGGCTTCATCGACAAAACACCCTTACGGCTGTGCCGGATGCATTGTACTCATGTTTGGGCCGTGGGAGGGCAATCTTGCGGCTACGCGGGGAACAATGCATTGGGGTTTGGGATGTAGGGGCGCACAACGGAGCAGAAATGCACGGGATGGCTCTTAACGGAGTTGGGAGCAACCAGGCCTGGTGCCCGAGGCTTGCCCAGCTATCTACGACCGTGACACTCTCACATAATAATGAGCGGGATGTATACGCCCGGAGCCCCCCGAGGACGTGGCGGGGTTCCTCCCACGCAATGTGGGAGCCACACCTCCGCACTGGCGGAGAAGTCAACACTGCCCATCAATGGCTATGCCCATGCAACGTGGATGTCATACGCTCAATGCTGGGGGAAGGCGAAGACTCGCCTAGGTGTCGGATGCGACATTTGCTTGCTTTCTTTTTGCGTTTGAGTTGCCAGCTTTTGAAATGATGTTTGAAGAGCTTAGAGCTCTAAATTTAAAATAAAAGGGGAAGGTACTTTTATCTTATTGATTTTTCTTTTACCAATCTTGAGATCTCTTTCTTCTGGATCGGCATGTTTGCATTGAGGCCCTTTTCGGGGCACCCTGGGCCTAGATAGCGAGACCGTGTCGCCTTAGGGACTCGCAACTTTAATAGACTACCCCCGCTTGGGGGCTCCGATCATGGCATGGTGTCGCAGCATGGAGTCTCAAGGGCCCTTAGATCTTGAGCCTCGTGAGGCAAAACTCGTGAGAGCGAAATGGGGGCCGCTTGAGGGTCAAGGGGGCTCCTGAGCACCGCACCTCAGTTGCCTTACCGGTCACATAGCCACTCAACACCCTCGATGCCGTCCTTGGTGATCCGGCAGACATCGAGAGTATTGGGGGCCCCCCTCGTGGTTGCGTCCTTAGTGATCTGGTTGTATACCATGGTGGTAGGGAAATGTGCGGGACTAGAACGCGTCGACATAGTGCTGCTTGAGTGTCAAAGGGGACAGCTGAGCAGTGTGCCTCAGGAGCCTTACCGGTCATATTGCCACTCGGCACCCTCGATGCAATCCTTGGTGATCCACTAGGCATCGAGGGTGTCAAGATCTCACCTCATGGTTGCGACCTTGTCCAGTCATATATTATGGTGGTAGAGAAATGCACGGGACTGGGACCTGTAGATACAGAGCGCGGAAAAGTCCCCTAGTGCGCCTCGCCCCTAAGCAAGGAGGAAGCTCCCGAGGCGAAGCAGTAGAGTATTTGGACAACCTGACCGCGTAGCGAGATCATCGATGACCTGCAAGCTAAGTACACTATATAATCAAGCATGAACTTCCTAATTTAATGACGCTTCAAGGGTGAGGTGAGGCTTGTGCATACTGATGTGAGGACGCAGGTACTACGGGACAACTATGCGTGATTACTAACATCCCAAGGATCTATAGCAATGGGGGAGGCGACATGAGAATAGAGGCCCGGCGGCGACGGGCTGTTAAGCCACGAGCTTAGGCCTGGCAACCATGGGATCCCCTCAGGATGGGGGACTTCAAGAGGACCCGAATAGGCACCATCATCAGGCCGTGTCGACGTCGACGCCAGGCAGGCGCAGAAAAACTGAGTCGCCTAATTATGAGCGGCCGACGACGAATGAAGGGAGAGAAGCAAAACATAGGTAACATGCAAATGGTTAACTCCCACAGGGGACAAGTTCGCTTTGAGCTATTACAGGTACCAGGAAGAAGAAGCAGTGGGATCTAGGCGGAGGAGTTGCTGTCGCTGTATGAGCCGACGGTCGCCACGGCACCGGGGCCGACTTCTTTGCAAGGAGGGGGCACCCAGATGAACTGCGTGACCAGGGCATCCACGTACGGGAACATGAAAGCACAACAATGCTCGCTCCCTTGGTGGTTTAGATAATTCATGAGAACATACATTGTCTCTTGGACTGATATTTTTACAGAGTGTATTGCAGATATAGTCTATAGAGAGGTTTGGCAAAAGGAGGTTGTGGACATACCCCAAGATGCAAGGAAATATGTTGGCCAAGCTTCAAGCTAGAGGACTCTACATTTTATATTTGTGAGAAATCACTTTGAGTCCATAGGAAAGCCAATACTATTAAATGGGGGTAAGGTTTTGTTTGTGAACAATATGCTCAAACGTGCACAAGTGATAGTCGCCAAAAACATCCACAAACTGTCCCAACAAAGTCTGTTCTATACCTAACACTCAAAATCAATGCAACCAACTTTCCCATACTGGTGCCACTGATTCCAGAACCTAGACAGACTCTACCAAACCATAGCCACTTCGGTGCAACCGATTCCATAACGGTGCCACCGAGTTTAGGTTGCCAACTTTCTGTTACGAAAATTCACAATTTTAGTCCCATCGAGAATGTTGGATGGGCGTCACTGAGATTGGAAATCTAACCGTCGGTCACCTTATCGGTGTAACCAAGTTTCTTATATCGGTCTCACCGAGATTCTTAAGGTGCCACCTTTTGTTCACTTTGGTACCACCGAGATTAACACATCGGTGTCACCGAGTTGGTCATTTTGTGTGTAACGGTTGGATTTTTGGGGATGCCTATATATACCCCTTCACCACCACCTACTCGAAAGAGAAGCACTCAGAACTATTCCATACCTATCCTATCAGATTTTCTAAGAGAGAACCACCTACCCTTGTGCTGAGCACTCCAATCATATGGATCTTGATCTCTAGCCTCCCCAAGCAGCTTTCCACCAATCCCATCTCTTCCACCATGCCAAATCTATGAGAGAGTGATTGGGTGTTGAGGAGTCTATCATCTTGAAGCACAAGAGCAAGGAGTTCATCGTCATTACCGAGCCTATTACGTTTTAGAGGGTGGTGCCTCCTAGATTGGTTAGGTGTCGCTTGGGAGCCTCCTACTCCGTGTTGTGGAGTGAACCAAGAAGTTTGTAAGGGCAAGTAGATCGCCTACTTCGTGAAGATCTACCCATAGTGAGGCTACTCATTCATGGACGGAATCCGTTATGGACTAGTTAAGGTTGCTACTTCGTGGAACCTTTTGGGTGGAGCCCTCCTTGGACTCTCACGACTGTTACCCTTCGTGGGTTGAAGACTCCATAGACGTGGATGTACAATAGCGCCACCTATCGGAACCACGGGGAAAATCATCGTAGCTACATCTGCGTTTGATCTTCCTACCTATCTCAACACTTTACTTCATATGCAATGTCTTTACTTTCCGCTGCCATATTTGTTGACATGCATGTGTAGGGCTGTTAGACTTACTAGCTTCGCTAAAACTGTTAAAATCTGCCAACCAATTAACTTGGGAAAGGTTAGGTTTTAAATTCCTGCTAGTAGTCTATTCACCCCCTGTAGACACTCTTCTAGTGATCCCTCAATTGGTATCAGAGCATTGGTCTCCGTTGCTTCGGTTTAATCACCGAGGAGGACGTTGGATGTGTCTAGTATCGGCAGTTTGAGTTGTAGAGTGCCCATTCTTGATGAAGGGTACTATAGTCAATGGAAATCTTTGATGCTTGAGCTATTTAATGAATTTCAATTGAGAAAATATGTTATGCACCCCTATGATCCTCCTATTGATCCTTTGCATCCCATACACGAAGAGGAAATTGATATGCTATGCGATCTTAGAACTGTTAATCTCATTGTTAGAGCATTGCCTAGAAAATATGTTAACCAAATGAGGAATTTTGCATGTGCTTACACTTTGTGGAATGATTTGGAGAAACGATATCCATGTTACTCATTATGTAATCTTGATGAAATTCTTCATAAAACCATTGACTTTCACAAAATGTCGCCTAGTGATCCTAAATTTGATGCTTGTCTATTTGATCTTAGAGACCTCATCCATGCTAAAGGTGATGTCACAACTATCAACAATATCATTATAGAGGCCTTCGCATTCGTAAACTTGACATTGTCATGATCAGCATCCTATCGAATCTCTTGTTCTCTATGACGAGGATTTTCCACTTGATGATGACAATGTGGAACATGGCTACTATGATGAAGATGAGCTGTTCGACATCGAGTATGAGAAGATTATGAAGAATCTAAGTCTCATGGCAAACTTAAAGGATTACATGTCCGGAGGAAAAGAGTGGATTCTCGATCGCGAATGTACCGATCATATGACCAGAGATAGAGAAATGTTTGAAGAGATTACACCAAACCATGGACCGCAAAGGTACATAATGTTTGGAGACAACTCCAAGGGAAGGTACTTGGTCTTGGTAAGGTAGCCATATCCCATGATAGTTCTAATCAAAATGTTATGCTTGTTGAATCTCTTGGCTATAATCTTCTTTCCGTGTCTAGACTTGCCGACTTCGGTTTCAATGTGTTATTCACGAAAATAGATTGCCAAGTGTTTCATCGAGATAATCACTAAATGATCTTTACTGGTATCCTAGAGGTGATCTATACATTGTTGATTTCACTAAGAGATCCAAACGTCGCACTTGTTTAATTGATAAATCTTCTAAAGGTTGGCTTTGGCATAGAAGATTAGGACATGTTGGCATGCGTAATTTAGACAAACTTATCAAAGGTGATCATATACTTGGTGTAAAAGATGTTATCCTTGACAATGATAGACTTTGTAGTGCTTGTCAAGATGGAAAGCAAGTAGGTGGAAGTCATCCTGTTAAGAATATCATGACTACTAAGAGACCACTTGAGTTACTTCGCATGGATCTTTTCGGTCCCAATGCTTACAAGAGTCTCGGTGGAAATTCCTATGGTCTAGTTATAGTTGATGATTTTTCCAAACTTACATGGGTATTCTTTCTTGATGATAAGTCACGGGTTCAAAATATCTTCAAGAATTTCACTCGCAAAGCACAAAATCAGTTTGAAGTGAAGATCAAGAAGGTTCGGAGCGACAACGGATCGGAGTTCAAGAACACCTACGTGGATACCTTTCTTGACAAAGAAGGTGTCTCACATGAGTTCTCGTCCACATACACGCCTCAACAAAATGGAGTTGTTGAGAGGAAGAAACGGACACTGATTGACATGGCAAGAACGATGATTGACGAATACAAGACGCCAAAACACTTTTGGGCAGAATCCGTGGAAACAACATGTCATGCCACAAACCGACTTCACTTGCACAAGCTTCTCGGTAAAACGACATACAAGCTACTCATCGGTAACAAAACCCAAGTTGGATACTTTCAGGTATTCGCCTCCAATTGCTACATTCTTGATAAGCATCTTCGTACTAAATTTGCTCCTAAATCTCATGAAGGATTCCTACTTGGCTATGGATCGAACTCTCACACCTACCGTGTCTACAACAACTTCACTCGCAAAGTTGAAGAGACGGTAGATGTGAAGTTTGATGAATCTAATGGTTCACAAGTCGAACAATTGCCAAATGATGTAGGTGATAAGAACCCTTCGGAAGCTATCGTAGATTTTCCCATCAGCAAGATTCATCCCATGGAGGTGAAGGAAACTACTTCATCAACTCAAGTCGAAGCCCCTACTTCATGACAAGGTGAACCACAACATGACATGGAGGCATTCACAAGCGGTACACGACAAGATGATGAAGAGGAGGAAGTGCATCACGAAGATCCACCACTACCTCCTTCACCACCACCTCAAGGGAACGACACCTTCAACAACAATGAAGATGAAGGAGATGATGATGAAGAAGAATCTCCACCAACCAACAATTGGAAGCTGACCCGAATTCGAGCACAAGTGACCAAGAACCATCCCCTAAACCAAATATTTGGTAATATACAAATAGGGAGGATCACTTGCTCTAAAACTCGTCTAGCAAACTTCTATGAGCATTAGTCTTTCATCTCTAGCATTGAGCCCTTGAAGTTAGAACAGCTCTTGAAGACGCGGATTGGCTGAACGCTAAGCATGAAGAGCTCCACAACTTCGAAAGGAACAAAGTATGGACACTCATGGAGAAGCCCGAGGATGAACACAATATCATCGGAACCAAATGGGTATTTCGGAACAAGCAAGACGAAGACGGTCAAGTCATGCGCTACAAGGCTCCCTGTAACATCCCAAATTTTGGAATGTTATAATAAATATTAGAATGATTGTTTGTTTGATTGAGTGATTGAAATTGAGTGAAAAATTTGTAACTTTTTGAAAACTTTTGAATGAGAGGGAATGACATGACTTTCCCATATGCTTTTGGAATTCAAATTCCTACATTTCAAATCAGTGAGAGAAGATGACATGACTTCTTCAAGATAAAAAGATTTGAAGAATGAATTTGAAAGCATTTGAAATTCTCTGATATGGAATTCATTTCATATTTGGTTCCATTTTAAATTTGAAAGAATTCAAATACCCTTGACAAGATCTTGAGAGGAGTAACATGACACTCCACACGAGGGTTATTTTTGTGAAGTATTAGAACCATAAAACCCAGGGGGTTATTCTAAAATTTATTGCAAAAGAATTAAAATCAAATTAGGAATTTTCTGAAAATACTTTTTTAAAAGTATTTATTTTGGTCGTGGAAAAATGTGCATTAAATTGCATTTATTCCCCTGGTCATTTTGATATATAAATCTTCATTTTTGGAAATGATTTGATTGCCATAATGTAGTTTCCCTTCTTTGTAAAATTAATAAAAGGAAAATTTTCAATTATTAGGAAACATTCGCCGGCCCACCTACCAAACCTGGCCCGAGCGGATCCGGTTTCCTTCCGCACCGACCACCGACGATGCGCCCCCCCTCTCTCTCGCTGACAGGTGGACCCCACCGTCCGATCCCACTAATTCCGCGCTCGCCTCCCTCCTCTGTCCCCTCCTTCCTTCCTTCACCGGAGCCGGCCGGATCTACCGCGATTCTCCCTCCCCTTGCCCTTTGGAGCACCCTTGACCCCCTATATAAACCCTGCCCCTCCGCGACCCGTTCCGCCCCAAAGCACCATTCCCCGTGCCCTCTCGCCGCCGCCATTGCTCACCGGAGCCCGAGCGCTACCACCACGCCATTGCCTCCCCACCGAGCTACTCCGACACCCCCGCCGTCTCCTGAGCCCACCAACCGATCCCTCTCGCTCGCGTGCACCCCCCAGTGCACTCGCCTGAGCCCCGCAGCCACCGGAACCCCCTCCCCGTCGACCAACCGAATGCCATCGCCGCCTCGAAGCTCGCCGGCATCGCCATCGTCGCCCCTGAGCCCCGCTGACGCTACCGTTAGAGTCGCCGCCCTCACCCGCGTCGACTAGTGCCATCAGCCGCGTTGGAGAACCACCAGAGCGTCGTTCCCGTCGAGCATGCCACCTCGGACCTCGCCGGAGCTCTCGTCGGACTCCACCTCCACCTTGGTGAGCTTCCCCTTCCTCCCCTCCGTTCGATCTTATCTCAACGGTCATGATTAGAATAGGATACTCCTTCGGTTTATTTTAGAAGAACCGGCCGGTTTTCAGTTAAGTTATTATTAACCGAACCGTTTTCTTTAAATATCGGTCGTCCGCTCGAATCATTAGATCTCGCACACCCTTTAGCCAATCAGAAGCCGCCACGTCACCCCTGTCCGTTAGATTAGTTTTTCCGTTTTCTATTTTAGTTTCTTTTACACATTTAGTTCGGTTTTTGTTTTATTCATAACTTTTATGTTTTTAATTGTTTTAAATTGACTCCTTTTGCATTGTGTGACCAATTTTATCTAGTTTCTGTAGATATAATGTTTGACCATATTTGAATAACTTAAAATTGATTTCAAATAGATTTGTTTCAAATATTATTTTCTGAATATCTTGAGTTTAAAAATAGATTTTTGGTTGATTCTTTTTGGTACTGGTCACTAGTGATGTTATTTAGGAGTAGGTAAAATTTTAGAATTTTTAGAATATATTAAATTAGTATTTGTAACAAAACATATTCTGTTTTAGTTCTTTTTATATTTATTTCTATTTCTCTTGTATTAAATTGTTTTAATTTATTTTTTCATTTATATTAGTTGATAAATTCTACTTTGTTTTCTGTTAGTTAGCATTTGTATTTTCAACCAAGTTTATTTTTATGTCATTTATTATTTTTATAGCATGAAATCAATTCTAGTTTGATAATAACTTGCAAATTGATTTCATTGCTAGTTGGATTTCCTATTTGAAATTATTTTCATAAATTGTTTTATAAAGTTTCACTTCCTATTAACTTTATGTTAGATCATAAACAATTTGTATTAAAGTTGAAATTGTTTGTGGTTAATTCAAGGTTAACATTGTTGATGTCATAAGATGAGTTTTGATAAAAGCTTTTGATTAGTTCTTAAGTTGTTCTTCAAAAGTAATTCTTTTTGCTAGTAAAATATTTAATAATTTTTTCTGTTATATTTTACTTTGTTTTTGTGTTTTACTTTTGAAAATAGGATATTTTTTGTTATATTTTACTTGTTTGAGTTTTGTCTTAAGTATTTCCTTCATCACAACCATGTTGCTTTTAGTTTTGTGTTGTCTATTGATTATTAGTATTGATTGCTAGAAGTGTTTGCTTATGAATACAATGTTTGATTATTATAGATTTTTCATCGGAGAGTGACGAATAGTTCTAAAAAGTATTTTTGAGAGCGATATTATTCTTCATCAACAGTACAGGCAAGTTAACTTTGACCATTTTGTTCATACCTATGTTTTATTGCATGTAGTGACATCATTCAACAAATCCCTCCAGCAGTGTTATTGAAATTCTTGTAGTTGAGTAGAATGCATGAGGTAGGAACCCACCACTTGCTAGTAAAGTCCCGGGAACGTTAGTTATTTTAATGCTATGCTAAAGTAGACGGGGTCTAGTATGAGTGTTCGTGAGTGGTGTGAGAAGGAGGACTCTACGTCAAGACGACAACTTCATAAGGCATGTTCAAGTCCTGCATCTTCAAGACCTCAAGACTTTGACACTCGAGAAACAAGTTTTCAATACACACTACTGGGTGAAGGATGGTTGATTGGGCATCCCTGGAGTAACCAGTGGATGGCCGGGATGCATGGAGAAGCGCCATGACATCTTGCGGAAATCTTCACCCAGACTCAAAGAGACGGATGAATACTTCATGCCCGGAAGCTTACCTGTGTAGCCACAAGTCATTATGGGCTCTGGCTTGGTTGATCTTAGTTTTGACTCTGGTTGGGCAGTGCTACGAGATGTAGTCGACGTTAGGATTGGATGGGCACTGACAATAGTCAGGGAAACACTCTAAAAGACCATGTTTCGTTTGTCCTGTTCTCAAACACCCGGAAGTGCGAGGACTTACCAGGAGGGAACGAATCTTGTGGGTAAAGTACACAACACTCTGCAGAGTTAAACCTAATCGATTAGCCGTGTCCCCGGTTACGGACAATTTGAGCCTATGGACTTGGATCTATCTCTGAACTCTCAACACTGGACTGGTAATTAATTGTGGGCAACTATTGATACTTGTGGGCATTGAGACATCGGTTGGCGGAACCATGTCATGTTAGGTAACTCTGAAGTGAAAATTCCTGATATTCCTTTGTTGTAGGAAAAGAAGTAAAATCAGGTTTTATGCAACAGCTCAGACACAGAGCCACAAAGCCTTACTACATATAGAATAGTTTTTATCTTCTCTTCTACTATGGTGATCTTGCCGGTACATTCAATGTACTGACCTACACGGCTGCAACGTCTCATGTTGCAGATACTCTTCTTCGATGAGTAAGAGTATGATTCAGGGTTACGGTCTACACTCAACCTGTCGTTGGTGTTTATTGGGACTCCACTCTCGTTGACCGTTTCCGCTGAGATTTTAAGGTATATATCAGTTTTACATTAATTACATGTGATTGCACTTTGATATATACATTGATGTACTGTGTGTGCT
The DNA here is from genome assembly GCA_022496015.1 of Hordeum marinum. Taxonomy (NCBI): domain Eukaryota; kingdom Viridiplantae; phylum Streptophyta; class Magnoliopsida; order Poales; family Poaceae; genus Hordeum; species Hordeum marinum. Next base: position 215,936,194 of record CM039673.1, on the reverse strand, counting down.
GGAATACTTATCCAGGGATGGCACAGAACACACAGAGGCTTGACTCTTTTGAGTCGGGTCGCTACAGAAATGGTATCAGAGCACATGTTGACTGTAGGACGTGACTCTAGGAAATCGATTAGAAATAGGAAGACCTTAATAGGAACAACTTTTGTTTTCACTACTCTCGTAACTTCTAAATTCTTTTACTGCACCCTCCCTGTTTCAAACTATAGATGGAGAACTACACCCTGAACAAAAGAGAGGACTATGAAGACGTTCTCGGAGGCTCATTCCTCATGGAGCTAGTGGAGATGGTGAAGCTGCCGATACCTGAGATCAAGGTGACTAAGAGGAATTCTGGATTCAGGGGCCGCAAAACTAAAGTTTTTGGATGTGAAGAAGACCCTAAGACTAAAGACATCAACTATGGCACACTGAGCCATTAATGTGAGATGGGCATGAACACTGCTGTCCATGATGCCATCACACGTTTGAGCTATCGTCATCGTGCAGAGTTGTGCAACCACTACTTTGGAAGGCTTGGATGGCAAAAGCCTGATGGAGAACTCATCGACCTGACTGACAAACAGAAGATGAAGTTTCACCCATACTTGTGTACAATCAAGAACTGGAGCGCTACATCAAGAACCTCCAAATGGACCTTCTCTCAAAATTATTTGAGAATGAAGCACTTCGTGAGAGCCTCAAGAATGAGAAGCTGAAGGTAGTCAATCTCAAGAAACATGATCCCGTGATTCAGAAGCTTCGTCAAGACTTGAAGAATAGTCAGGCCATGGCTCATGCTAGAGACGTTGAAATTCAAGAGGTCAAGAACCAACTCCTAAAACTACAGGGACAACACCGGAAACTCCGCATCAACAGGGAAAATCAGGTGGAAGAACTTGAGAATATCAAGCATGACCAGAAGAAGCGCACTAAAGACAAAGACATGATATAGACTAGCTTAGTAGCAGCCCCACCATGAGAGAAATAAAGATAAACATTTTTACGATTTGAGTGATCAACCACACCAACCTTATGTGGGTGGCGATACTATAGTTTGATTGAACTTTATGAATGTGTGGACTTGAGTTTGATGTTTTTGAGTTGTTTGTATCCCTTCTCTCTCTTTGTCTCTCTCTCTCTCTCACCCATCTCATCCCCAAAACCTTGAACCCAATAGATGGTGAATGAAGCTGGACTTGAATTCTCTGGACCAAAGACCCATCTGGAGGTAGAAGAATGGATTCAGAACATGGAGGATCATCTAAGGAGTAACCATGTTGCAAGGAACGAGATGGTCGAGTATGCTCTTCGGTACTTTGCAAAAGGTGCTGCAAATTGGTGGAAGATGCATGAAGCTATCCATGATAGGCAAGCATCCATCACCTAGGAAGAATTCAAGAGGACTCTGCAAAGGTCTCATGTTGTCACCAACACCAAGAAGCCCCATTGCAAAGATGTGAATAAGGTTGTGCATGCAAGATATGTGGGGAGATAGGACACACCCAAGAAGAACACAAGGAAGGATGCCCTCATTGTGAAGAAAATCACCGAGCCGAGGAATGCCCAACTGGGCAGGTGACTTGTTTCTTGTGTGAAGGAACCACTCACTATCCGGCACAATGTCAAATATACCCTAAGGTACAAGAAGTCATGAAGCAGCAGAAGTAAGCAATGAAAGAAGCCCTCGTGCATAAGTTAGAAGAACCCATGATGATGGGAGATGTACCAGACCCAAACATAAGTACCAAGTCATGTTATTCATGTGGAGAGGAAGGACATATCTCTCAGGATTGTCCGAAGGAGTATTTGGGAGACTTGTCGACAGAAGAAGTGCAATATGACCCTCAGGAGATAGAAGAAATGATCAACCTAGACAAGAAGAAAGGCCAAGTAAGCGGAGGCATCAGATGTTTGCATTGTAGCTTAGAGAGGCCACACTGTTTTTGCAAGAGGTATGAGCCAAGCATAAAGAAAGGAACCCAACCCAAGAAGAAGAAGAGGACTCCGTGGTTTTCTACACGGAAGGATCTGAGCCACATCACTTGTCATCGGTGCAACAAGACAGGACACTACTCCTATACCTGCCCGGACAAGAAGGCTAAACATGAGTAGTTTGAGTTTTGGGTTTTTGGAAGTAATAAATGTAATAGGTAGTACCCTTATCATTTTAAAGTTATGTAACGGAAGTCTCAGAGTTTGTAATAAATTCATGAGTCAATGGAATTTATGGTGTCATGATTCTCCTATGTTGAATTATATGAGTTGTTACTCTATGAACAAAGATCTCTGACCATTTTCGAGGATATGCGAAAATATGGTCTATGCAGGCATGTGTAAATTTCATTTTAAGTGTGGTAGTAACCACAGGGACCAATGAATGAAGAAAGTACCATTCTTGTTAAGGAGTTTGGATAAGTGAATACAGGTGAAGAGAATGTGGAAACATATCCAGCTATGTGGATGGCAACACCTGAAATAGTATATCTTGGATTTGGATATGATGAATCAAACTGTTATTGGTAAACAGACCAATGTAAAGGAAAACATATTCAAGGAATAGAATGTGTATCAAGGATGGATCTCATGGCTTCATGAAGGTTGCCCAAAGATCATGAAGCAAGAAGTTGTGATTGGATCAGCAAACGTTTCCTTAGGAGTATCCGAAAGCCTGAGAGATGTGAAGAAACGATAGCTATTTTTTCTCAGCTTGCAGAATTAGTGGATTTATCTGACCTTCGTTCGTTGAAGAGAGAAATTTCTACAATGCTTGTGAGGAAGCCCAAGTGTCAGAATACAAGATTCACTTAACCTTATACAAGGAAATGATTTTAGTACGACATGGATTGATCACCATGACAACTTACTCTTATCATTTCTCTTACTATTCGGAATGGTAAATCTGAATGAGTTACCCATACTAAAGAGATGACGTCCTTTTGAAGCTTTTGTTTAAGCCTTAGAATGGTATGAAGAAAACCCCTCGTACATGATAGTTGCTGTCACACATAGGAATTTTACGGTGAGGAATGAAGCCAAGACCCATTTCACTACAGGATAACCAGAAATGGTAGACCACCATGAGGTATTCGATAAGTTATTTAGAATGATCACGAGACCTATCAGTTAAGAAGACCCAGTATCGGAGGGAAGTGCATTTTGTTACGAGAACACGAGATTTTGATTAAACGGAAGAGCATCATCGAAGGAGGTATCGTGAAGTAAGTGAAGAGACAGATGCACCCAGAGGACTGCCATGATTTTGAAGGACCTGTAACTCTCATTTTAAGTGTGGTAGACCCCACACTTCCAGGACAATGGATTTGTTAGAAGACCCCAAACCCTAACCTTTTTCGTTCTAGCCCTTTCGAATCTCGAGGACGAGATTCATTTTAAGTATGGTAGGTTTGTAACATCCCAAATTTTGGAATGTTATAATAAATATTAGAATGATTGTTTGTTTGATTGAGTGATTGAAATTGAGTGAAAATTTTGAAACTTTTTGAAAACTTTTGAATGAGAGGGAATGACATGACTTTCCCATATGCTTTTGGAATTCAAATTCCTACATTTCAAATCAGTGAGAGAAGATGACATGACTTCTTCAATATAAAAAAATTGAAGAGTGAATTTGAAAGCATTTGAAATTTTCTGATATGGAATTCATTTCATATTTGGTTCCATTTTACATTTGAACGAATTCAAATACCCTTGACAAGATCTTGAGAGGAGTAACATGACACTCCACACCAAGCTTATTTTTGTGAAGTATTTGAACCATAAAACCCAGGGGTTATTTGAAAATTTATTGCAAAAGAATTAAAATCAAATTAGGCATTTTCTAAAAATAATTTTTTTAAAAGTATTTATTTTGGCCGTGGAAAAATGTTCATTAAATTGCATTTATTCCCGTGGTCATTTCGATTTATAAATCTTCATTTTTGGAAATGATTTGATTGCCATAATGTAGTTTCCCTTCTTTGTAAAATTAATAAAAGGAAAATTTTCAATTATTCGGAAACATTCGTTGGCCCACCTACCAAACTTGGCCCAAGCGGATCCGGTTTCCTTCCGCACCGGCCATCGACGACGCGCCCCCCTCCTCTCTCTCACTAACCAGTGGACCCCACAGTCTGATCCCACTAATTCCGTGCTCGCTCCCTCCTCTGTCCCCTCCTTCCTTCCTTCCCTGGAGTCGGCCGAATCTGCCGCGATTCTCCCTGCCCTTGCCATTTGGAGCGCCCCTGCCCTCCTATATAAACCCTGCCCCCTCCGTGACCCGTTCTGCCCCTAAGCCCCATTTCCCGTGCCCTCTCGCTGCCGCCATTGCTCATTGGAGCCCGAGCGCTACCACCACGCCATTGCCGCCCCACTTAGCTACTTAGACACCCCCGCCGTCTCCTGAGTCCATTAACCACTCCCTCTCGCTCGCGTGCACCCCCCAGTGCACTCGCCCAAGCCGCATAGCCACCGGAACCCCCTCCCCGTCGAACAACCGAACGCCATCGCCGCCTCGAAGCTCGCCGGCGTCATCATCGTCGCCCCTAAGCCCCGCTGACACTACTGTCGGAGTCGCTGCCCTTGCCCCCGACGATTGGTGCCATCAGTCGCGCCGGAGAACCATGGGAGCGCCGTTCCCATCGACCACGCCGCCTCGGACCTCGCCGGAGCTCTCGGCGGACTCCACCTCCACCACTATGAGCTTCCCCTTCCTCCCCTCCGTTCGATCTTATCTCAATGGTCACGATTAGAATAGGATACCCCTTCGGTTTATTTTAGAAGAAACGGCCGGTTTTGAGTTAAGTTACTATTAACCAAACCGTTTTCTTTAAATATCGGTCGTTCGCTCGAATCATTAGATCCCTCACACCCTTGAGCCAATCAGAAGCCGCCACGTCACCCCTGTCCGTTAGATTAGTTTTGTTCTTTTTCTATTTTAGTTTCTTTTACAGATTTAGTTCTGTTTTTGTTTTATTCATAACTTTGATGTTTTTAATTGTTTTAATTTGATTCTTTTTGCATTGTGTCACAAATTTTATCTAGTGTCCGTAGATATAAATTTGACCATATTTGAGTAATTTAAAATTGATTTCAAAAAGATTTGTTTCAAATATTATTTTCTGAATATCTTGAGTTTAAAAATAGATTTTTGGTTGATTCTCTTTTCTACTGGTCACTAGTGATGTTATTTATGAGTAGGTAAAATTTTAATTTTTAAAGAATATTTTAAATTAGTATATTTAACAAAACAAATTATGTTTTAGTTCTTTTTAGGTTTATTTCTATTTCTCTTGTTTAAAATTGTTTTAATTTATTTTTTCTTTTATATTAGTTGATAAATTCTACTTTGTTTTGTGTTAGTTAGCATTAGTATTTTCAACCAAGTTTATTTTTATGTCATTTATTATTTTTATATCATTTAATAAATTCTAGTTTGATAATAACTTGCAAATTGATTTCATTGCTAGTTGGATTTCCTATTTGAAATTATTTTCATAAGTTGTTTTATAAAGTTTCACTTCTTGTTAACTTTATGTTAGATCATAAACAATTTGTATTAAAGTTGAAATTGTTTGTTGTTAAGTCTAGGTTAACATTGTTGATGTCATAAGATGAGTTTTGATAAAAGCTTTTGATTAGTTCTTAAGTTGCTCTTCAAAAGTAATTCTTTTTGCTAGTAAAATATTTTCGATTTTTTTTTGTTATATTTTACTTTGTTTTTGTGTTTTACTTTTGAAAATAGGATTTACTTGTAGAGAAAACCAACCTTAGTGGTGTTGATGAAAGTTTTGTTGTTTGAGTTTTGTCTTAAGTATTTCCTTCATCACAACCTTGTTGCTTTTAGTTTTGTGTTGTCTATTGATTGTTAGTATTGATTGCTAGAAGTGTTTTCTTATGAATACAATGTTTGATTATTATAGATTTTTCATCGGAGAGTGACGAATAGTTCTAACAAGTATTTTTGAGAGCGATATTATTCTTCATCAACAGTACAGGCAAGTTCACTTTGACCATTTTGTTCATACCTATGTTTTATTGCATGTGGTGACATCATTCAACAAATCCCTCCAGTAGTGTTATTGAAATTCTTGTAGTTGAGTAGAATGCATGAGGTAGGAACCCACCACTTGGTACTAAAGCCCCGAGAACGTTAGTTATTTTAATGCTATGCTAAAGTAGACGGGGTCTCGTATGAGTGTTCGTGAGTGGTGTGAGAAGGAGGACTCTATGTCAAGACGACAACTTAATGAAGGAATCTTCAAGTCCTGCATCTTCAAGACCTCAAGACTTCGACACTTGAGAAACAAGTGTTCAATACACACTACTGGGTGAAGGATGGTTGATTGGGCATCCCTGGAATAACCAGTGGATGGCCGGGATGCATGGAGAATCGCCATGACATCTTGCGGAAAGCTTCACCCAGACTCAAAGAGACGGATGAATACTTCATGCCCGGAAGCTTACCTGTGTAGCCACAAGGCATTATGGGCTCTGGCTTGGTTGATCTTTTTTGTGACTCTGGCTGGGCAGTGCTACGAGATGTAGTCGACGTTAGGATTGGATGGGCACTAACAGTAGTCAGGGAAACACTCTGAAAGACCATGTTTCGTTCGTACTATTCTCAAACACTCGACAGTGCGAGTACTTGCTAGGAGGGAACGAATCTTGTGGGTAAAGTACACAACACTCTGCAGAGTTAAACCTAATCGATTAGCCGTGTCCCCGGTTATGGACAATTTGAGCCTCTGGACTTGGATCTATCTCTGAACTCCCAACACTGAACTGATAATTAATTGTGGGCAACTATTGATACTTGTGGGCATTAAGACATCGGTTGGCGGAACCATGTCATGTTAGGTAACTCTGTAGTGAAAATTCCAGATATTCCTTTGTTGTAGGAAAAGAAATAAAATAAGATTTTATGCAAAAACTCAGACATAGAGCCACAAAGCCTTACTACATATAGAATAGTTTTTATCTTCTGTTCTACTATGGTGATCTTGCCGATACATTCAATGTACTGACCTACACGGCTGCAACGTCTCATGTTGCAGATACTCTTCTTTGACGAGTAAGAGTACGATTCAGGGTTACGGTCTACACTTAACCTGCCATTGGTGTTCATTGGGACTCCACTCCCTATGACTGTTTCCGCTGAGATTTTAAGGTATATATAAGTTTTACGCTAATTACATGTTATCGCACTTTGATATATACATTGATGTACTGTGTGTGCCAGCATACTGATGCAGGATGGCACAAAACACACAGAGGCTTGATTCGTTTTGTGGGTCGGGTCACTACACTCGCCTCGTAGCTCAAGGATATACGCAAGTCGAAGGTATGGACTACGGTGGGACCTACACCCATGTCACTAGACTTGAAGCTATTCGCATTCTTCTTGCTTATGCCAATCACCATGATATCGCACTTTATCTAATGGATATTAAAAGTGCATTTTTAAATGGTGAGATTTAAGAAGAGGTTTATGTTAAGCAACCACCTGTCTTTGTGAATCCTAAGAAACCTAATCATGTTTGCAAGCTTCGTAAAGCTCTTTATGGTCTTAAGCAAGCCCCTCGTGCTTGGTACAAATGTTTAATGAAGTTTCTTACAGAATAAGGTTTTCAAATTGGTAAAATTGACGCAACCTTATTCACTAAGAGAGTTAATGGTGAATTATTTGTGTGCCAAATCTATGTGTGCCAAATTTATTGAAACATTTGGAAGGTTGACGTCCAAGAAGTATGAGATGTCCATGATGTGTGAGCTGAAATTCTTTCTTGGCTTGCAAATCAAGCAATCAAAAGAAGGAACTTTCATCTCTCAAACTACGTATACCAAGGACTTGATCAAAAAGTTCAACATGCATGAGTGCAAAGGTATGAAAACCCCTATGCCTACTAGCGGACATGTTGATCTTACCAGAGAGGATGAGCCGGTTGATTAGAAAGTTTATCAATCTATGATTGGTTCATTGTTATATCTATGTGCATCTCGTCCCGATATTATGCTTAGTGTTTACATGTGTGCTAGATATCACGTTGCACCGAAAGAATGTCATCTTTTGGCTGTAAAATGAATTGTGAGATACTTGATACAAACGCCAAATTTGGGCTTTGGTATCCCAAGGGATCTTCTTTTGACCTTGTTGGCTACTCTGATTCGAACTATGCCGGTGACAAGGTTGATAGAAAATGCACCTCGGTACTTGTTAATTTTTGGTGACCTTTTTTATCGCCCTTCTTTCGTTTTCCTTTTGTTTGCTTTCTTTGTCAAGATGTCTGAAAATACCAAGTTGTGTGATTTTTCCAATACTAATTACAATGATTTTACTAGTACTCCGATTGCTCCCTCCACTAGTGCCGAATCTTAGAAAATCAATGCTGCCTTGCTTAATCTTGTCATGAAAGAACAATTTTCTGGCCTTCCTAGTGAAGATGTTGCATCCCATCTAAATACTTTCATTGAGTTGTGTGATATGCAAAAGAAGAAAGATATGGATAATGATATTTTTCAATTGAAGCTATTTCCTTTCTCTCTACGAGATCGTGCTAAAACTTGGTTTTCATCTTTGCCAAAAAATAGTATTGATTCATGGAATAAGTGTAAAGATGCTTTTATATCCAAGTACTTTCTGCCCGCTAAGATCGTCTCCCTTAGGAACGATATAATGAATTTTAAGCAACTTGATCATGAGCATGTTGCACAATCATGGGAAAGGATGAAATTAATGATTAGAAATTGTCCCATACATGGTTTGAGTTTATGGATGATTATACATTTTTTATGCGAGATTGAGTTTTGCATCTAGAAATATTTTAGATTCTGCTGCGGGTGGTACTTTTATGGAAATCATGTTAGGATAAGATACTAAACTCCTACATAATATCATGACAAACTACTCTCAATGGCATACCGAAAGATCTCCTACTAATAAAAAGGTGCATGCTATTGAAGAAATAAATACTTTGAGTGAAAAGATGGATCAGTTGATGAAATTGTTTGCTAGTAATAGTGATCCTATTTGTCCTAATGATATGCATTTGTCTTCTTTGATTTTTAATAATAACGAATCTATGGATGTGAATTTTGAGGTTGGAACAATTTCAGTAATAACGCTTGTAGATGTAATTTCAACCCTAGGCTGTTTCCTAGTAATTCCTCTAATAATTATGGTAATTACTACAAAAATTCTTATGGAAATCATAATAAGATGCCCTCTGATCTTGAGAATATTGTTAAGGATTTTATTGGTTCGCAAAATGTTTTCAACGCTTCTATTGAAGCAAAAAGGCTCAAGATTGATTATTTTGTTAGGAACGTTGATAGAATTTCTCTTGATATTGATTCTTTGAAGTTTGGAAATACTCCACCCAAGAATTATATTAATGAGTCTTTAAAAGCTATGATAATTTCTATTGATGAAAGTAGGGAAAGAACCGCTAGAATTCGTGCTAAGCGTGAATGGCTTGAAAAGTTGTTTTCTCGCTATAATAAAGATGAAGATCTTAAAGTGATTGATGTGACTCCTATTTAATCTTTGTTTTCCAATATAAATCTTGATAATGATGGGACTGGAGATAAGTCAACTTTAGTTACAAGGCGTCCCAGTGGTTTGGAGTCTATAGATCTTAATTCTAAGATTGATAAAAGTGGAATTGAAGAGGTCAAAACTTTAAATAGCAATGAACCCACTCTTTTGGATTTTAAGGAATTTTTATAATATCTGCTATTTTATTGATTGTATTTCCTTTATTCACTCCATGTTGTATTATCCTCATGCTTATAGTCAAAACAAGTCTTTTACTAAACATATATTTGATGTTATGATGAAATCTTTTAAAGAAAAACTTGAGTTACAAGTTTATATTCCTAGAAAGATTCATGATGAGTTGGAAACTACTATTAAGATCAAAATAAAAGATTATGAGTGCCATGTTTTTTTATTTGGGTGCTAGCATTTCCACGATTCCGAAATTTTTATGTGATGTGCTAGGTTACCATGATCTTGATGATTGCTCTCTAAATTTGCATCTTGTGGATTCCACTATTAAGAAACCTATGGGAAGGATTAATGATTTTATTATTATTGCAAATAGGAATCATGTGCCTGTATATTTCATTTTTCTTGATAGAGAGTGCAATCCTATATGTCCTATTATTCTTGGTAGACCTTTCCTTGGAACTATTGGCGCAATTATTGACATGAAAGAAGGAAACATTAGATTCCAATTTCCATTAAGAAAAGGCATGGAAAAGTTTCCTAGAAATAAAATAAGATAGCCTTGTGAATATATTATGAGATCTACTTATGAGTTGCATACCAAAGATGATAATAGCTAGATCTATTGCGTTTTGCCTAGCTAGGGGCGTTAAACAATAGCGCTTGTTGGGAGGCAACCCAATTTCATCATTGTGTTCATTTTTTGAGTGTCTACCACATTATTAATTCTGTAATAATTGTGTTTTGGTGTTTTAATTAGTGGTTGGGCCAAGTAAAACCTTTAGGGTGATCTATGATAGTTGTTGATTTGATCTTGCTGAAAAACACAAACTTTTGCGCTTAGTCGAGGAATTTTCTATTATTTTCAAAGCACCGAATTGAACTGAAACTTTCACACAACATTGATATATAAATTTTACAGGTTATAAAAATTGTTTTGAATGTTTTGAGTTACATAAGTATACAATGTTCTCAATTTTCTACAGACTATTCTATTTTTGATAGATTCTGTTTTCTTTGAGTTGTTTGCCTATTTTGATGAATCTATTTGTTGTATCATGTGGTATGAGCCATGGAGAATATATATTAAAGGAGGTATAACACCAATATAAATAAATATTGAGTTCATAACATTACCTAAAGTGGTTATTTATTTTCTTATACTAACGGATCTCACGAGTTTTCTGTTAAGTTTTGTGTTGTGAAGTTTTCAAGTTTTTGGTAAAGATTGGATGGACTATGGAATAAAGAGAGGCAAGAGCCTAATCTTGGGGATTACCAAGGCACACCAAGTCAAATTCAAGGATTACAAAAATCCTATGCTTGGGGATGCCTCAGAAGGCATCCCCTCTTTCGTCTTCAATCCATCGGTAAATTTACTTGAGGCTATATTGTTATTCACCACATGATCTGTGTTTTGCTTGGAGTGTCTTGTGTGATATGAGTCTCTGCTTGTTAGGTTTCCACAACCATCCTTTCTGCACACATCTTTTGAGAGACACACGATGTATCATTAATTTGTTAGAATACTCTTTGTGCTTCACTTATATCTTTTGAGTTAGGCAATTTTGCTCTATATGCTTCACGTATATCTTTTAGAGAACGGTGGTATTTTCATTTTATAGAAATAATTTAACTCTCATACCTCACTTATATTGTTTTGAGAGTTCCTAAAAACAACATGGTAATTGTTTAGGTTCTGAATTTAGTCCTGATATGATAGGCATCCAAAAGGGATATAATAAAAAGTTCCATATTAAGTGCATTGAGTATTTATAAGAAGTTTGATTCCTTGCATAAAGTTTTGACATATAAAGATGGTAATGTTAAGAGACATGTTAGGAATTAAATTTTGATTTGGTAAAAATAATATTGTAAAGTTTTGTGATTCCCGTAGCATGCACGTATGGTGAACCGCTATGTAAGGAAGTCGGAGCATGACATGTTTATAGATTGTCGACCTTTGTGTGAGGGTCAGGGGGGCGCGATGGTTAACTCCTACCAACCTCCCCCCTAGAAGCATGCGTTTAATAATTTGATTCAATGACTAATCGACTTTTGCAATAAGTATGTGAGTTTTTTATGACTAATGTTGAGTTGATGGGTTATATGCACTCTCACCCTTCCACTTTTGCTAGCTTCTAGTATCGCGCAACTTTTGCGGATGCAACAAACACCTTCCTCAAAACAGCCATCATATACCTTCCTCAAAACAGACACCATATGCCTTTCCTCAAAACAGACACCATATGCATTACCATATTCATTCTGAGATATATTGTCGTGCAACTTCCACCGTTTCCTTTTATGACATGCACACCATCACTTCCATATTGCATACAGAGTCATATTTTGTCATAGGTATCGAGTTGTAATTTTTACTTTGAGATGTAAGTAAATAAAAGTGTCATTATTTTCATTATAGAGCATGTCCCATGTGAGGATAATATGATGGAAGCTATGATTCCCTTATTAGTAGGGATAAGAGTCCAAACTTTATGAAAAATAAAAGAGGCCAGCGAAGCCCAAATAAAAAAAATATAAATGAATAAAAGAGGCCTTATATGCCCCTTAAAAATGAGAGAAGAGAGAAGGGAAATTTCTACTACCTTTTGAGAGAAAAGAGAGAAGGGACATTGCTACTACCTTTTGCCACGCTTGTGCTTCAAAGTAGCATCATGATATTCATGTTAGAGAGTCTCCTATTTTGTCACTTTCATTTACTAGTGGGAAATTTTCTTTATAGAATTTGGCTTCTATATTCCGATGATGGGCTTCCTCAAATTGCCGTAGGTCTTCATGAGAAAGCAAGTTGGATGCACCCCCACTTAGTTTCTTTTTGAGCTTTCATACACTTATAGCTCTAGTGCATCCATTGCATGGCAATCCCAACTCACTCACATATCTATTGATGGGCATCGCCATATCCCATTGATATCCCCAATTGATGTGAGACTATCTTCTCCCTTTTCCTTGACAACCTCCACCATATTCTATTCCACCTATAGTGTTATATCCATGTCTCGCGCTCATGTATTGCGTGAGAGTTGAAAAAGTTTGAGAAAATGGGTGTGAAAACAATTGGTTGGCTTTTCATTGGGGTTGTGCATGATGTAAATACTTTCTTTTGCCATTATATTTTGAAGAGATACAATTGCTTTGCTAGTATGCTTGAAATGTTATTGATTTTATATCAATATGAACCTTTTGTTTTGAGTCTTATGGACCTGAATATTCATGCCACAATAAATAATATTACTTGGATAAATATGTTAGGTAGCACTCCACATCGAATTTTTTTTTCTCATTTACCTACTCGAGGACGAGTAGGAATTAAGCTTGGGGATGCTGATATGTCTCCATTGTATCTATAACTTTTGATGATGGCATTCTACTATATTATCTGTTTTGGATGTTTTATATGCATTAATATGCTATTTTATATAATTTTTGGGACTAACCTATTAATCTAGAGCCAAGTGCCAGTTTATGTTTTTTCCTTGTCTTTGAGTTTTTTAGATATGGAATATTAAACGGAGTCCAAACGGAATAAAACCTTCGGAAGGAATTTTTTTGGACGGAGACAAGTCATCCAAGCTTGGAGTGCATGTCAGGGGAGGTGCCAGGGCACCACAAGCCTGCTAGGCCTTGCCCCCCTGGCCGCACCTAGCAGGCTTGTCGCCTCCTGACAGGACTCCTAACCCCAATTCTTGGCCTATAAATACCCAAAGATTCCCCCAACATCAGAACAAGCCATGAAAATACTTTCCCGCCGACGGAAGCCACCGTTCCTGAGAGATCCAATCTTGGAGCCTTCTTCGGTAATTTGCCAGAGGGGGAATCGATCATGGAGGGCATCTACATAACTCCATTGCCCCTCCGATGATGCATGAGTAGTCCACCATAGACCTACGGGTCCATAGATAGTAGCTAGATGGCTTCTTCTCTCTGTTTGATATTCAATACCACGTTCTTCATGATCTTCATGGAGATCTATCCGATACAATCTTCTTTTGTGGTGTGTTTGTCAAGATCCGATGAATTGTGAGTTTATGATTAGATTATCCATGAATCTTAGTTTAATCTCTTCTGATTTCTTACATCATGATTTCATATCCTTGCAAGTCTCTTCGAGTTATCTCTTTAGTTTGGCCAACTAGATTGGTAATTCTTGCAATGGGAGAAGTGCTTGGTTTTGGGTTCAATCTTGTGGTGTCCTCACCCAGGGACAAAGTAGGGGTAGTGAGGCATGTATTGTATTGTTGCCATCAAGGTTAATAAGATGGGCTTTTCATCATATTGCTTGAGTTTATCCCTCTACATCATGGCATCTTTCCTAATGCGTTAATCTGTTCTTCATGAACTTAATGCTCTAGATGCAGGCAGGAGTAGGTCGATGTGTGGAGTAATAGTAGTAGATGCAGAATTGTTTCGGTCTACTTGTCACAGACATGATGCATGTATGCATGATCATTGCCTTGGATAACTACATGATTATTTGCTTTTCTATCAATTGCTTGACAGTAATTTGTTTACCCATCATGATATTTGCCTTCAAGAGAGAAGCCTCTAGTGAAACCTATGGCCCACGGGTCTATTTTCCATCATATATTTTCAGATCTATACTTGCTGGAATTTATTTACCTTTTACTTTCCGCACTCGTTACACCTATCTCTATCAGATCTAATCCTTGCAAATAGCCATGAAGGGATTGACAACCCCTTTATAGCATTGGGGGAAAGAGTTTGATTATTTGTGTAGGTGCATCCATTGGTGACTTGCTTGTTCCTCCTACAGGATTGATAGCATGTTTCTCAAAAACTGAGGGAAATACTTTCTACTTCGCTGCATAACCCTTTCCTCTTCAAGGGAAAACCAACGCATGCTCAAGATGAAGTACAGGGCAAGGAGGTGCAGGTTGGAGAAGACGTGTGTCGACTCGAACTCCAGGAGGTCCCATGCGTCGTCCTCGTTGTCCTCGTTCACGCAGGAGACCCCGGTCTCTAGTGCCTCCACCACCAGCGGAAGATGTCGAGGTAGCCCCCATCACCCTGCATGTTGGGAAGGGCGGGGGCATCACTGACAAACTTTTCCACCATGTCGGTCGCTCGGTGGGCGATATCGAGGTACTGCTTAGCCCATTGGGACTCCAGCATCTTGGCGTAGGCTGCCTCATGCCACGTGGCCTGCATGACGTCAACCGCTTCTTGGACTTGTGCTTGGAGCACTGCTAGTTCCGCCCTCGCCTCAGTCTCGCCCCTGAGGGCGGCCTGGAAGGCGGCATCAGCGGTCGCCAGCTGGGCACACATCCCATCTGCCTCTTCCTGAAGCTCGGTGAATTGTGCCTCTTAGCCGCTGGCGCCCTGGCAGAAGAAGATAGTCAAGCTAGTACGTTGGACGTATGAAGCGAAGAAAGGGGAGGTGACGAAACACTAACTCCGCCACAATGGACCAGCGCTGGCTGACCCGTGCCGGCTCCGATGGCCCTCCACCGCTGCCTCCGGAGGAAAGCAGGGGGTGACGGCCCCATGCGCCCCCTGCGCCGGTGGCACTTCCACCTGACGCCATGAAGGAAGGAAGAAGCTGAGGAGAGAAAGAGGGTTTCCTCTAGAGTTGCAGGAACAGACAGATGCTCCGATGTGGCTGGGCTCCGTCGCGAGGAGGTAGATTTATAGGTAAGATCAAGGCCATGAAGCGTCGTGGGAGAGCAGACAACGTGCTCCCTTTGGGCTCCGAAGGGGCCGGCTCGATCGACGCATGGCTCTTTCGCACGTCGCCTCGCCTGATGCTATCGGGTCACATCTGCATGGCCCAATAGCAGGAAGCCCAAGGAATCGACAACATTCAAGGAAAGGTAATGATGGCTGACGCTGGCACGAGCGTCACATCGGTTTGACTTGGACGGTTCCTACCGCCTTTGAGAAGCAGGGCTGTCACTGCATGGGTGGCGGACGCATGTAGAGCCTGACCCACAGGTGTTTGGGGCTCGCAACGCTTCGGGATGTCCTCAAGGCTTCACCCTGAAGCGAGCTCGAGCGCGCCTTGGTCCCGAGGGCTACTGTCGACATTCTGGGAATTGGGGTATGCAGTCCTGCCTACCTGCGGCCCAGAACATGACCCACTTTGTCAGCCAGGTGTGGCCTAGCGCAACATTACTCAAGACAAGGACCTCGCAAGGGCCCTGGCTCGCGAGCAAGAACGACATTCAGACCAGCTAGGAGGGCCCCCCTTAGGCCCCCTCCTGAGTGGCGGAGATCTCTATGCAGAGCCCGGCCTTAGGAGTCAAGGGTGACACAAGGGAGGACAGGCAGGCGCCAGCGCGCCAAGCGACGTAGTTTCCTCTTTGGTGCAAAGGGAGCAAGGACGTATGCGAGTTCCCAAAGTGCCACACAAAGGTTTCCCTTCCGGTGCAACAAGACAACGACCACGAGCCCCACAGGACGAATGTCATCGTCGAGCCCACCACTTCATCACCATCAACTACTTTGGAGGCAAAGATCGCCTTTGGACATGCGCGGATGTACTCCTGTCCCCCTTAAAAATTGCTCGTTGTGTGATTCCTTCCTACCATTGTGATAAGGGAAGAGGACCCGGGCCACTTCTATATATAGAAGCTAGGTCAGACCGTAGAGAGGAGGACCCCCGATCCGATCAAACATATAGCCACACAACAAACCACCGCAATGCAAAGAGCCAAGAACACACCTCGATCCCCCTCGCGAGGCTGAAGCTCACTGTACTAGTTCATCCACCAAAACCTCCATGAGAGGAAATCCACCAAAGTAGGAGTAGGGTATTACGCTTCGCAGCGGCCCGAACCTAGGTAAACTGTCGTGTTCATCTTCTTCCTTGTCATCGTGCAAGTTCACCATTGTGTCAATTGACTAGAGATCTAGGAAGGGTGAGGTCATAGGGAAACCTTCGCACACACCCCTATGTTCAAACCTTAAGGGTTTTGCGGACCCCGAAATCCGACACCGCGCCCCCGTTCTACATTCAATATGTTGCTCCCATTCCCAAAATGGGTAGAAAACCATATTAATGTGCATGCATCTTTAGGTCCCATGCAAGACATGTGAAAGAATTTCAAATATCTCGTGGTCTTGGCTCGACAATAGAAAGATTGAAAAACTAGGGTTTTAAATCATGTAAATCAAAAACTCGCTAGGAAATTCATAAAACTTGGCATGGTTTCATGAACATGGCACATAAAGGCGTCATAGCCTTTTGTTTTCCTATCCGAGACTTGTTTTTTAATATATATTTCTTTTAGATCCAACATTGAGAATATTAGTTAAATTATAGTAAATCTAGAACTCACACAAAATTCAAGAAATTTGGCATGGCGTCATTATATAGCACAAATATGCTATGGTATTTTTCGTGACATTAATAGCAAGCAAAAGCTTTGTGGAACAAAGAACTGTCACGTTTCCACGCAAACGGTTGCATTAGTTTCAAACCGTTGGCGGTCTACTGCCCTTTATGTGCTGCCAAGAGTTGCACTCTCTTATTGTCTAGGTCTTAGGAGGTGACGTGCGAGCAGCTGCCTTAGTTGACAGGAGGCATGCGAGTCGGCATCCACCATGCAGGCTCACCAGGAGGCGTGCATGTAGTACGCTGAAGAATCACTAGGAATCAAGCCCTTTGACCTCCATATCTGCCCTCCTTGCTTCCAACTGATCCATCAATGGCACCCGAGCCGCTGTTTAATATGCGGTTTTACTGCCCACTCACTCACAATCCTCCATATATTTTTGCCTCACATTCCCCTCCATCTTCATACCTCCATGTCGACCTATGCCATGGTGTAGAAGGATTATATGCCACGAGTCTTCCGGTTTGGTGAAGTTGACACCGAGACGGAAGAGATAGAACATAAAGACGAATGGGACGCCATGGACATGGCCCAGGAAGAGTTGCATGCCACAGCGGATGCTGCCCCGACACACTCGACATCAACCATCACCGCGCCCGCGCCAGCAACCATCCCCATGGCATTGATGGGCTGGTCACCCAGCATCATCGCAACGTCGGAAACCATAGGCGTCAGGGAGGTCCCTATCAACCCGCGTGAGATCATGTACGTGTAAGCGCCAACGCCTCCTCCTGCCCTTGTGCTCGTGCACGCCCTTGCACATGGCACGCCGGTCCCCGTGCGCACGCTTGCACCGAAGGTGCCCGACCCCTTGTGCACGCCTTCTCCTACCGCGCCCGTGCCCATGCATGCGCTTGCACCCGTCACGGCCCACTCAGCAGATTGGGCCAATGCCGTCGACAACTTTCTCGCAGTGTCGCTAGTCTCCCACTTGGCCTCGTGCTCGTCGATCACTCGACGAACGACTCTTTGATTGTGAAGTCTAGAACATTCTGGTCTCGATTGAAAAATTGTACAACTGCACCCCGGAGCACGAGAACGCCGCTGCCGCCACAACTAGTTTTATTTATATCGTATCTCGATTGTATGAATGTAAAGTGAAAGCTTGACTGAATGAAATCTATGGTTTGATGAACTAAGTATTTATCTCTGAATTCACGTAGCAAACAAAAAACCATCATAGTTTTATCTGAATGAACACACATCACACACATCACAAACGGTTCAGGTTGAATACCCGTTTGAAGATCTTTCCTTCGCCTGTAAGCCAAGTCAAAATATTGGCGCAAAGGATTGGTCCAATGCGTCATCGCAAACGTTTCTCGAATATGATTTGTGTGCCTAGTAGAGACAATCCGGGAAGATTTGCATCTATCATATTTTGTAAATTGCCATGTGTCAAATTAGAAACATTGGCATCTATCGATCTAGTAACACTAGCATTTGTCAACATTGTAGCACTAGCATTTGTCAAGTATTGTAGAAACAAAATCACAATTAGGGTGTAATTTTGCAACTAAAATTCACTTTAAACTTGAATTTCATTCATACATGAAGCACTTGTCTTTATGCAATACAGTTCAACTCAACACTTGAACCAAACAAACTTTTCCCCAATTGTTGGCAACCATGTACTAAATTAGCTAGTTCAACTATATACTAGCTAATTAAAGTACGTGGTTTAGTTCAACCATATCTATAGTTAGATGAAGTGAACAAAATAGCCCCTAAATACTAGTACTATGAAGGGGTTTGGTACTACTTCCAGCAAAAGTGAGCGCGCTCAGTAAGAGCAAGTGGGGGAGGATCCTGTCAATGAGACATGTCCATTGCCTCCTAGTGTTGCCCTCTGACGCCCAAGACGCCCCTCTTGTAAGCGACGGGGATCTGCGTAGATCTCGGCATTCTGCATCGCTGCTGCGGCTTCTCCTCTGGCCACAGTGTCGGTGAGCATCTTTGCATGCATGACCTGGCGCTCCACCTCCTTCTGTAGCAAGTATATGTAGAGCGCAAGGGTTGCAATGTGAAAGCCCGTTGGCGGGCCTTTGGCGGACTCCACCTCCCACATTCGGGCCTTGGTGGCGGCATGGGTTATGACCCCGCAACCTGATAGCAGGGTCATGGCAAAGACGGACGACGGTGGGGTGGCATCCCCAGTGACGGCCGGTGTGCTGGCGGTGCAGCATGTAGTTGGTGGCATGCGCACACCCACCAGGTACGCCACATGCACTACACACTTCAGAGGACTTCCACACCGACGCGGTGAATCCTCCCTGCTGGAGCTGTCCTCTGGCGGAATGGCTGGGCAACAACGATTGGCTGGTGCCATTGGCGATTGGGGGAGAAGCAAGCTAGATAAGGTACGGGGAGGGGGATGAAGCCAGCCGTGAGGGTTTATATAGCAGGCCGGCAAGCATTGGGGATTTCACCAAGCATGGTGGGAAGCTAGAGTCGTACCACGGCTTTGCGCATGGGTATCGACACAGTTTTGAGGATCGTCAAGCGAGCACGTGGCCAAAACCCAAAAGCGGTGCCAAAGCATGCACTAGAATACTCGGGCGGCAATAGTGACAAGATGTTAGAGAGGAGGACAGACTGATCCAGAGCCACACTCAAAATAATAAAACGTCTGTGATATTAATACAGGCAAATGACACTTCCCAACGTAGCATCTGTAATGATTTCATCCATCGCTGACAATTATTTCACAGCAACCGTCTGCCCGTAACACACACAACTTGTTAGTATGAATCGTCTGTGTTATTTCTGGTGTTAGCACACAATTCTCATTACTCACCTGTTTGTTGTATATCGTAGACATCGTGTTATGCCGTGCCGTTTGTGTTCTACGGTTCATCGCATATAGTTTATCTGAGTGAACTTTATGTCGTACTTCGCACACGTATTAGTCTTGGTAACTGCTTCTCTTATCTTCTCTAATCACAAACGGTTCATAAGAACAAACTGCTTGTCGTAGATCGCACACGCAACTACTTTCCGAATCATATTTGATGGATCCACCTTCGCACATAGTTCATTCCATTAGCGACGGAGCTTGCACTATACTGTTTGGGATTCATGCATCGCACACAATTTCGTCGAAGGGTCTCTGATTGATGTGTCATGATTGGACCATTCTGTAGTAGTGTTGGTTCTACATGTAGCAGCGACCTGACCATGTACGAGGCGTTTTGGAGGGAGTTTGGGGAGCAGGCGACGAAGAGATGGTGAAATAGGTGCACTAGCAAGGAAATAAAAATAGCTGGTGGCAATGACATAGATATGTACATCTGAATTTTAACCAATCTTGCCCATCAGTACTAGGGGAAGAGATAGTCATGTACATCCGAATTTTAACCAATCTTGTGTGTGCATTTGCATTTCATTATGAGTTAATCATGTGTGAGAATGTGTTGTTCACTTGTGCAGGAGAAGCATGATGTTGTGCGTCGTGGCTGCTCCCTCCACATCTTTCCTGTTTCTCAAGGTACATACACTTTATTGCCAGTCCCTTACTATAGTTGCATCATGAATAATAAATATTCTTTCTGATTTCTTGCTATGTTAGCGTTTTCTCCAAGATCTATGCTTTATTTTTACATATTAGCATTATACTTGAGCAATGATTTGGTAATATACTATTGGTATGAACCGCAACTTCTTTTGTGTAGGGCATGCAGTTTCGGAATGATGGGGAGTAGCAGCAGCAGCGGATCATGGGAGCAGAGCCGTGACTTCTTTTGTGTGCCAAGGTGTGCTGCCAAGCTAACATGTAGGAGACAATGGCACGGGCGACTAGCTCAGAAATTTCGATGGGGACATCGAGAAGTGTAGGGAGTGGCCGGAAGAGGCGCAACCCTCCTTGCCATGGACCCCGTGGACGACGACGACGAGTGCTTGGTGGACGACAATATCGAGCTCCTGCCCATGCCACTGTCCACTTCTCCACCAACGCCGCCTCTTCTGCCAAGATCCTACTCTTCCTCATCCTAGACTCGCCAGTACTGTCACCTCTGTAGCCGCCGCCCACCCACAACATCCCTAGGATTGACGTCGGCCTTTAGGAGTCCGCACGACACCACTCCAGCAGCCACGACGTGCAGCTCCCGTACACATCACATGACGCATCATCGCTGACGTTTCCATGCAGATCAACTGTCAACCTGCCGGAAGGTGGGAATACAACGACCGATACATGCGGCGGCTACGGATCTTAGCCGTGAATGCCGGTGACTTGGCATCCGTGATAAGGAATGCCGCGACAAAGCAGGCTCGGAGGAACCACGAGGTGATGAAAGTGATGAGGGAAGCAGTGAGCATGCTGCGATCGAGCTCAAGGTTGAGGAGGTCGAGCTCGCCAAGCACATCAGAAATGACAGGAAAGGATAAGAGATAGAGGTGGTCGACAAGCTCGGCGATGAGCAATGAGCCGCGAAGGTTAACAGGGAGGGTGGAACACTAGAAGCGTGATAGTGAGTGGGACAACGGGGCTAGTGAGACCAATGGCGATGCCGTGGCCACTAGGTCAGTGGAGCAGGCTCATGTATGGATGGGAGGGAGAGCAGAGCAAGAGCTGGTCTATTGCGGGCTGGTCTGTGATACGTCTCCATCGTATCCACATTTCCAAACTCTTTTGCCGTTGTTTTGGACTCTAATTTGCATGATTTGAATGGAACTAACCCGGACTGACGCTGTTTTCAACAGAATTGCTTTGGTGTTATTTTCGTGCAGAAATAAAATTTGTCGGATCGTCCTAAAAATTTATAGAGAATATGTTTGGATTCAATAAAAAATACTGGCACAAGAATCAACTAGAGGGGGCCACCTGTAGGCCACAAGCCTGCTAGGCACGGCCACCCCCTGGCCGCGCCTACCAGTCTTGTGGGGCCCTCGTGGCTCCTCCCACCTCCTCTCCAGCTCCATATAACCCTATTCGCAGAGAAAAAACCCAGAGAGGAGAGTTCATCGCATTTCACGATACGGAGCCACCGCCACCTCCTATTCTTCCTCGCGAGACCAGATCTGGAGTCCGTTTTTGGGCTCCGTAGAGGGGAAATCGACGCCATCATCATCACCAACCATCCTTCTTCACAAATGCCATGATGCTATCTGCCATTCATGAGTAATACCATCGTTGGCTTGCTGGACGGTGATGGGTTGGATGAGATTTGTCGTGTAATCGAGTTAGTTTTGTTAGGGTTTGATCCCTAGTATCCACTATGTTTTGAGATTGATGTTGCTATGACTTTGCTATGCTTAATACTTGTCACTAGGGCCTGAGTGACATGATTTCAGATCTCAACCTATTATGTTTTCATGAATATATATGTGTTCTTGATCCTATCTTGCAAGTTCTAGACACCTATTACGAGTTATGATCCGCATCCCCCAAGGTGACAATAACTGGGATTCTTTCCGCTGATTACCGTAGTTTGAGGAGTTCATGTATTCACTAAGTGCTAATGCTTTGGTCTGGTTCTCTATTAAAAGGAGGCCTGAATATCCCTTAGTTTCTAATAGGACCCCGATGCCACAGGAGGGTAGGACAAAAGATGGCATGCAAGTTCTTTTCCATAAGCACGTATGACTGTATATGGAATACATGCCTACATTACATTGATGAATTGGAGCTACTTCTGTGTCACCCTATGTTATAACTGTTGCATGATGAATTACATTGATCCTGGCTAAGCTATTTCTCCGCTGCTACTATTACAATCACTATAAAAATGCTACTGTTATTTTTGCTACCGTAATCGTTACTTCCATACTACTTTGCTACTGAATACTTTGTTGCGGATATTAAGTCTTTCAGGTGTGGTTGAATTGACAACTTAGCTGTGAATACTCAAGAATAACAGTATCGAAAACTATTGTGTCGAATCAATAAATTTGGGTTGAAGACTCCACCCTCGAAAACTATTGTGATCCCCTATACTTGTGGGTTATCAAGACCTTTTTCTAGCGTCGTTGCCGGGGATCATAGCTGTATTCTCCGAGTCACTTGGGATTTATATCTGTTGATCACTATGAAGAATTTGAAAGATCCAAAAGCAAGATCTATCCCTCCACTGTGAGGGGAGGTAAGGAACTATCATCTAGCTCTACAGTTGATTCATTGTATGTTATGAGTAAGTTTGTGACACCACCACCTGCTAGTAATTTTGATATGTCGCAAGTAATTGATGATGCCACTTCTGCTATACATGATGCTTATGATGATACATTGCTTGATGATACGGTGCCACTTGGTGAATTTCTTGATGAAGAAATTGGTATATTCAATGCTAAAAATTATGATACTTCTCAAACTAATGAAATTATTGAAACTAAACACTATGAGACACCTGCTAGACCTAGCTATCCTTGATATGAATTGCCTGATATTCCTGAGGGTAATGTTATGGAAGGGGAGGTAGCTAGGGACTTAGTTTCTTGTAATGATAGAGATGATCTTAAGAAATTACTATGGAAGTGGAAATACAAATCTTTGAATGCTAGCATGAAATATGATGCTAAGTTTTCTACTTCACCTATCTTTGTTACTGATAAGGATTATGAATTCTCTGTCGATCCTGAGTTATTTACTTTGGTCGAATCTGATCCTTCCCATGGTTATGAATCTAAAACTGTTTTGGCACATCTCACTAAACTGAATGATATTGCCACCCTATTTACTCATGAAGAAAAATTCGTTATTATTATATCCTTAAGTTTTTTCCTTTCTCATTAAAGGGTGATGCTAAGATATGTTTCAACTCTCCTGTTCCTAGTTGTGTGCGTAGCCCCCAGGATATGATTTATCACTTCTCTAAAAATATTTTCCTGCCCATAAGAAACAAGCTGCCTTGCAGGAAATATTTAACTTTGTGCAAATTGAAGAAGAGAGTCTCCCACAAGATTGGGGGAGGCTTCTCCAATTACTAAATACTTTGCTTGATCATCCGCTCAAAAAACGAAATACTTGATATCTTTTATAATGGACTAACCGATGCTTCTAGGCACCATCTAGATAGTTGTGTTGGTTGTGTTTTTAGGGAACGAACTGTTGAACAAGCTGAAATACTATTGAATAATATTTTGAGCAATGATAATGATTGGACTATTCCCGAACCACCTCTGAAGCCAACTCTGAAGAAAAGATGCATTTTATTTCTGAGTCACGAAGATATGCAAGAGGCAAAGAAATCTATGAAAAAGAAAGGTATTAAAGCAGAAGATGTTAAGCCTCTACCACCTATTGAAGAAATACATGGTCTTGATAACCCGACAAAGGTAGTAGAGGTAAATTCTCTTCGTAGATTTGATGAAAGCGATATTCCTTATAATAAGTCTGCTAGCCAATGCTTGGATGAATTTGATAATTTTGTTGTTAAGCAAGAAAATTTTAATGCTTATGTTAGTAGACAATTGAAACATAATGATTTCATGCTTGATCACTTAGGTGATTATATGAGTAGAACTATCAATGATATTAAACTGATTAGTAAACATGCTTCCATGGTAACTACTCAAGTAGAATAAGTACTTAATGAGATGAATAGTAGGAACAATGACAATTCTGTTAAAGTTGTGACTAGAGGTGGAAGAATGACTCGGGAACTTTTGTATCCTAAGGGCCACCCTAAGAGAATTGAACAAGATTCTCAAAGGGGTAATATTGATGTACCTAGTTGCTCCAGTAATAAGAGGAACAAGGATGATGATAGAACTTTGCATGCTGCTACTGAACCTATTATAGATACACCTGAAAACCCAAATGATATTTCTATTTCTGATGCCGAGACACAATCTAGTGATGAATATGAGCCTAGTGATAATATTAATGATGATGTTCATGCTAACACTCAACCTAGTAATGATAATGATGTGGAGATTGA
This sequence comes from Hordeum marinum, assembly GCA_022496015.1. Classification (NCBI taxonomy): domain Eukaryota; kingdom Viridiplantae; phylum Streptophyta; class Magnoliopsida; order Poales; family Poaceae; genus Hordeum; species Hordeum marinum. The sequence goes on along the minus strand of CM039673.1, from coordinate 215,911,223 downwards.
ACCCGCTGTTAATATTGATAACCCACATCCTAATAATAAAAGAGATGACAAAAGGGACTTTATTGCTAGGAAACATGGTAAAGAAAGAGAACCATGGGTTCAGAAACCCATGCCCTTTCCTCCTAAACCATTCAAGAAAAAGGATGATGAGGATTTTGAGCGCTTTTTTGAAATGCTTAGACCTGTCTTTTTGCGTATGCGTTTGACCGATATTCTGAAAATGTCTCCTTATGCTAAGTATATGAAAGATATTGTGACTCATAAAAGGAAGATACCAGATGCTGAAATTTCCACCATCCTTGCTAATTATACTTTTAAGGGTGGCGTACCAAAGAAATTAGGAGATCCAGGAATACCAACTATACCATGCTATATAAAAGGGAATTATGTTAAAACTGCTTTATGTGATTTGGGAGGTGGTGTTAGTATTATGCCTTTCTGTTTATATTGTAGACTTGATTTGAATAAGTTGACACCTACTGAAATCTCTTTGAAATGGCTGATAAATCAACTGCTCTACCTATCGGTATTTGTGACGATGTACCTGTCGTAGCTGCAAATGCAATATTTTAACGAACTTTGTTATTCTCGATATTATCGAGGACGACAGTATGTCGATCATCCTTCGTAGACCCTTTTTGAATACTGCAGGGGCTGTTATTGATTGCAATAAAGGCAATGTCACTTTTCATATTAATGGTAATGAGCATACGTTACACTTTCCGAAGAAACAACCTCAAGTTCATAGTATCAACTCCATTGAAAAATTCCGACGATTATTATTGGAGACTTTGAGTTCCCTCTTCCTACAGTCAAGAAGAAATATGATATACATATTGTTGGGGATATACATATCCCCGTTGAGGTAACTTAGTGTAATTATTTCTTCAGCTTCATGTTATTCAAAAGAAGTTTGTTAATAAGACTTGATGAACCTTATTCATGGACTCCTTTTGATGAGCATGAGATGGATGAATTTAGAAAGCACAACTTTCTGTACACAACTTTTACTTTCTGTTAGTAAGTTTCAATTAAGTAAAATGCTATTATTTTTCTGTTTCTTGAGTTTCCCGTGCAATAAAAAAGTGACCTAAAAATAGAAGTTCTTCAAATGCCCTGAAAATGGAGTATAATTTTTCTGGAATATTTAAAAATTTCTAGCACTGAGCACACTGCAGGGGGTTGCATGTTGTAAATATGCCCTAGAAGCAATAATAAATTAGTTATTATAATGTGTCCTTGCTCATGATAATCATTTATTATCCATGCTATAATTGTATCGGTTGGAAACTAAATACATGTGTGGGTATATAGACAACACTGTGTCCCTAGTATGCCTCTAGTAGACTAGGTCGTTGATCAAAGATGGTCAAGGTTTCCTGGCCATGGACATGAGATGTCATTTGATAATGGGATCACATCATTAGAAGAATGATGTGATGGACAAGGCCCAAACTATAAACATGGCATATGACCGTGTCAGTTTATTGCTATAGTTTTCTACATGTCAAGCATCTGTTGCTATGACCATGAGATCATGCAACTCACTGACACCAGAGGAGTACCTTGTGTGTATCAAATGTCACAACGTAACTGGGGGACTATGAAGGTGCTCTAAAGGTATCTCCGAGGGTGTCTGTTGGGTTGGCATGGATCAAGACTGGGATTTGTTACTCCGTGTGATGGAGAGGTATCTTAGGGCCCACTCAATAATTCAACATCACAATAAATCTTGCAAGCAATGTGACTAAAGAGTTAGCCACGGGATCTTGTGATACGGAAAGAGTAAAGAGACTTGCCGGTAACGAGATTGAACTAGGTATAGAGATACCGATGATCGAATCTCGGGAAAGTAACATATCGAAGAACAAAGGAAACATCATACAGGATTATCTGAATCCTTGACATAGAGGTTCGAATGATAAAGATCTTCGTAGAATATGTAGGAACCAATATGGGAATCCAGGTCCCTCCATTGGTTATTGACCATAGAGGTGTCTCGGTCATGTCTCCATATTTCTCGAACCCGCAGGATCTGCACACTTAAGGTTCGGTGACGTTTCGATAGTATTGAGTTATATGTGTTGGTGACCGAAGGTTGTTCGGAGTCCCGGATGATATACCGGACATGAAGAGGAAATACGGAATGGTCCGGAGATGAAGATCGATATATACGACGAAGGTAATCGGAGTCTGGAAGCGTTCGGAGGGTACCTGGTTATGACTAGGAGTACCGAAAGGGATTTCGACAGCCCCGGCAAGTGTTGGGGGCCTCATGGGCCAACGGGAGGGGGCAAACCAGCCCACTAAGGGGTTGTGCGACCCCTCACCCTTTCCCATGTAACTAGGAGAGGTGAGGCGCCCACTCTAGGGTTCCCTCCACCTGGCTTGGGGGCCAAGTCACCCTAGGGTATCCCTAGGGGGCACCGCCATCTGCCCTAGCCGCCCCCCTAGATTGGATCTAGGGGGTGCCACCCCTCCTCCCTTACCCTTATATAGAGATGAAGGGAGGGAGGGCAGCCTCACCTAAGGAAAGCCACGTGTTGTCCTCTCTCTCCCTCTACATCTGTTCTCCTCTGGATCTGTTCGGTATAGCTTGGCGAAGCTCTGCCGGATCAACTCCACCACCACAGCCACCACGCCGTTGTGCTGCCCTAGGACTCATGTACCTCTCCATACTCGCTTGCTGGATCAAGGAGGTGGAGATCGTCATCGATCTGTATGTGTGCTGAACACGGAGGTGTCGTCCGTTCGATGCTAGATCGGAAGGACTCATGATGAGATCGCGGGATGGATTGTGATTTGGATCGCGAAGAGGTTCGACTACATCATTTGTGTTTCTTAATACTTCCCGCTTAGCGATCTACAAGGGTATTTCGACCCACTCTCCCTCTCGTAGATGCTCATCACCATGGATAGATCTTGCATGTGCGTAGGAATTTTTTTGTTTCCCATGCAACATTCCCCAATAGTGGTATGAGAGCTAGATCTATGTGTAGATGAGATCACGAGTAGAACACAAAAGAGTTTGTGGGCGTTGATGCTTAGATTGATTCCTCCCTTGGTCTTTGTCACATCCCTAGCTAGTTGTCCTAGGACAGCATGTGTGTGCATCATATTTCAATTTTTGCATCAATTTGAAATGGGGATTAAAAGAAACCTCAAACAATTCATTTGAATCAAACCAACTCAATGAATGTGAAAAACCAACAAATTCGAAATGCCCATATAAAATGTCCCCTATGTCTGATAAATATGGACATGAATATATCAGGGGCCATCTTAAATATTTGAACATTTATAGCATTTTAAAAATAAATAATAAAGCTTCTGAAAATGCCAAATAAAGCATTGTCATTATTTTAGATTTCAAAATATCCTGAAACTTTTCATAGGAGTTTGAAATATTCAAACTTAATTCTATAAATATTTGGGATACTTAATACTAGCATTTGTACCTGAAAAACAAATAAAACAAATGTCAGAATTAGAAAACAGAAAGTAAAAGAGAAAAGGGAAAGAGGCCCAGGAGGAGCCGACCCAACTGGCACATGCCAAGCATCCCTGTCCTCTCGCCAGGAGGACAGGGGCACGCGCTCGCCGCGCGCGGGCACGCGCCCGACCACCTCCTGCCTGGTTGCTTCCCTGGAGGCCTCCAGAAGCACCAGCGCGAGGGCCCCCTACCGTGGCTCCCTTCTCATCTCCCTCTCTCCCCTGTCGCGTTGTCTCTTGCCTTCTCCCCCCTCTGCCGCCATGGCCAATCCCATCGTCGCTGTAGCACCGTCGCTCCAGCCACCCTTGCTTCGCAGAGTAGCGTTCGAGCTCCACCGCGACCCCCTCTTCCTCTCCGTGAAGCTAGAAGACGCCGCGAGCCCTCTACGCCGCTCCATCGACGCTCCTCCCCGCCTCTGGCCGCCTCTCCTCGTCGTCGATTCGCCGGTTGTCGGTCATCCCCGAGCCCACTGAGCCTCCCTTGCTGCCCCCTGTGAGCCCCTGTTGCTCCCCCTTCTCCCCCCGGTCTTCCCATGCCCTCTCGCGCCATAGCCGGACCTTCCCGAGCCACTGCCGTCGCCGAGCTCGTCGTGGCCATCGTCTTCGGTGACCCCGATCCCCTAGATGAGCCCCACTCGATGCGGTCGAGCACGGCTCCCTCCCAGCGCTTTGGGCACGCGATTCCGAGCCCTCTAGCATGGTTCCAACCAACTCCGGCGACCCTCCACAATGGGTTTGGTCACCGTCGCCCCCGCTCCGGTGGGTGCAGACGTGGCCGGCTGAGTAGTGCTAATCAGCCTGGCTAATTAAGCCGTTAGCCACTGACCTGTGGGCCCTAAAGTGGGTCAAACCCCTGGTCAGCGCGGGGAATTAGCCCCTGACGCTCACATTAGGGCCCCACCCTATCAAGTTTGACCTGGCCGGGTCTGTTGATTGCTGACATCGCAGTGACGTCAGGTTGACGCAGTAATTCAATTTCTAGTATTAAAACAAATCAGGAAATTCTAGAAAATATTTAAAACTTCTAAAATTCATATAAATCAATCTGTAAATCAGATGAAAATTGTTTATATATGAAAATTTATCAAGAAAATCAAGTGAATCCAATGATGCCATTATCATGCATGTTAGAGCAACCTATGTGGATGAACAATGACATTTACTAATAGGTTAACTTATGAAATATAAAATGGAGAATGATTTTGAACCTATATTCAAACTCACTTCAAATTAACTTGGACATTAGTTGCATTAGCTCATCCATACATGCTGCCATGTCATGATCATGCATCATATTGTTGCACTTGTGTGTATTGATTGCTATTTATCTGCATTGTGGTAGGCCCTCCTTTTGGGGATACCTCCGAGTATTTCAACAAAGGAGAAAACCTTTCTGCTACCTAGCAAGGCAAGCAACCCTTTTGATCATTACGATAACATCCCACTCTCTCACTCCTGCTCTTGTTTATTGCATAAGGCCAAACATTCACTTGTCTGTGAAACACGGCAGATGAACCTATTCTTTTGCATGACCTGTCATTGTCATAGTAAATAGCTAAACCTTGCAACCTAGCATACCTGGTAGATGCTTGTGCCATGATGTGCTTTGCTTACTTTGCCTGCTATGCTTGCTATGCTTAGAGTTGTGTCAGTTTTAATTCATTTGGGTGGTGAACTGGAGTGAAACAATGTTGTTATGATGTTATAAGCTTATGATGAACCCGATTTGGTAAAGGTAGCGATGAGAGGCTATGTAGGAGTACATAGCGGGTTGTCTCATTGGGACCGTTCTTAGGAACTGAGTTCCGTGTTTGTGATCCAAGACTAGTTACTACCACACGTTGGGATACTTAATTGACCCTCTCGACTTATCAATTGTTTAGTCCTTAGTCTAGGAGTTGTAAGTAGTTTCTGGTGTTTATAGCATGCTGGAGGCCATGAGTAGCGCTGACCCTAGGGGTTGGTTATGACGCGGTAGGCAGTGGCACGGTGTACCAAGGGTCATCCGAATGGTGGGCTTGGGAACCCTGTGCACATCGTTTGGGGCCGTCGTGGAAACTTCGGCCGGACTTCCGTGCGGGTTCAGTCTCAAATAGGCGATAGCCTGGACTAGAGGTCTTATGTGTTTGACGGTCGTGGCCGACTCCCTCGCTGGGCTTCCGATTGAAGGTTGTTGAGGTGTATGGTTTTATAAGCACATAGCGATAAGTGGGGAGAGCGTATGTGAAGAAGTACACCCCTGCAGGGTATAAAACTATTTCAATAGTCGCGTCCTCGGATATGGACTACTTGGAGAACTTATGTTGTTCATAGATAATCAAATGGATACTCATAAACATATCAAGACAAGTTTGAGTACCGTGGACGGCACTCTCATAGGAGACAGAAGTGGACTCATGTGCGATAACTAAAAATTAAACAAGAGTTAAGATGGTGTAGTGTAGGTTAGCCATGAGTCAAAGCTGGCATTGCTGCATAAACTCAACCATTCCCCTTGTTGATACATGAGCATGAATAGTCTAGGTCTGTTTTAAAGACTTGCTGAGTACGTTTGTACTCACGTTTGCTTAATAAATGTTGCAGATGAGACTCAAGACCCATCAGGTGGGTTCTTTCTAGATGTCGAAGATGCCTAATAGCTGGTGTCCTAGCTACGACCTTATGCCCTATGGCGGGCTGAAGATAGTTAGGCCATGTGCCTTTTTACCCTTTCATATGTTTGTACTCAGGCAGCTTTATGCTTCCGCTTGGTTTATGTGAACTTGCTTGTATGACTTGAGTGTTGGGTCATGTGACCCCTACCTGTAAGAACATATTATGCAAGGCTCTTCTGAACCTTTTAAATGAAAGTTGTGTTGATGTATGGTTATGTTGTGATGCCATAGTTGTATCTATGCATATCGGGCATGTCATGTGTACGTGTGTCGTGCAACAGTATGTATGGCATCCGACACCTAGTCGTGTGCCTTTAGTAGTACTCTTTAGAGGAAACTGCCTCTTTATGCTTCCATCGAGCCTTGGTAGCTTGCTACTGCTCTGGACACATTCATTGACCGGAATGTATCCTTCTTTGCTGTTGTGTCTATCCCTTCGGCGGAATGTCTCGTAGTGTAATGGAGTCCTTGTGGCCTGCTATGACTTGTCTACGTGCAGTAATGACATTTGTGTCCCACGGTGTAATGGAGTCCTTGTAGCTTGCTATGACTCGTCTACACACGCTTGAGGCCGACACCTACATTGTTGGGTTACGTATGCCTGTTTCTGTATGAATGTGTGACTTGGGTTCTATGACTAGTCATGTCGGCCCGGGTTCTCTTTCGTTTGATTGCCAACGACATGTTCACATACGTGAGCCAAAAGACGCAAACGGTCCCGGCTAAGGTAAGGCTGTAGCCGTGGAGCTTCCCATGTGTGAGGTCGCAAAGTGATGTGATATGTTACAATCTGGATTCATATGACTTAGGATTGGGGTCCCGACAGCGGTCGTATCAGAGCCTGACTGACTGTAGGACCACCAAGCCAAACCGGTCGAAGTTGAGTCTAGAAACACTACAGAAAAGTAGGGGAATTTATTGTGGAAGGGAACGTAAGGCTCTTTTTACTCCTCTTCCCAAGTTATTCTATTCTGAGTCATTCTCATCTTTTCTACGGGGATAAGAACTAGGCCTCTCACCTATTGCTTAGGATGACGAGTTACTAACCATGGACTATAGCTAGCTTGTTTGAAGTGAATGTTTGTACTTGAGTATTGTTGGTGTGACAAATAGATGGAGAAGAGATTTGAGTCTAGATAGTCAAGGGGATATGCTTTTCCAATATTTTGCAGTTGTCTCAAAATCCATTTTGAGCAATTAAACCTGTTATGCTGTCCAATTTCTACTAGAGTCTCTAATGTCTTTGCATCATTCTATGTTTCACAAGCCCCCTCGTCCCTCCCGTCAGGTGGTCCGTCTGACCAGGTGCATCGATGTAACGGGTCACATGGCCATTTTGGTTAGAGTTATGATGGAGGCTGGTTACCGTTGGTACCCAGAGTACTCATTGGAGGAACAGTGTTGAGATTTCAACCAGAGCTAGTATATGTGTACTGTTAAGATATATCCTTCATATCATGGAGCTGCAGAGCCGCTTCACTGGACTTATGGATTAGGTGTCACCAAAGACATGGCAATTCAGGAGGCCGCCTACACTATGCTGACGATCATGAGGTTTCACCATGCTCTGCTTCAGAACACAGAGTTCTGTTATGTTCTTGCTTCTCTGGGAGGAGAGGATTGCTATCTTAGCGCAGCCTACTATGAACATTCTCATGAGGACCCTAGGCTACAGGTGACCTCTCAGATGTTGGACAATAGAGATCGTGATGCACATGCCCTTCGCATGGAGGTTTATGCTACCTGTGCACATCTTTGGACAGCCCTGACGCAGCTAGCACCTGTCGTGCAAACAGGCTATGAAGATTTGGAGATGCTGAACCCATCGCGGACTCATCTGCCAGCACGCGTAAACTGGCCCGATGTTGGAGGCATCACTCCTCTTCGAGGACCGTTGTTGCCACCAAGTCCACATCCGTGTCCTTACGGTTTCTAGGGATCACAGGCTAGAGTGTTTCCAAATCCTCAGGTTCAGCTCCTGGGCCATGGGGGTAACCTATATGAGGCATTCTATGTCGATGCTTGAGTACGTGGATGTTAGTGCTAGTATGCTAGTAGTCATATCGCCGCAGTCCTGCGTGTCTTGTGGGATATGATTGAGGTTGAGAGTTGAGTTTCGGAGCTGCAGATAGATATTGTATAGGAAGCTTGTAATGGCTCCGATGAGTTGTGTCATCTCTCCGTAGTTTGTATTTAAGCTTGGGCTTGTACTGAACCTTGTCATGGTGTGTATGAATCATGGTGTTCATATGGTACTTGTTATTACCATGTTGATTGGGTGTTTACCCTGCATGCCATGTTGCCAGTACATTCCTTATCTCATGTCTTAGAGTTGATGTCCTCTATTTCTAGGCTGTGGGTTTGTTTTCCCAAGATGGTGGCAACTAGGAATAACCCCGTGCCTGCCCCCGAGCAGGGCGAGGGAAGCCAGCCAAGGCAAGAGAACCTGCCACACAAGCCCTCTTTGGTAGAAGTGATGCTTGAAGCTGAACGGAACAAAAGGGAGACAAACAGGCTATTGGAACGAATTGAGCAGAACATAGCGCGTGCTCCCCGCAATGATCACAATAATGGCGTGTCTCTCGGTGATTTCGTCAAGCTGTGCCCACCTAAGTATCATCATTCGGTCGACCCGCTCAACGCGGATGACTGGCTGACTAGCATGTCCCACAAAATCTGGGCTGCCAATGTATCCGAGGCCAACAAGGTGACCTTTGCTACTTACTTTCTAGAAGGACCCGCCAATCTATGGTGGGAAAAATATGAAGACATGTGTCCCGTAGGCCCCACACCAACTTGGGAGGAATTCAACGCGGCATTCCGTACCCATCACATCCCTGAAGGGCTGATGGATTGCAAGAGAGGGGAGTTTTGTGTTTTCACCCAGGGCAGACTGACAGTGGATGCCTATAGCCGTGAGTTCGGAAATCTTGCTTGCTATGCTCCGGAGGAAGTTTCAACCGATGCCAAGAAACGGGCTAGGTTCCGCAAGGGACTTAGTCCTTAGCTCCGTCGGGATCTGCGCCTGCACGAGTGCGCAACCTTCCAGGCTCTCGTCAACAAGGCTATCAATGTCGAGACTGGATAGAATGACTACGAGGCAACTAGGAAGCACAACCGTGTCTTCAGCCCCGCATCTGGCTCGGGCTCCAACAAACGACGGGTGTGGGTGGCCAATGCAGCTCTGGTGCCAAGATACACCGCGAGGCCATCCTTCCAGGCGCCTTGCCCAGCTCAGCCCAACCCTCCAGCCAGGCCATTTGGAGGTCCTCCTGCCAATATTGCTCCATATGACATCGTTGTTTGCTCTAAATGTGGGGAACACGGACACTACTCCCATGAGTGTCCTCAGAATAATGCCAAGCCAGCTAGACATGGGAATCCAGGAAAATCCTTCTATGTGAAGCCAGCTCTTGCTCGTGGACGAGTGAACTATGTTTCTACAGAGGAAGCCCTTGAGGATCCTGGTGTTATCCTAGGTATGCTCCTTGTCAATAGTCATCCAGCATCTGTTCTATTTGATACTGGGGCATCTCATTCATTCATCTCAGAAAGTTATGCACAGTTGCATAACATGTCTTTTTGTGATATGCCTACTCCTTTAGTAGTTCAGACTCCTGGTTCAAAATGGCAAACTTCTAGGGTGAGCCATGACAATGAGGTTCTTGTGGATAGTCTAGTTTCCTAGCATCCTTGATAGCCCTCAAGTCTTCGAACAGCAATATCATCTTAGGCATGGACAGGATGAAAGCCCACTATGCTAAGATCGATACTCATACTAGGAATGTTCAACTCACACATCCCTCGGGTGAGATAGTTAATGTCTCCACTCGACAGCCAAGCGCCAACTCTATTCCCTCAATGCTAGCCCTCTTCCAGAATTAGAAGATATTCCAGTAGTCCATGACTTTCCGGATGTCTTTCTAGAAGAACTTCCAGAAGAGCCCTATAAGATGGCACCCTTAGAACTAGACGAACTTAAGATTCAACTCGACGAGGCTTTGAAGAAAGATTTCATCTGTCCTAGTTCTTCTCCTTGGGCTTGCCCCGTCCTCTTCGTTAAGAAAAAGGATGGATCAGATCAGATGGTTGTGGATTATCGGCCAGTGAATCTGGTCACCATAAAGAACAAGTATCCGCTCCCAGGATCAATGATTTGTATGGTCAACTCGCTAGATCCTCTGTCTTTTCCAAAATGGATTTGAGGTTGGGTTACCATCAAATCAGAATTAGAAACGGGGACATTCCAACAACGGCTTTTGTTACTCGTTATCGCCAATACGAGTACACCGTCATGTCCTTCGGTTTAACCAATGCCCCAGCCACCTTCTCCCTGTTGGGGAACGTCGCATGGGAAACAAAAAAATTCCTACGCACACGCAATCCTATCCATGGTGATGAGCATCTATGAGAGGGAGAGTGGATCTACATACCCTTGTAGATTGCTAAGCGGGAAGCATTAAGAAACGCGGTTGGTGTAGTCGAACTTCTTCGCGATCCAAATCGCCGAGTGTCCCGCGATCCAATCACGAACCGTCCCACGAACACATCATGATGCGTCCCACGAACTCATCACGATCCGTCTCACGATCTTGATCACGATCTGTCCCGCGAACTCATCACGATCCGTTCCGTGATCACATCACGAACCGTCTCGCGATCTCGATCACGGTCCTTCCGATCTAGCGCCGAACGGACGGCACCTCCGCGTTCAGCACATGTGCAGCTTGATGACGATCTCCACCGTCTCGATCCAGTGAGAGGAGGTGGATAGGAGAGAGAGTTCACCGGCAGCGTGACGGGGCTCCGGTGATGGTGGTGGAGCAATTCCGGCAGGGCTTCGCCTAAGCGCTGCAGAAAACCGATCTAGAGGAGAAACTATGCACCGGTGGAACGGGTAGCACGTGGCCGGAAATTCTGTCCAAAAACCACCCAATACACTAGTATATATAGGAGGAGAGGATAGGAGAGGCAGCCAAGGCCTTTGGGTCGGCCGAAATAGGAGGTGGGAAGCAATCCTACTTCACCTCCAATCCTAGTTGGAGTAGGATTGTCTCCTATTGGCTGATTTTCCACTTTTTGCTTTAGGACTTTCTCTCCTGTGCCATGGGCCTTTGTGGCTGTTTTCCCATCCCACTAAGGGCTGGTTATTATTATCCCACATTCCATGGACCTCTTGGGGTCGAAATACCCCTCCCGGAGGCCTCCCGGTACACTACCGGCACTCCCGGTACACTACCGGCACTCCCGGTACACTACCGATGAGTCCGAAACTTTTCCGGAAACCAAACTGGGACTTCCTATATATGAATCTTTACCTCCGGACCATCCGGAGATCCTGGTGATGTCCGGGATCTCATCCGGGACTCCGAACAAACTTCGGTCACCACCATATATAACTCTACACTACCGAAACGTCACCGAACCTTAAGTGTGCAGACCCTGCGGGTTCGAGAACTATGTAGACATGACAGAGACACCTCTACGGTCAATAACCAATGGCGGGACCTGGACGTCCACATTGGTTCCTACATATTCTACGAAGATCTTTATCGGTCGAACCTCTATGTCAAGGATTCAGTTAATCCCGTATAACGTTCCCTTTGTTCTTCGGTATGTTACTTGCCCGAGATTCGATCGTCGGTATCTCCATACCTAGTTCAACCTCGTTACCGGCAAGTCTATTTACTCGTTCCATAATACAAGATCCCGCAACCAACAATTAGTCACATTGCTTGCAAGGCTTATTGTGATGTTGAATTACCGAGTGGGCCCCGAGGTACCTCTCCGTCACACGGAGTAACAAATCCCAGTCTCGATCCATGCCAACTCAATAGACACCATCGGAGATACCTATAGATCACCTTTATAGTCACCCAGTTACGTTGCGACATTTGATACACACAAGGCACTCCTCCGATATCCGTGAGTTGCATGATCTCATGGTCATAGGAACATATACTTGACATGTAGAAAACAGTAGCAATAAACTGACACGATCATATGCTATGTTTGTAGTTTGGGTCTTATCCATCACATCATTCTCCTAATGATGTGATCCCATTATCAAATGACATCTCATGTCCATGGTTAGGAAACCTTAACCATCCTTTGATCAACGAGCTAGTCCATTAGAGGCATACTAGGGACATGGTTTTGTCTATGTATCCACACATGCATTTAAGTCTCCGATCAATACAATTATAGCATGGATAATAAACGATTATCATGAACAAGGAAATATGTTAATAACTAATTTATTATTGCCTCTAGGGCATATTTCCAACACTCCCGCTTGATGAATTTGATCTTCATGGAGTATTTGGATAAATTCGTCATGGTTTACCTCGACGATATACTCATCTACTCGAAGAACGAATAGGAGCATGCCGAGCATGTAAGGCTAGTGTTGATGAAACTTTGAGAGCATCGCCTGTATGCCAAATTCTCCAAGTGTGAATTTTTGTTGACATAAGTGACCTACCCTGGCCACATGATCTCTGGTAAAGCTATTGTTGTCAATCCCGAGAGAGTTTCGGCCGTCCTTTATTGGACTTAACCTGAATCGGTTAAGCAAGTTCGGAGTTTCCTCGGCTTCACGAGCTATTGTCGCTGCTTTTTTGAGAATTTCTCCAAGGTTGTGAAACCTCTGACTGAACTCCTCAAGAAATATAAAAAGTTTGAGTGGACACCACAATGCGAGCCGAGTTTTCAGGAGTGGAAAGGATGCATGACCTCTACTCCCGTTCTGGTACCACCAGATTTCTCTAAGGACTTTGTTTTCTATTGCAATGCCTCGCGAGAAGGATTAGCTTGCATTCTCATGCAAGATTGTCATGTGATTGCATATGCATCTCGACATTTGTTTCCACATGAGGATAATTATCCAACACATGATCTTTATCTTGCAGCTATGGTCCATGCACTGAAAACCTGGCGACATTACGTCCTGGGTAATCTCAGGCAAAGACGATGGGTTGAGTTGATTACAGATTACGACTTAGTGATAATTTACACCTCGGGGAAAGCCAATGTCATGGCGGATGCACTAAGTCGTAAGTCTTACTGTAACAACCTGATGTTACAACAAGGTCAACCACTTCTCCATGAGGAATATTGGAAGTTGAACCTCCACGTTGTTCCTCAAGGATTCCTTTCCAACCTGGTGGCGAAACGTACTCTTAAGGATCAAATAGTAGTTGTTCAGAGGTATGATAAGGGTATATGTTGGATCAACAAGAATATTGCTAGCAGAAACGCTAAATATTTCTCCAAGGTCGATGAGGGTGTTGTGTTCTTCCAGAACCGATTGGTGGTTCCCAAGAGCACATGCTTAAGACAGCTAATCCTTAAGGAGGCTCATGATTCTCCTCTCACAATTCATCTGGGTAGTACCAAGATGTATCAGGACCTATGCCAGAGGTTCTGGTGGACTAGGATGAAGAGAGAAATTGCTCAGTTCATTGCTAACTGCAAGATTTCTTGTTGTGTGAAAGCAGAACATCAAAGGCCTGCTGGCACCCTTCACCCTTTAGCTATTCCTGAATGGAAATGGGATAAAGTCGGTATGGATTTCATTACCGGATTTCCCAGGACTAAGAGAGGGAATAATGCTATCTCTGTGGTCATCGAACGCCTTTCCAAAGTGGCTCACTTTCTTCCTGTTCGAGAGAGTATAACTGCTACCAGCTAGCAGAGTTATATGTTACTCGAATAGTTTCTCTTGATGGTGTTCCATTGGATATTAACTCAGACCACGGAAGAATCTTTACTTCCCAATTTTGGGAAAGTTTCCAAACCGCTATGGGGACTCATCTATCCTTTAGCACTGCTTTCCACCCGCAGTCAAGTGGTGAAGTTGAGCGAGTCAATCAAATCCTCGAATACATGCTCCGAGGTTGTGTTATATCCTTCGGTATGAATTGGGAGAAATCTCTTCCATTTTCCGAATTGGCCTATGACAATAGTTATCAATCAAGCTTGGGCAAAGCCCCTTTTGAATTTCTCTATGGACAAAGGTGCCGAACACCTCTTAACTGGTCAGAAACTGGAGAGAGGCAACTCTTTGGCCCGGATATGATCCAGGATGCAGAGGAGCAAGTTCGCATTATTCGTGAAAAGTTGAAAACAGCCCAATCTCGTCAAAAGAGCCAATATGATTGTCATCATAAGGCTGTGACATATGAAGTTGACGAGAAGGATTATCTTCGGGTTACACCTCTGAAGGGTACCCATTGATTCGGTATCAAGGGCAACTTGGCTCCTTGTTAGATTGGACCTTTTCGCATTCTTGCTAAACAAGGAGAAGTTGCCTACCAACTGGAACTTCCATCGCATCTTTCCAAGGTTAATGATGTCTTCCACTTCACTCAACTCGGGCGTTGCTTCTCGGACCCTATCCGTGGAGTAGACCACGAAACGCTTCATCTCGAAGATAACCTTACATATCGAGAATACCCTGTTAGTATTCTTGATCAAACTAACCGTACCACTCAGCGTCGGAACATCAAGTTTCTCAGGGTTAAGTGGTCACACCATTCAGAAAAGGAGGCCACATGGGAAAGAGAACATCGTCTTCGACTAGAGTACCCCGCGCTCTTCCCGACGACTTCAAAATCTCGGGACGAGATTCTTTTGAGTGGGGGTGAGTTGCCACATCCCTAGCTAGTTGTCCTAGGACAGCATGTGTGTGCATCATATTTCAATTTTTTGCATCAGTTTGAAATGGGGATCTAAAGAAACCTCAAAAAATTCCTTTGAATCAAACCAACTCAATGAATGTGAAAAACCAACAAATTCAAAATTCCCATCTAAAATGTCCACTATGTCTGATAAATATGGACATGAATATATCAGGGGCCATCTTAAATCTTTGAACATTTATACCATTTGAAAAATAAATAATAAAGCTTCTGAAAATGCCAAATAAAGCATTATAATTATTTTATATTTCAAAATATCTTGAAACTTTTCATAGGAGTTTGAAATATTCAAACTTAATTCTATAAATATTTGGGATACTTAATACTAGCATTTGTACTTGAAAACAAATAAAACAAATATCAGCATTACAAAACAGAAAGTAAAACAAATAAAAAAAGGGAAAGAGGCCTAGGAGGAGCCGGCCCAACTGGCTCGTGCCAGTCATCCCTGTCCTCTCGCGAGGAGGACAGGGGCATGCGCTCGCCACGCCGGGCATGCGCCCTGCCATCTCCTGCCTGGCTGCTGCCCTGGAGGACTCCGGAAACGCCAGCGTGAGGCCCCCCTGCCATGGCTCACTTGTCCTCTCCCTCTATCCCCTGCCGTGCTCTCTCTCGCCTTCTCCCCCCTCTACCGCCATGGCCGATCCCATCGCCGCCGTAGCACCGTCGCTCTAGCCGCCCCTCGCTTCGCAGATTAGCCTCCGAGCTCTGCCGTGACCCCCTCGTCCTCCCCGTGAAGCTAGAAGACGCAGGGAGCCCTCTATGTCGTGCTATCGCCATTCTTCCCCGCCTCCGGCAGCCTCTCCTCATCGTCGATTCGCCGGCTGCCGGTCGTCCCCAAGCCCGCTGAGCCTCCCCTACTGCACCCTGTGAGCCCCTGTTGCTCCCCCTTCTCCCCCTGGTCTTCCCGTGCCCTCTCGCACCATAGACGGACCTTACTGAGCCGCCGCCGCCGAGATCGTCTTGGCCGTCGTCTCTGGCGACCCCGGGCCCCCAAACCAGCCCCACTCGATGCGGTCGAGCACGGGCTCCCTCCCAGTGCTTTTGGCGCGCGATTCCGAGTCCTCTAGCACGGTTCCGACCAACTCCAGTGACCCTCCATCACGGGTTTGGTCGCCGCCGGCCCCGCTGTGGTGGGCACCGACGTGGCCGGCTGATTAGTGCTAATCAACCCGGCTAATTAAGTCATTAGCCACTGACTAGTGGGCCCTAAAGTGGGTCAAACCCCTGGTCAGCGTGTGGAATTAGTCCCTCACGCTGACATGAGGGCCCCACCCTGTTAGGTTTGACCTAGCCGGGTCTGCTGACTACTGACATCACAGTGACGTCAGGCTCATGCATTAATCCAATTTCTAGTATTAAAACAAATCAGGAAATTCGAGAAAATGTTTAAAACTTCTAAAATTCATATAAATTAATCTGTAAATCAGATGAAAATAATTTATATATGAAAATTTATCAGAAAAATCCAATGAATCCAATGGTGCTATTGTCATGCATGTTAGATATGTAGATGAAAATTGACATTTACTAATAGGTTAATATATGGAATATGAAATAGAGAATGATTTTGAACCTATATTCAAACTCACTTCAAATTAACTTGGACATTAGTTGGATTAGCTCATCCATACATGCAAGGCAAGCAACCCTTTTGATCATTCCGAGAACATCCCACTCTCTCGCTCCTGCTCTTATTTATTGTAGTAGGACAAATGTTCACTTGTTTGTTAAACATGGTAGATGAACCTATTCTTTTGCATGACCTGTCATTGTCACAGTAAATAGCTAAACCTTGCAACCTAGCATACCTGGTAGATGATTGTGCCATAATGTGCTTTGCTTACTTTGCCTGCTATGCTTAGAGTTGTGTGAGGTCGGATTCATCTGGGTGATGAACTAGAGTGAAACAATGTTGTTCTGATGTGATAAGCTTATGATGAACCCAATTTGGTAAAGGTAGCAACGAGAGGCTATGTAGGCCTACATAGCGGGATGTCTCATTGGGACCGTTCTTAGGAACTGAGTTCCGTGTTTGTGATCCAAGACTAGTTACTACCACACGTTGGGTTACTTAATTGACCCCCTTGACTTATCAATCACTTAGTCCTTAGTCCAGGAGTTGCAAGTAGTTTATGGTGTTTATACCATGCTGGAGGCCTTGCATAGCGCTGACCCTAGGGGTGGGTTACGACACGGTAGGTAGTGGCACCGTGTACCAAGGGTCACCCGAATGGAGGGCTTGGGAACCCTGCACACATCGTTTGGGGCCGTCGCGGAAACTTCGGCCGGACTTCCGTGTGGGTTTAGTCTCAAATAGGCCATAGCCTAGACTAGTGGTCTTACATGATTGACGGTCGTGGCCGACTCCCTCGCTGGGCTTCCGCTTGAAGGTTGCCGAGGTGCATGGTTTTATAAGCACACAGCGATAAGTGGCGATAGTGTGTGTGAAGAAGTATACCCCTACAGGGTATGAAACTATTCGAATAGACACGTCCTCGGATATGGACTACTTGGAGAACTTATGTTGTTCATAGATAATCAAATGGATACTCATAAAAATATCAAGACAAGTGTGAGTACCGTAGATGACACTCTCGGAGGAGACGTAAGTGAATCCATGGTGGTGTATTGTGATGGAGTTAGTGGAATCGTGTGCGATATCTAAAACTTAAACAAGAGTTAAAATGGTGTAGTGTAGGTTAGCCATGAGTCAAACCTAGCATTGCTGCATAAACTCCACCACTCCCCTTGTTGATACATGAGCATGAATAGTCTTGGTCTGATTTAAAGACTTGCTGAGTATGTTTGTACTCACGTTTTCTTAATAAATGTTGCAGATGAGACTCGGGACCCATCAGGTGGGTTCTTTCTGGATGTCGACGATGCCGAATAGTTGGTGTCCCAACTACTACCTTATGCCCGGTGGCGGGCTGTAGACAGTCAGGCCATGTGCCTTTTTACCCTTTCATCTATCTGTACTCAGACAGCTTGATGCTTCCGCTTGGTTTATGTGAACTTGCTTGTATGACTTGAGTGTTGGGTCATGTGATCCCTACCTGTAAGAACATATTATGCACGGCTCTTCTGAGCCTTTTAAATAAAAGTTGTGTTGTTGTATGGTTATGTTGTGATGCCATAGTTGTATCTATGCATATCGGGCATGTCGTGTGTACGTGTGACGTGCAACCGTATGTATGGGATCCGACACCTAGTGGTGTGCCTTTAGTAGTACTCTTTACGGGGAACTGCCTCTTTGTGCTTCCATCGAGCCTTGGTAGCTGGCTACTGCTCTGGAGACATTGATTGACTGGCATGTATCCTTCTTTGCTGTTGTGTTTGTCCCTTCGGGGAAATGTCTCGCAATGTAATGGAGTCCCTGTGGCCTACTGCGACTCGTCTACGTGCAGTGATGACATTGATGTCCCATGGCGTAATGGAGTCCTTGTAGCTTGCTATGAGTCGTCTACACACGCTTGAGGCCAACACCTGCATTGTTTGGTTACGTATGCTTGCTTCTGTACGGATGTGCCACTTGTGTTCTATGACTAGCCATGTCACCCCGGGTTCTCTGTCGTTTGATTGTCAGCGAATATTCACATACGTGAGCCAAAAGATGCAAACAGTCCTAGCTAAGGTAAGGCTGCAGCCGTGGAGCTTACCGTGTGTGAGGCCGCAAAGTGATGTGATATGTTATAGTCTGGATTCATGTGACTTAGGATCAGTGTCCCGACAGTCTTTTCTTGATTCAACAGTATTGTGGGATGAAGCGGCCCAGACCAACCTTACTCGTCCACGTACAAGAGACCGGTTCCATCGACTAACATGTGACTCTGTTGCATAATGATAGCTGGCAGGTGTCTGTTTCTCCTACTCTAGTTGGATCAGATTCGACAAAGGCGGTCCTTGAGAAGGTTGAATAGCAATTTGTGTATCCCCGACCTCTGCACAGAGCCACGCACCACCAGAGGCCCTGGAGTGACAACCCCGTCCTCTTCTTCCTCCTCGGACCTGAGCACCGCCACCGACGATTCCCTCCCTCCGAGCCTTCCCCGAGTACGGTATTGACGGCTCTGCGCCCGCGGTGAGCCCCTGAACCGTTTCCCCCTCTTCCCCGGCCGTTTCCCCCTTTGCAGCCCTCGATTCCGTAGTTACCCGAGGTGCTTCGTTGCACAAGCTCTCCGCCGGCATCGCTCCGGTGATCAGCTGGTCTTTCCCAGGCCACCACCAAGCTAGTCGGGTTGCATAGAGGTCGTAGGTGCCCAGCCCCGACCGTTTAGCACGCCAGAGCGATAAGCTAGTGCTCACCCGAACTCCGGTGGCCGCCAAGCTCAACGTCGGCGATGCTACGGGCCACCTCAGCAACTAGGGTGCGTCGCGATCATAGCGCGCATGCCTACTGGTTCGATAGGAACCATCCGCCGTCAAAACGGTGGCGGGAGGAGGTTTTCCGACCCGCTCCGCCGTCCCTGACGTCGTCGACGGCTCAACGCCGGCGTGTCAACCGGTTTGACCACGGGGGTTTGACCCTAGGGTCAACTGGCAAGTGGGACCGACCTGTTAATTAGGATTAGATTTAAAATAATTAATTAATTAAATTAAGTAATCTAATGACCCACAGATAGTGGGCCCCTTTCTAATTAATTAGTAGTTAGTGATTAGTTAATTTCTGTTAGTGGCTGGGTCACTGAATAGTGGACCCCACTAGTCAGGCTCGACCGGTCAACAGGCTGTTGACTAGCTGACATCATGCTGATGTCATGTTGATGCATTAAAGGAATTTTTGATTTAAAGTAATTCTAGAAAATAGTTAGAACTTAGAAAATTCATAGAAATTAATCTATAACTTAGATTGAAATATTTTAGATATGAAAATTTATCAGAAAATCCAATGCATCCAATGGTGTTGTTATCATGCATGTTAGAGAAAACTGTGTAGATGAAAATTGACGTTTAGTAATAGGTCAATATATTGAATATGAAATGGAGAACGATTTTAAACCTATATTCAAAACTACTTCATTTAACTTGGTTAATAGTTGCATTAGCTCATCCATCCATGTTGCCATGTCATGATCATGCATCATATTGCTTCGGTTGCCATGTATTGATTGTTACTTATCTGCATTGCGGTAGGCCCTGCTTCTGAGGATACCCCCGAGTATTCCAACGATGGAGAATACCTTCCCACTTCCCAACAAGGCAAGCAACCCAATTGATCATTCCGATAGCATCCCATTCTCTCGCTCTTGCTGTTGTTTATTGCATTAGGACAAACGTTAAATTGCCTGTCATATGCAATAGATGAACCCATTCCATTGCATGACCTGTCATCGTCACAGTAAATAGCTAAACCTTGCAACCTACCATACTTGTTAGATGCTTGAGCCATGATGTGCTTTACCTACTTTGCTTGCTATGCTTGCTATGCTTAGAGTTGTGTCAGGTCTGATTCATCTGGGTGATGAACTAGAGTCAAACAGTATTGTTCTGATGTAATAAGCTTAATGATGAACCTGATTTGGTAAAGGTAGCGATGAGAGACTATGTAGGAGTACATAGCGGGTTGTCTCATTGGGACCGTTCTTAGGAACTGAGTTCCGTGTTTGTGATCCAAGGCTAGTTACTACCACATACTGGGCCTAAAATATGACCCCGCTCAACTTATCAACCACCTAGTCCTTGGTCCAGGTGTTGCAAGTAGTTTCTGGTGTTTATAGCATGCTTCAGGCCGTGCGTAGCATTGACCCTAGGGGTGGGTTACGACACGATATGAAGTTGCACGGTGTACCAAGGGTTACCCGAATGGTGGGCTTGGGAACCCTGCGCACATCGTTTGGGGCTGTAGCGGAAACTTCAGCCGGACTTTTGTGCGGCTTCAGTCTCAAATAGGCGATAGCCTGGACTAGAGGTCTTGTGTGATTGACGGTCGTGGCCGACTCCCTTGCTGGGCTTCCGCTTGAAGGTTGCCGACGTGCACGGTTTATGAGCACACAAAGATAAGTGGCGAGAGAGTGTGTGAAGAAGTACACCCCTGCAGGGTATGAATCTGTTCGAATAGTCGCGTCCTCGGATATGGACTACTTGGAGAACTTATTCTGTTCATAGATAGTTTAATGGATACTCATAAAAATCACAAGACAAGTGTGAGTACCGTGGATGGCACTCTCATAGATGACGGAAGTGAACCCATGGTGGTGTATTGATGTGGAGTTAGTGGAATCGTGTGCGATATCTAAATTTGAACAAAGAATTAATATGTGTAGGATAGGTTATCCAAGAGTCAAAGCTGGCATTGCTGCATGAACTCCACCACTCCCCTTGTTGATACATGAGCATGAATAGACTAGGTCTGCTTTAAATACTTGCTTAGTACGTTTGTACTCACGTTCTCTTAATAAATGTTGCATATTGATGAAACTTCGAGAGCATCGTCTATATGCCAAATTCTCCAAGTGTGAATTTTGGTTACCAGAAGTGACCTATATAGGCCACGTGATATCTGGTAAAGGTATTGCTGTCAATCCCGAGAGAGTTCGGGCTATCCTTGATTGGACTCAACCTGAATCGGTTAAGCAAGTTCGGAATTTCCTTGGCTTAGCGAGCTATTGTCGCCGCTTTGTCAAGAACTTCTCCAAGGTTGCGAAGCCTCTGACTGATCTCCTCAAGAAAGATAAGAAGTTCAAGTGGACCCCACAATGCGAGCACAGTTTTTAGGAACTAAAAAGACGCCTGACCTCGGCTCCCGTACTGGTGCCACCAGACATCTCTAAGGACTTTGTTATCTATTGCGACGCCTCGCGACGAGGATTAGGTTGCATTCTCATGCAAAATCGTCATGTGATTGCATACGCATCTCGTTAGTTGCATCCACATGAGGACAATTATCCAACACATGATCTTGAGATTGCAGCTATAGTCCATGCACTGAAAACCTGGCGACATTACCTACTGGGTAATCATTGCGAAATTTACACCGATCACCAAAGTCTGAAATATATTTTCACCTAGCCAGATTGGAATCTCAGGCAAAGGCGGTGGGTTGAGATGATTATAGTTTGCGACTTAGGGATAACTTACACCCCGGGGAAAGCCAATGTCATGGCTGATGCGCTAAGTCGTAAGTCTTATTGTAACAACCTGATGTTACAACAAAGTCAACCATTTCTCTATGAGGAATTTTGGAAGTTGAACCTTCACATTGTTCCTCAAGGATTCCTTTCCAACCTGGTGGCAAAACGCACCCTTAAGGATCAAATCATAGCTAGCCAAAAGCGTGATAAGGGTATATCCTAGATCAAAGAGAACCTTCTTAGTGGTATCGCTAAGGATTGCTCTATCAATGATCAGGGTGTTGTGTTCTTTCAGAACCGTTTGGTGGTTCCCAAGAACAAAATCTTCAGCAACTGATCCTTAAAGAGGCTCATGATTATCCTCTCACAATCCATCCGGGTAGTACTAAGATGTATCAGGACCTATGCCAAAGGTTCTGGTGGACTAGGATGAAGAGAGAAATTGCTCAGTTCGTTGCTAACTGCGATGTTTGTTGTTGCGTCAAGGCAGAACATCAAAGTCCTGCTGGCACCCTTCAACCCTTAGCTATTCCTGAATGGAAATGGGATAAGGTCGGTATGGATTTCATCACCGGATTTCCCAGGACCAAGAGAGGGAATAATGCTATCTTTGTGGTCATAGACTGTCTTTCCAAATTGGCTCATCTTCTTCCTGTTCGGGAGAGTATAACTCCTAGCCAGCTAGCAGAGTTATACGTTTCGTGAATAGTTTCTCTTTATGGTGTTCCTTTAGAGAGTAACTCAGACTATGGAAGTATCGTTACTTCCCGATTCTGGGAAAGCTTCCAAAATGCTATGGGACTCATCTATCCTTTAGCACTGCTTTCCATCACCAATCAAGTGGTCAAGTTGAGCGAGTCAATCAAATCCTCGAAGACATGATCCGAGCTTGTGTTATATCCTTCGGTATGAATTGGGAGAAATGTCTTCCATTTACCGGATCTGCTTATAACAATAGTTATTAGTCAAGCTTGGGCAAAGGTCCTTTTGAAGTTCTCTATGGACGAAGGTGTCGAACACCTCTTAACTGGCCAGAAACCGGAGAGATGCAACTCTTTGGCCCGGATATGATCCAGGATGTAGAGGAGCAAGTTTGCATTAATCGTGAAATGTTGAAAACAGTCCAATCTCGTCAAAAGAGCCAATATGATCGCCATCATAAGGCCTATGACCTATGAAGTTGACGGGAAGGGTTATCTTCGGGTTACACCTCTGAAGGGTACCCATCGATTCGGTATCAAGGGCAAGTTGGCTCCTCGTTACATTAGACCTTTTCGCATTCTTGCTAAACGAGGAGAAGTTGCCTAGCAATTGGAACTACCGCCACATCTTTCCAAGGTCCATGATGTCTTCCACGTCTCTAAACTCAGGCGTTGCTTCTCGGACCCTACCCGCGAAGTGGACCATGAAGCGCTTGATCTCCAAGATAACCTTACATATCGGGAATACCCTGTTCATATTCTTGATCAAGATAAGCATACCACTCGATGTCAGAACATCAAGTTTCTCAAGGTTCACTTGTAACACCATTCCGAGAAGGAAGCCACATGGGAAAGAGAGGATCTTCTTCGACTAGAGTACCCCGTGCTCTTCCCAATGACTTCCAAATATAGGGACGAGATTCTTTTGACCAGGGGTGAGTTGTCACATCCCTAGTTAGCTTACTTAGGTCAGCATGTGTTGGCATCATGTTTTCACTTTTTGCATCAACTTGAAATGGGGATTATCAGAAACCCTGCCACCTCACCTGAATCAAACCAATTCAAAAGTCATGAAAAATCAACAAATCCAAAATGGCTATCAAAATTGTCCCCTATGTCTGATAAATGTGGACATCAATATATCATGGGTCATTCTAAATATTTGAACCTTTATAGGATTTCAAAAATAAATATTAAAGCTACAGAAAGTGGCGAATAAAGCAATATAATTATTTTAGCATTCAAAATATTCTAAAACTTTTTGTAGAGGTTTGAAATATTCAAACTAAACTCTATAAAATATTTCAGTATTTTGTGCCAAGGATTTGTGCATAAAACAAAATAAAACAAATGTCAGAAAATGTAATACAGAAAAGAATAAGAAAAATAGAAAAGGGAATTACCTTAGGCCCAGGCCAGGCCAGCCCATCTGGCCCAGCACCGCCTTCATCCTACTATCATCTAGAAGGATGAGCGCGTGGTCCCCGTGCGCTCGCGCCGGAGCTGCCACGCAGCTCCCTACGCGTCTGCCTCCCCATCGCGCTGGCGAATGGATGAGGACGCCACTGTCGTCCCCATCGCTCTCTCTCTCTCTCTCGCATTCGCCCCTCTGCCTCTCCCCTTCCCTCTGCTCTGCCATGGCCGTCGCCTCCGCTCGCTCGCCGCCGTAGCCACAGTCGCTCCTGCGCCCCCTAAGCCTACCAGGAACTCAGCCTCGTCGTCCCAGACCTCCGCACTGAGCCACGTGCCGCTAGAGGCCCTGGAGCGATGACCCCATCCTCTTCTTCCTCCTCGGACCCGAGCACCACTTCCGACGATTTGCCGTCTCCGAGCCTTCCCCGAGCACGCTAGCGACGGTCAGCACCCGCGCTGAGCCCCCGGACCATTTCCCTCGATTCCGTCGGCACTCAAGGTGCTCCGCCGCACGGGATCGCCACCAGCGTCACTCTGGTGATCAGCTGGTCTTTCCGAGGCCACCATCGAGCTCCTGGGGTTGTATAGAGGTCATAGGTGCACAACCTTGGCCGTTTAGCATGCCAGAGAGATGAGCTGGTGCTCGCCCGAACTCCAGCGGCTGCCAAGCTCAACGCCGGCGATGCTCCGGGCCACCTCAGCCACTAGGGCGCATCCAGATCATAGCGCGCGTGCGTGCTGGTTCGATAGGAACCATCCGTTGTCGAAATGGTCGCCGGAGGAGGTTTTCCGACCCCCTCCGCCGTCCCTAACGTCGCCGGTGGCTCAACGCCGGCGAGTCAACCGGTGTGACCATGGGGGTTTGACCCCAGGGTCAAATGGCAAGTGGGCCCGGCCTGTTAATTAGGATTAGATTAAAATAATTAATTAAATTAAATTAATTAAGCTAACAACCCACTGACACTGGGCCCCTTTCTAATTAATTAGTGGTTAGTGATTAGTAAATTTCTGTTAGTGCGTGGGTCACTGACTAGTGGAACCCACTGGTCAGGTTTGACTTGTTAATGGGCTGTTGACCAGCTGACATCATGCTAATGTCATGCTGATGCATTAAAGGAATTTCTGATTTAAAGTAATTCTAGGAAATAGTTAAAACTTAGAAAATTCATATAAATTAATCTATAAGTCAGATTGAAATCATTTATATATGAAAATTTATCAGAAAAATCCAATGAATCCAATGGTCGTGTTGTCATGCATGTTATGGCAACCTATATAGATGAACATTGACATTTAGTAATAGGTCAATATATGGAATATGAAATGGAGAACGATTTTGAACCTATATTCAAAACTACTTCATTTAACTTGGTTAATAGTTGCATTAGCTCATCCATCCATGTTGCCATGTCATGATCATGCATCATATTGCTCCACTTGTTGTGTATTGATTGTTACTTATCTGCATTGCATAGGCCCTGCTTCTGAGGATACCCCCGAGTATTCCAACGAAGGAGAATACCTTCCCGCTTCCCAGCAAGGCAAGCAACCCCATTGATCATTCCGATAACGTCCCATTCTCTCGCTCCTACTCTTGTTTTTTGCATTAGGACAAACGTTCAATTGCATGTCATATGCGGTAGATGAACCCATTCCTTTGCATGACCTATCATTGTCATAGTAAATAGCTAAACCTTGCAACCTAGCATAGTTGGTAGATGCTTGAGCCATGATGTGCTTTACCTACTTTGCCTTCTATGCTTGATATGCTTAGAGTTGTGTCAGGTCTAATTCATCTGGGTGATGAACTGGAGTGAAACATTATTGTCCTGATGTGATAAGCTTAATGATGAACTCGATTTGGTAAAGGTAGCAATGAGAGGCTATGTAGGAGTACATAGCATGTTGTCTCATTGGGACCGTTCTTAGGAATTGAGTTCCGTGTTTGTGATCCAAGGCTAGTTACTACCACATACTAGGCCCTAAAATATGACCCCGCTCGACTTATCAACCACCTAGTCCTTGGTCCAGGTGTTGCAAGTAGTTTCTGGTGTTTATAGCATGCTGGAGTCCGTGCATAGCCCTGCCCCTGGGGGTGGGTTACGATGCGGTAGGAAGTGGCACGGTGTACCAAGGGTCACCCGAATGGTGGGCTTGGGAACCGTACGCACATCGTTTGGGGCCATAGCGGTAACTTCGGCCGGACTTCCATGCGGGTTCAGTCTCAAATAGGCGATAGCAAGGACTAGAGGTCTTGTGTGATTGACGGTCGTGGCCGACTCCCTCGCTGGGCTTCCGCTTGAAGGTTGCCGAGGTGCACGGTTCATGAGCACAGAGCGATAAGTTGCGAGAGCGTGTGTGAAGAAGTACACCCCTGCAGGGTTTGAATATTTTCGAATAGCCGCATCCTCGGATATGGACTACTTGGAGAACTTATGCTATTCATGGATAGTTTAATGGATACCCATAAAATCTCAAGACAAGTGTGAGTACCGTGGATGGCACTCTCGTAGATGTCAGAAGTGAATCCATGGTGGTGTATTGATGTGGAGTTAGTGGACTCGTGTGCGATATCTACAATTTGAACAAAGAATTAATATGTGTAGTATAGGTTATCCAAGAGTCAAAGCTGGCATTGCTGCATGAACTCCACCACTCCCCTTGTTGATACATGAGCATGAATAGACAAGGTCTGCTTTAAAGACTTGCTGAGTAGGTTTGTACTCACGTTTGCTTAATAAATGTTGCAGATGAGACTCAGGACCCATCAGGTGGGTTTTATCTAGATGTCGACGACGACGAATAGCTGGTGTCCCAGCTATGACCTTATGCCCTGTAGGGGGCTGTAGATAGTCAGGTCGTGTGCCTTTTTACCGTTTCAACTGTCTGTACTCAGACGGCGTTATGCTTCTACTTGGTTTGTATGAACTTTATTCTATGACTCGAGTGTCAGGTCATGTGACCCCTACTTGTAAGAACATATTATGCAAGGCTCCTCTAAGCCACTAAAATAAAAGTTGTGTTGTTGTATGGTTATATTGTGATGCCATAGCTGTATCTATGCATATCAGGCATGTCATGTGTACGTGTGACGTGCAACGGTATGTATGGGATCCGACACCTAGTCATGTGCCTTTAGTAGTACTCTTTATGAGAAACTGCCTCTTTGTGCTTCCACCGATCCCTGGTAGCTTGCTACTACTTCGGACACATTGATTGACCGACATGTATCCTTCTTTGCTACTGTGTCTGTCCCTTCAGGGAAATTTCTCGCAGTGTAATGGAGTCCATGTAACCTGGTTCGACTCGTCTACGTGTAGTGATGACATTTATGTCCCACGGTGTCAAGGAGTCCATGTCTACACACGCTTGAGGCCGACACCTACATTGCTGGGTTACGTACGTCTGTTTCCGTACGTATGTCTGTTTCCGTACGAATTTCACTCTTGGGTTCTATGACTAGTCATGTCGGCCCGGGTTCTCTGTCGTTTGAATGCTAGCGACATATTCACATACGTGAGCCAAAATACGCAAACAGTCCTAAAAGTGCGTTATATCGGCTAGAGGGGGGTGAATTGGCAATTTTTACGAATTCATCATTTGAGGAATTTCAACTTTGAGGAATTTGAATTGTGAAGAATAACTCGCAGCAGAATAAGTACTCAAGTGCATGAGGAATATAGCGACAACATAGTCTTCATGATGAAATGAAACATGCACAAATAAAGAGTAGCGTGATACATGATAAGCAGTGATGAACAAGGTAACTTGAAGAATTTGAGGTGAGGAATTTGTGAATTTCTTCAGTCAGATTCTTTCAACTGTTACAATCAATTTCATCAACAGATACACGAGGAATAGAGGGGTTGAGGAAATAGAACCAGATAGCTTGATGAAGACAATGGTTTGATGACCCAATTCCAACTGTTGTGACAGTCGTACGTCTGGTTTGTAGCGGCCTGGTATTTAAACCAGAGGACACACAGTCCCAGGACACACAGTCCTTACCGTATTCTCCTTGAGTTAAGGTTACACAGTCCTCGCCCAA
The DNA here is from genome assembly GCA_022496015.1 of Hordeum marinum. Classification (NCBI taxonomy): domain Eukaryota; kingdom Viridiplantae; phylum Streptophyta; class Magnoliopsida; order Poales; family Poaceae; genus Hordeum; species Hordeum marinum. The sequence continues at coordinate 215,883,140 of CM039673.1, read as the reverse complement.
CACTCGTGGTATGTCTTCAGGGTAGACTTCCAAAACCCTCACAAACTAGTCACCCGGTGATCCACAATTTACTGCTAGATGCTCTAGACCAAGGTCACTTCATGGTCCCCAATTGACTGCAGGAGCACTAGACCATGACGCCTAACCGTCTGGAGGATACAAAGTCCTCAAAGGTAATAGGCGTCGGTTCCACACAGGAATTTCTTTAGTGATGCTCAATCACTATGGGTTTTGTGGTTTGGCTGTGGGTTTTTCCTCACTGATGATTTTCTCTCAAAGTCCTTAGAGGATGGGCTGCTCTCAAATGACAAGTGTCAGTTCTCTCAGAGCAGCCAACCAGCTAGTGGTTGTTGGGGTTGGCTATTTATAGCCAAGATGCAACCTGACATGATAAGATATAAATGCCCCAATGATATGACCGTTATGTGGATAAGAACAATTGGGGAAAGCTGGCGCTAAGCACAACAACGATCGGAATATTGAACTATGAAAGTCCTCAGCTTACCATGATGCTCACTTGTAGGCAATTCGCACTGGCGAAATCCTAACTCCTCAGTCAGATCAATTTCCTCAGAGACCAGAAGAACTTCGTCTCTGTCACAGAAAAACTTGTCTGAACTGTAAGAGATTTCCAAAGGCTTCACTCGAAGGATTGTATGGGTTGAGGAATTTGGAGTTGAGCATCAGTTGGAAATTTTCCTTAGTATTACCTCAACCCCCTTTAACAGTATGGTGTTTCCTATGACTCAAATAAAGGAAATGAAACTACGAAAACAAAAGTCTTCACGCTTCATATTCCTCATTCATATCTTCAAGGTCACACCAACTTGTTCATTTTCAAAGTCTTTAGAAAGTCTTCACCAAAGTCTTCAGAAAGTCTTCAGCAAAGTCTTCACTTGAAGACATACACTTTTAGGGGTCGATAATCTCCGAGTATATCAAACTCCTCATCGACTTATAGAGCCTATGTACACTCACAAACACATTAGTGCCTTAACCTATAAGTCTTTAATACACCAAAATCACTAAGGGGCACTAGATGCACTAACAATCTCCCCCTTTTTGGTGATTGATGACATATAGGTTAAGTTTTCAACGGGGATGAACATATGAAGTGAAAGTACATATTTTGAGGAATTTGATAGCAAGATATAGAAGAACTCCCCCTGAAGATGTGCATATTTGAGGAAATTGCTTTGGACTGCAAATGCACATGGCAGGTTCAGAACATGGAGAGCTCCCCCTATATCTTGTAATTCATACACGCATTTGAATATATGAAATGAATAATTTGGAATGCATGAGGAAAATAGTGTCTGACGAAATTTAGCATGCATGCATTAAGGTATTTGAGGAAATAAACATGCGAGGAAATAGTTCAAAAGTGTCAGACCACCATCGGACTTAAGTTTACAACTCAATAACCAAAGACTTCAGAAGAGCGAGAGTTGCAACTTAAACAAAAATAGCCCATATATATGTAGACCCGCTTGAAGACTAACTCAAATTTTCTCCCCCTTTATCATAGAGGACCAAAAGGGAAGAAAAAATGATGACTAACGCCCCATGAGGAATTTCATCTTGTTGGTGAAGAAGGAGCGCTAGCGTTGTCGGAGTCGATTGTTGATGCAGGTCCAGCAGCAGTATCGTCGATGTCTTCATCTTCATCGTGATCGCGAGATGAAGAATAGGATCTAGTGACCATCAGAGGAACTTGTACTTTCTTGAACTTCTTCTGAGGACAGCGAGCAAAGTCAGGATATTCTTCAAAGTTCAGCTCATCCAATTCTTCAGAAGACATGATGTGATTTAGCACAACCCAAGAACGCTTGAGGTTTTCATGAGCATAGTAGTGGTTCCTCTTTACAGTGTTCTGCGTCACAGTCATATTCTGCACAATATACCCAAGTTGATGCTTGACCCACTTGTGGTTTCGATCGACCTTCTGAGGAAGACTTAAGAGAAGCTCACGATCAGTCATCACACGAGGAGCAGTTGCATGAGGCTTTTGTGCAGAGGTTTTGGCAGAGGAGTCCTGTGTGGCAGAGTCATCATTGGTGGAGTAGGATGCTGCTTGACGAAATTGACCATCCAATGGACGAGTGCCTTGATCAATGACAGCCTTGCCTTTTCCTTCATCAATTGTGCTTTTGAGGACTTCAATCGGGTTCAGAAAACTGAAATGATTCTGGAAGTCAGCCTTAAAGTGAATTGAAGACTTTGTTTTGAGGAAATGCATAATCCAGGGAGCAAAGGGCTTCAACTCAAATGGTGACATAGCAGCATCAGCCAGAGTCCTCGTGAAGAAATCGTGAAAATTGATGGGAATCCCATGAATGATGTTGAAAAGCATATTCTTCATGAGTCCTTCCACTTCTTCTTCTTCAGAGTTGTGGCCCTTCTGAGGACATAGGGTATGAGTGAGTATGCGATAGACTGTTCTTGGTACATACAGCAAATCCTTCACAAGAAAGGTTGTCATTTGAGGCCTTCCAGGCGCTAATTTCTTCATCATCACATTCATCATCTGATTTGGTAGTTGTGGATCATTGAACAGGCAACGGGCTTCATCTGAAGGAATTGGAGCTGGGACAGACTGAAGCAATTACGAAGAGCTTGCAGTGAAATGAGTTGTTCCGGTCATCCAGTCGAAGACCCAGGAGTTGATGTCTGAGGAATTTCCACTAATGTATAGAGTGGCATAGAATTGAAGAATCAACTCCTTGTTCCAGTCACAGACATCTACACAGAAGGGAAGAAGCCCAGCATCATGAAGAACTTGGAGCACCGGTGTGAATGATGGAATTGACTCCATGTCCACATGAGGAATATTGTGGTGCTCGAAGATTTTCTTCTTGTCACATAGAACAGTGGCATAGTAGTTCATTTGACTAGGAGTCCAGAACCTTGTGTGACCAGTCCGAGCAGAATCATATGGATTTGGCCCTGTGAAGAACATGTGTTCATTGAAGAAATTTGTCCTGCGGAATTTGGGGCGGACCGAACCTTTGAATGGTATTCTTTGCTTAGGTTGAAGATTTGGTCGATTGCAACCCTTGATCTCAGTTGGCATGGGAGGAACAGCAGTGTGAGTGATTTGTAGAACAGGTTCCTCTGTAGTGGCCGGAGCATCAATTTCCTCAGCTGTTGCAGCTGGAATTTCTTTAGGGTATGGATGGTACAGGTGTTCAGAATCTTCAGGTATTTCCTCAGTTTGTCCAAGTGACTGAGGAATCAGCATCAGAGGAGTTGCCACAGGTGAGTTGGGATGTGCAGATTCCCAATATTCATCATTGATGACTGGAGTAGTGTCACCAATGTCAACTTCTTCATCAATTTCTTCAGCGCCAGCAATTAGCAGAAGCTGGGGCGTGGATACCTTGTGAGTTGATGCAGTGTCATCAATGACAATTTCCTCATCAAGAGGCTCTAAGGAAGCAGCCGAATGATTCTCTTCTTCGTGAGGAATGTGATATGCTTCTCCAATTGGCACAATAGCATAGGCTGGTGCTGTGGAAATTGGAGTTGCATCAAGTGGTGTAGGTGAGGAACTTGTCAAAGTTTTCAAATTCTTCAACACAGGGGCTTCAGAAGTTGATGCTTTTCTTTTGAGGGGATTTTCCTCAGCAGGAGCAGTTTCTTCAGGAACGACTGATGCAGCCGCCCTGGGTGGTTCCGTTTCTTGAGGCACAGTGGATTCTTCAGCTGGCCTATCAGATTCTTCAGGCACAACATTGGGGGTTGTCTTGGCAAGTTCATCAGTGATCTGAGTTTCCTCAGCAGCACTGGTAGTTTCTTTTGGTGCAAAAGCACTTTCTTAGCAGTTTCTTCAGGCTGAGCATTTTCATCAGCAGCCTGAGGAATTTCATATTCAGTATGAGCATTTTCTTCAGACTGAGTCTTTTGTGGTTGCGATCGAGCTGCAACCCTGGTGTTGTGATCCTTTACAGCTGCATGAGCAGCCTTGATGAGTCTGACCTTGGTGTCCTTCCATTCAGCATCATATCTTTGTTGATCCAAGGAGAGAGTGCAAATCTCGGACTGAACTTTGACCAGTTGATTTGGGGTCAAGTTCATCACATTTTCGCGCAGAAACTTTTCTTTGCGAGTCTTGTTCCTCTTAGCTCTCTGAGCTTGTTCTCTTTTCTATTGTTCTTCAGAGATGAAGTGGGTGAGGACATGATCCACTTCAGGAGGCAGATTTAGTGAGGAAAGTGGAGTGCTTGGGTCCCCATGCCATATATCAATGAATTTGAGGATCAACTTGGGATCCAACATGAGAGGAACAAAGCTACCCTTTGCTTTAGCAGCCCTATGCTGACTCTGTTTGATGATTTCTACCAATTCCTCATCATCAGCATCATCATAGTCATCATCTGAAGAATCTGAGGGGATTGTAACCAGAGCCTTGCTGTTGTGAGAGCCTGGTCTTTGACCACGTCCAGCAGTCTTCTTTAGTTTAAGTGCAGAGGGACTGGTTGAAGACTTTGCAGTAGTGGAGGGGCTTGCAGTGAGCTTTGGAACTATCGTGAAACCCTTAGTCCTTTTGCATGTTGCCAGATGCACTGGAGTTGAGGACTTTTTGGCTGTTGCAGATGACTGAGCAGCAATAGTTCCAGGAGCTGAAAGTTTTTTGGGCAGAGGCCTTTGACCTTGAGGAATTTGCGCTAAAGATTTTGAAGAGCCAATTTTCAGAGCAGATTTCTTTACCATCTTCTTCGGAGCACTAGTAGAAGCTCCGGCAGAGGCAGCAGTAGCAGAATCCTCGTTGAATTTCTTTGCTGCCTCTTTGGCTTTCCTCGCCAACTTGCCTTGTTGCTTTTCCCACATGGCAGAAAAGTCCTCACCAGTTTTGAGGGTAGAAGGATCAGCAATTTGGTTAGGAGCAAGAGGAGGCCTACTGCAAGGTGGTTTCACAACGAATTTCATCATGTATTTTGGAGTTACATAACGATATTCTCTACATTCTTTGGCCCATCTCCTCTCAATCTTTTGCAGACAGATCTTCCTCCGCTTGGTCGTCTCCTTCCCATGAGTTTTTTCGTCAGGTGTGCAATATTCATCATACAGATCCTCAGGGATCTCGAATGCAGTGTGCACATCTGCCTTTTTCCCTCCTTTCTGAGGTTTCTTTCCATCAGACATTTTCTTCACTTGAGGAATATGAACTCTTGAAGATTCTGAAGAGCTACACAGTTTTTCTTCAAGTAGTGCTACAAATGAGTTAAGTTGATGAGAACCTAGTGATTCATCAGCGGACATGTTGTACCTGTGAATAGAGTATAGGTGCGAAGAATTTGAAGAGGTCATATGCGTTCTCAGAAATTTTAAGAGAGATAGGTGTGAGGAATTTGACCATTGATGTCTTGAGGAATTTTACTAAGTGAAAAATCATCAAGAAACAAGTATGAGGAGATGTAAGGTGCTTGTGTATTTGATTTATAACTTATAAACACCTATTGAGGAATAGTAGTTGTAGTTGAGGATCAAACGGGGGCAGTAAAAATAAATTTTAATTACCCTGGTGAAGAACACGTCGAACACAGAGATGAAATGAGGAAGTTTGTTCGTTCAGATCTCCCACGCCCTAGCTTGGCAGAAGGAGACAGCTACATCGGCGGCGGGATGAAGATTTCCGCGGCCGATGCGAGTACGGCGACGACGAGGTTGAGGCGGCGAAGCTCTTCCTCACCGGCGATGATGACTTTAGCGGTGGCGCTTCGTTGGAGCTTGGGAGAGATATGAGATGCGGAGTAACCGAGCACAATAGATGGGAAGGGGGCATTTATAGAGGAAGTAAAAACGGATCCTCCCGAAGATTTTGGACAGGATTGCCCCAGACCCTTGCTCTCCATGCGACAGGTGTCACCCACGATCTGGGTAGTGAAGATTATGGAGGATCGTGGGTTATCCAGCCGCGGGAATCGGAATAGTTTGAGCGGGAACCGCCGAAAATTTTGGTAGTTCAAGATTTCAATGTTTTCGTTTGCAAATTCTTCAGCTGTCAAGGACACGGTAAAGACTTTGAACAAGTTTCAAAGTAGAACGCATATGAGGAATTTGTGAACGGACTGGGTTGAGTTTAGCATAGACGGGGAAAGGGTCCGATCACATTCACTTAGATGAAAATCAACTTGAAGAATTAGCAATAAGTGAATGCTATTTTGGACATTGAAAAACTCAAAAGTATATATATATAGTCAATGAAGAATATGAGTCTCAAAAGTTTTGAAGAATTCGAAAAGTTGATGAATTTGAAAACTTGAGGAATTTCCAAATTTGAGGAATTTGATAATTTGAAGAATTTGCAACAGTGCTCAATTTTGAAGAAGTTCAACTTTTGGTTGGTGGCGTAACCCACCGGATAAGAATGATGATTTCAGACACCGCTTACAATTGTCATAGAGTTCTGAGAATCAAATTCTTCGTTAATTTCTTCACACTTAGAGAGCTATTCTTCATTGATTGAAGAAAAATGTTACTTCGTGTGTTGCACATCTAAGCCATCAATTTTGCATACGTGTTAGGATGTGTGTTCTTCATCAAAGAACATTCGAAGATTCTAAGATTTTTAGCTCACACTGCAACTTGCAAAATCTCTTTTTATCCAAGGGCTTTGTGAAGATATCGGCCAGTTGTTCTTCAATAGGAATGTGATTGATGGAGGTCTCGCCCTTGAGTACATGATCTCGAAGAAAGTGATGATGAATCTGGATGTGCTTGGTCTTGGAGTGCTGAATAGGGTTGTACGCAATCTTGCTGGCACTCTCGTTATTGCAGAAAAGAGGCACATTCTTCAGCTTGATGTCATAGTCCTTGAGGGTTTGCTTCATCCATAGTAACTGAGCACAACACAAGCCAGCAGCAATGTACTCAGCTTCTGCAGTAGAGAGTGAAACACAGTTCTGCTTCTTCGAGGACCAACACACTAAGGATCGTCCGAGGAAATGGCATGTGCCTGAGGTTGACTTGCGATCCACGCGATCTCCAACATAGTCAGCATCAGAGTATCCGACAAGATGAAGATTTGAGCCCTTGGGATACCACAATCCAAGTGTTGGTGTATGAGCTAAGTATCGAAGAATGTGTTTCACAGCCTTATGGTGTGATTCCTTCCGTGTTTCTTGGAATCGAGAACACATGCAGACACTTAGCATTATATTAGGCCTAGATGCACATAGGTACAATAGGGAGCCAATCATGGAGCGGTATACCTTCTGATCGAAATCTTTACCATTTTCATCAGTGCAGAGATGGCCTTTTGAAGGCATTGGAGTTTTGACGCCTTTGCAATCTTGCATGTCGAATTTCCTCAGAGCATGTTTGAGGTATTTCTCTTGTGAGATGAAGATGCCATTGTCTTGCTGATGAATTTGAAGACCTAAGAAGAATTTCAACTCTCCCATCATAGACATTTGATATTCTTCACTCATCATATAGGCAAATTCATCACTATAACATTTGTCAGTACATCCAAAGATAATATCATCAACATATATTTGGCATATGAACAGTTCATTGTCATAGGATTTCATGAAAAGAGTAGGGTCGAGTGAACAGGGTTTGAAGCCTTTCTTCATGAGGAATTCCTTCAGAGTGTCGTACCACGCCCGATGGGCCTGCTTGAGGCCATATAGGGCCTTGTTTAGTCTCAAGACTTTGTCAGGATGCTTAGGATCTTCAGAACCTAGGGGTTGAGCAACATATACTTATTCCTCAAGCTTACCATTGAGGAATGCACTTTTCACATCCATTTGATATAAGATGATATTATGGTGGTTAGCGTAAGCCAGTAATATGTGAATAGCTTCAAGTCTAGCAACAGGTGCAAAAGTTTCATCAAAGTCAATTCCCTCAACTTGTTTATAGCCTTGAGCTACAAGTTGAGCCTTATTCCTCACCACAAGACCATTTTCATTTTGCTTGTTGCGGTAGATCCACTTGGTACCTATGATGTTATGCTTGCGAGGATCTGGCCGCTTGACAAGTTCCCACACGTTGTTGAGCTTGAACTGATGCAATTCCTCTTGCATAGCTTGAATCCATTCGGGCTCCTTGAATGCTTCATCAACTTTGGTGGGCTCTAAGATAGAGACAAAGGCAAAGTGCCCACAAAATTTAGTTAGATGTGAAGCTTTTGAGCGTGTGAGACGACCTGGTGCATTGATGTCATCGATGATTTTGTCAATATGCACTTCATTTGCTACTCTTGGATGAGTAGGTTGACGAGGCTGAGGAGTTTCATCAGCACCATTTTCTTCAGGTCTATCAGCATGAGAGTCTTCATTTGTTGAAATGATTTCCTCGGTGGGTATGACATCTTCAGTTGCCTTCAGCTTGATGGATTCCTCAGGAGATTGTTCATCTAACACAGAAGGCAGGTGCTCTCTGTGCGAGCCATTAATTTCATCGAACCGCACATCTATAGTTTCAACCACCTTGTGATGGTAGGTGTTGAAGACTTTGTAGGTGTGCGAGTTCTTTCCATAACCAAGCATAAAACCTTCATGTGCTTTCGGTGCAAACTTAGAACTATGGTGAGGATCTGTGATCCAGCATTTTGCATCGAAGACTTTGAGATAACTTACATTGGGTTTCTTGCCTGTCATGAGCTCATATGAAGTCTTCTTGAGGAATTTGTGAAGATATACCCTGTTGATGATATGGCATGCAGTATCAATTGCATCAAGCCAGAAGTGAAGAGGGTTTTTGTATTCGTCAAGCATGGTTCGAGCCATCTCAACAAGAGTCCTATTCTTGCGCTCCATGATGCCATTCTGCTGAGGACTGTAAGGAGCAGATAACTCATGAGTAATACCAAGTTCATCAATATATTCATCAAGGTTAGTGTTCTTGAATTCAGCCCCATTATCACTCCTGATATGCTTGATCTTGATGCCAAAGTTGGTGGAGGCCCTAGAAGCAAACCATCTAAAGACATCCTTTCAGCCTTTTGCCATAAAGTAATAAGTGGGAGCATAATCATCATCGCTGACGTCAGAGTCGTTGGAGTGGTCATATTCTTCATTGAAGATGGACTTGCTGACGAACGCAGTAGCGAGAGCAAGGCTAGCGACACCAGATTCTGATTCCTCCTCAGATTCTTCCCCTTCTTCATATTCTTCAGATTCTTCCTCAGAATCCATTTCCTTGCCGATGAATGCTCGAGCCTTTCTGGAACCATTCTTCTTGTGCTTTCAGGACTTTGAAGATGAGGACTTTGCAGATGAGGATTTTGAAGATTTCTTCTTTTTCTTTGAGTCATCAGAACTATCATCTTTGTATTTCTTCTTCTTCTTTGAGTCTTTTTCCCAGAGAGGACAATCAGAGATAAAGTGGCCAGGCTTTTTGCAACGATGACATGTTCTCCTTTTGTAATCTTCTGAGGAATCTGATTTCCTCAAGCCACTTTTTGATGACTTTCCAAATCCACTTCGTCTTGAGAACTTCTGGAATTTCCTCACAAGCATAGCTAGTTCCTGACTTAGTTCTTCAGGATCACCAAGGCTGTTGTCAGAATCTTCTTCTTCAGATGAGGAAATTGCTTTTGCCTTCAGAGCACGAGATCTTCCATAGCTTGGCCCGTAGAGGTCTCTTTTCTTAGCTTGTTGGAATTCATGAGTATTGAGTCTCTCAAGAATATCAGCAGGATCAAGAGTTTTGTAGTCTCCACATTCTTGAATCATCAAAATAGAGTATCAAATGAGGAATCGAGAGATTGTAGCAGTTTCTTCACCACTTCATGGTCTGTGATATCAGTGGCACCCAGTGCTTGAACTTCATTTGATATATTAGTGAGGCGATCAAATGTTTGCTGAACATTTTCATTGTCAAGCCTCTTAAAGCGGTTGAAGCGATTGCGAAGAACATCAACACGAGAGTCACGTTGAGTGGAAACACCTTCGTTGACTTTGGACAGCCTATCCCAGATAAGCTTAGCAGATTCCAAAGCACTCACTCTGCCATACTGTCCTTTGCTCAGATGACCATAGATGATATTCTTCGCTTGAGAATCGAGTTGCTTGAATCTCTTCACATCAGCAGCTGTAACAGTGGGAGCGACAGAGGGCACATCATTTTCCACAATGTACCAGAGATCGTTGTCAATAGCTTCAAGGTGCATACGCATCTTGTTCTTCCAGTAGGGGTAGTCTGTCCCATCGAAGGTAGGACAGCCCGCGGAAACATTGATCATACCTGCAGTCGACATAACTAAAACTCCAGGTGGTTAAACCAAAATCACACAGAGCGAGGGAGTACCTGCTCTGATACCAATTGAAAGTGCGTTATATCGGCTAGAGGGGGGTGAATAGGCGATTTTTACGAATTCATCATTTGAGGAATTTCAACTTTGAGGAATTTGAAATGTGATGAATAACTAGCAGCGAAATAAGTACTCAAGTGCATGAGGAACATAGTGACAACATAGTCTTCATGATGAAATGAAACATGCACAAATAGGGAGTAGCGTGATACAGGATAAGAAGAGATGAACAAGGTAACTTGAAGAATTTGAGGTGAGGAATTTGTGAAAGTCTTCAGTCAAATTCTTCAAACTGTAACAATCAATTTCATCAACAGATACATGAGGAATAGAGGGGTTGAGGAAATAGAACCAGATAGCTTGATGAAGACAATGGTTTGATGACCCAGTTCCAACTGCTGTGACAGTCGTACGTCTGGTTTGGAGTGGCCTGGTATTTAAACCATAGGACACACAATCCCAGGACACACAATCCTTACTGTATTCTCCTTGAGCTAAGGTCACACAGTCCTCGCACAACACTCGTGGTAAGTATTCAGGGTAGACTTCCAAAACCCTCACAAACTGGTCACCCGGCGATCCACAATTTACTGTTGGATGCTCTAGACCAAGGTCACTTTGTGGTCCCCAGTTGACTGCAGGAGCCTAACCGTCCGGAGGATACACAGTCCTCAAAGGTAACAAGCGTCGGTTCCACACAGGAATTTCTTGAGTGATGCTCAATCACTATGGGTTTTGTGGTATGGTTGTGGGTTTTTCCTCACTAATGATTTTCTCTCAAAGTCCTAAGAGGATGGGTTGCTCTCAAATGACAAGTGTCAGTTCTCTCTCAGAGCAGCCAACCAGCTAGTGGTTGTGGGGGTTGGCTATTTATAGACAGGGTGCAACCTGACATGATAAGACATAAGTGCCCCCAATGATATGATCGTTATGTGGATAAGAACGATTGGGGACAGCTGGCACTAAGCACAGCAACGGTCGGAATTTCGAACTGTGAAAGTCCTCAGCTTATCATGATCCTCACTTGTAGGCAATTCGCACTGGCGAAATCCTAACTCCTCAGTCAGATCAATTTCCTTAGAGACCAGAAGAACTTCGTCTCTGTCACTGAAAAACTTGTCTGAACTATAAGAGATTTCCAAAGGCTTCACTCGAAGGATTGTATGGGTTGAGGATTTTGGAGTTGAGCATCACTTGGAAATTTTCCTTAGTATTACCTCGACCACCTTTAACAGTACGGTGTTTCCTATGACTCAAATAAAGGAAATGAAACTATGAAAACAAAAGTCTTCACGATTCATATTCCTCATTCAAATCTTCAAGGTCATACAAACTTCTTCATTTTCAAAGTCTTCACAAAGTCTTCACCAAAGTCTTCAGAAAGTCTTTAGCAAAGTCTTCACTTGTAGACATACATTTTTAGGGGTCGATAATCTCCGAATATATCAAACTCCTCATCGACTTATGGAGCCTGTGTACACTCACAAACACATTAGTGCCTTAACCAATAAGTCTTCAATACACCAAAATCACTAAGGGGCACATGCACTAACAGGTCCTGGCTAAGGTAAGGCTGCAGCCATGGACTTATCGTGCGTGAGGCTGCAAAGTCATGGGATGTGTTACAGGCTGGATTCCTATGACTTAGGATCGGGGTCCCAACAAGAATCTCGGGCAAGTAGCATACCAAAGAACAAAGGGAACAACGTATGGGATTATCTCAATCCTTGACATGGAGGTTCGACTAATAAATATCTTCGTAGAATATGTAGGAACCAATATGGGCATCTAGGTCCCGTTATTGGTTATTGACTATAAAGGTGTCTCGATCATGTCTGCCTAGTTCTTGAACCCGCAAAGTCTACACACTTAAGGTTCAGTGACGTTTTAGTTGTATTGAGTTATATGTGTTGGTGACCGAAGATTGTTCGGAGTCCCGGATGAGATGTCGGACATGATGAGGAACTCCGAAATGGTACGGAGATGAAGATTGATATGTAGGATGAAGGTAATCGTAGTCCGGAAGTGTTCTGGGGGTGGGTTATGACCAGGAGTATCGAAAGGGGGTTTCGGGGGGCCTAACAAGTGTTGGGGGGCCTCATTGGCCAAAGGGAGGGGGCAAACCAGCCCACTAAGGGGATGTGCGCCCCCTCACCCTTTCCCATGTAACAAAGAGAGGTGGGGCGCCCCCTCTAGGGTTCCCTCCACCAAGCTTGGGGGACAAGTCAACATAGGGTTTCCCTAGGGGGCGCCCCCCATCTGCCCTAGCCGCCGCCCCTAGATTGGATCTAGGGGGCGCCATCCCTCCTCCCGTCCCCCTATATATAGATGAGGGGAGGGAGGGTAGACGCACCTAAGAAAAGCCACGTGCTACCCTCTCTCCCTCTACATCTGTTCTCCTCTAGATCTATTCGGTATAGCTTGGCGAAGCTCTGTCGGATCAGCTCTACCACCACCACCACCTTGCCGTTGTGCTACTGGAGAACTCATCTACCTTTCCACCCTCGCTTGCTGGATCAAGGAGGTCGAGATCGTCATCGAGATGTACATGTGGTGAACACGGAGGTGCCGTTCGTTCGGCGCTAGATCGGAAGGACTCGTGATGAGATCGCAGGACGGATGGCGATTTGGACTGCGAAGACATTCGAATACATCAATTGCATTTCTTAACGCTTCCCGCTTAGCGATGTACAAGGGTATGTAGATCCACTCTCCCTCTCGTAGATGCTCATCACCATGGATAGATCTTGTGTGTGCGTAGGAATTGTTTCGTTTCCCATGCAACGTTCCCCAACACTTCACCAGTGGGCCACAAACCCACAAGGCATGGCCACGCCCCTGACCGTGCCTAGCAGGCTTATGGGTCCCACGTGGACCCTTCACTTATTCCAGCACCCATCCTCTTCATCTTCCTCTAGAAAACATCCCACCATTGCTCAAACCCATGGTCTAGCTCATTTTCCTGCCATTTTCGATCTCCTTGTGCAAAGCTTCATTCGCAAAACTTTTTTGGGAGATTATTTCCCAGTATGTGACTCCTCCAATGGTCCAATTAGTTTTTATTCTGGTACTTTATATATTGCAATTTTTGCAGCTGAGGTGACCTTGTTCTTGAGCTTGCATGTCATATTTGTATGGTCCCAAGTAGCTTTGATGCATGATATAGCCTCTAGGCACTTGAGAGAGTAGTTGCTATGAGTTTCATTGAATTTTGTTCACCACTATTTTGAGTCACTAAAAATTTTAGAATTTTTTACAGAAAGAAATGTTGATGAGATTATTAAGATCCACTTCAAGCAAGAGTTCTAAGGAAGATGAAAATGAAATGAGGGGGAAACCCAAGTATAATCTTCCTCGCATCGCAGAAGTTTGACAATGTGAATGGACGTGTCACACATTTTTGAGGGCGGTCGGAATTTATGAAGATTTCTATTATTTGGCTAGAATCCAGGCATCACCGACTTCCTCAACGATAAGTGTGACTACTATCTCTTGCTCACGAATACCTTTGTGAAATTTTTTGACTTTCTCTCTCAGGAAGACCCTCCTATAGTAGGATTTCACTTATATGATGTGCCTAAGAAAATGAACTTTTATGATTTTTGCAAAGTTTGAAAAATACCCTATGAGGGCTACACAGGGAACCACGTCCTAGAGACATGGAAGATTTTATTTCCACGGTCGTTGTATGGGAAGAGAGAGGTGTGTCAAAGGCAAGAGCAGCTAGTTTACATTTTCCTGTGCTACGCTATTATTCATTATTTCTAGGAAGATGCTTAGTTGGTCGCTGGGAGAGTGGAAGTCTTAGTGCCCCTGACCTCGCCATTCCGCGCCAATGTTTATTTGCTGATAGAACCTTTAGTCTGGGCGCTAGGGGCTTCTTGAGCATTGTTCCTCCACAGGGCTCTAAACGGAGATTAGCATCCACAAGGGTGTGAACTTCAGGATACATCGTCGTCTCCGCGTGCCTCGGTTGTCTCTTACCCGAGCCCTTTACTTATGCACTTTACTGTGTGATAGCCATATTATTTCTTGCTATATATCTTGCTATCACTTAGTATCTTGCTTAGCATAAGTTGTTGGTGCACATAAGTGAGCCTAGTTATTTTAGGTTTTTTGCTTGCCTAATTAAACACTATTTATTCCACATTTGTTTCGGTGTAATCCGTAATTATTTTAAAGTGCCTATTCACCACCCTCTTGGTGACATCCACGTCCTTTCACCAGAGTTGTGTGGTGGGAACGCCACCTCATCCTTGACGCGGCTGCCGACGTGGAGGCCGTGGTTGCACGATGGGGATGTTGGCTCATCCTTTATCCATTGGAGCAGGGACACCAACTATTCCTCGACTTGTGCCGATGATGGTGGCACCGGTCCCATCTGATGGACAAATTCTTAGTACGTTAGGGCCGCCTCCGACAACAAGCATGGTCGTTGTTGTGACTGGTCCTCCTCCTCATCGGAGAATATGCCCATCATCATGGAAGAAGATGTTCGTGATGACCGATGACGCTGGCATCAAGATCTGCCAGATGACGAGCTCCCATCGTGGCCACTTGCTGGTACACACAACCAGGACTTCGGCATCGCCGCTGCCTTGGCTTGGAGAGGAGGCAGAGAAGGAAAAATGCGAGGAGGTGGGAGAGAGGAGGAAGGCCCGATGCTCTGCTCCATAGTGCCATAGCGCATCTTAAGTATCCATGGCCAGGGTAGGTGATAGGTCTGTCAGCCCTCTTCAATGCAGCACAACCTCCATAGTTGGTTCCTTGGGACCCGACATCCGCTTTGAAGCGGCAAGGCCCAAGAGGTCGCGTCCGTCTGCATCGCCTTCTCGTCTTGTCATATCATTATCACAATGACGACCACTCCATGCTCTTGACCAGCATGAATGCAGCGTGCGGGATGGAAGGCGCGAGAAGGGCGGATTTTTATGGGTAGGGTTGTCAGAATCGAGCGAAGTACCGGTCCAGACTTCGCAAATCTTCCTTATGTTTGTCTCTGGATTATGGGAGAAATCGCGTCCGGTCCATTCCATAGACCGATACAGATCGACGTTAGATGGCTTCCATAATCAGGATCGCATGCTCCTAGGTTCGCCTAGGAGATGCCCTAGTGAGCAATTGAGTGGCGATCAGTGGATGTCATGGACATTGCTGACTGTGGTTGCTTTTTGGTGTGTGCACCTACATACATTACGTATTGCTATTAATATCTCAGTGTCCCAAGTACTGACAACCCTACGGCCAAGTCAGCGGAACCAGAAGAGTTGGCAGCTAAGTGTACCAATCAAGGAGAAGACCACGTCATCCGAAGGCTAGCCAGGATCCATCACATCAAGAGAAGCTTTGTGGGGACAGAGTGGATAAACAGTACTTAAAGGCAGGTGACCAGAAGAGGAGGACATCCAGGCTTGGATCACGACACAACTCAGCCGCTTTCCCTTTCTTCTCGAGGAGTGCTTGTATCTGAAAGTGTATCATCAAAGCTACATCTGATAGAATTCTAATCTAGATCGAGATCGGGTACCTAACATCATGGTATCAACTAGCCACCTACCACCCCTCTCCGCCGCCGTCGATCGCCATCCTGGATACCCGCCGCCGGAAGAAGGCCCGGGAACATCCCCTCACCACCATGGATCCCGTCCTGAAGGCCTACCTCGACAAGATGAGCGAAGTGGTCACCGCCATGCCAACAAGCAAGACGGCAACACCAACACCTTCCTTGAGGCGGTGGCAACATAGACCGCCCAGATCAAGGCCCTTGGCACTTGGAAGCCGAAACTGGATGCTTGATTCGTGCAACTGGAGATCTCTATCACAGCTCTCAAGGCGGCGTCGCCTTCCATGACAACATCCAACGGATCAGTGCCACTTGCGAATCTTCCGCAGTCGTGTGCGAGATCCAAGGGCAACCATGCCATGGCACGTATCTGCACACCGAGGAGCCTGCGTCCGTGACCCCCGCGTCACCGGCCACGCCCCCGGTCACGGGTATGGCCATTCATCCCCAGTTGCTTCTTCGTTGTTGTTCCAAGTCCTCGCTCCACCGAGTCAAGCTCCACCGCCGATGATGTTTCCCGTCTTCACCGAAGAAATCCCACAGCTCTGGAAAGCACCGTGTGAGCAGTATTTCTAGATGCTTACCGTGCATGATTCATACTAGGTGCGTATGGCGATTCCAAAGTTTTCTGGCCCAACGATGATTTGGTTACAGGTAGTGCAACACAAAATTGCGGGGCTCAATTGGGAGTCCTTCATGGCCCTACTATGCACTCGATTTGGTCGAGACAAGCACCAGTTAGTGATTAGACAATTTTATGCTATTCGCCAGACTCATTAGTGGAAGATTTCATTGAGCGATATGAGACATTGATGAACCATATGATCTCCTATTATGAAACCCTTATTTTTTTCCTTACATGTTTCATCGAGCGACTTCGTGCGGACATTCGAGCCACTGTACTCATTCAGAGGCCGCTAGATTTGGATATTGCTTGCCCATTGGCGCTAATCCAGGAGGAGGTGGCCCATGGCGAGGCTGCCTTGCGCGTGTCATCCAGTCGGCCGTCTGTACCATGCTGGTCACCGTGGAATCTGACTCCACCTTCAGTTACATTGACCCGTCCTGTGACACCTATAGTAACTACTGAAGATCGAAGAGGCACACATTCAACAAGAGCATATCAAGACACTAACAAAATCACTGCTCTCGGAACATTCAGAAGAGCATGGGGTCTATGTTTTAAATGTGAGGAATGATTGGGCAAGAGTCACAAGTGCCCCACTACAGTTCAAATGCATGTTGTCGAAGAACTTCTCGTTTTGATCAGCCCTGATGAGGATATCAATGAGAAAAAATGCGATATTTTATACTACCCGAGTATGACAATCTCTGCATCTTATCAAGCCATGCGGTAGTAGGGTCAGAAGAACTGGATGTTATGGAGTTACACACTTGGCTTCAGGGGCGGGAAGTCCTGCTACTGGTGGATTCAGGCAGCACATCTTCGTTTGTAGATCAACGTCTCTCGGCTCGCCTGATAGGGGTTACTCCATTACTCAAGTCCTACAAAGTAAAGAAGGCTGATGGTGGTACTTTGAGCTGCAAAACATTCATTCCTTAGTGTCAATGGGTCTGTCAGGGGTAGGAATTCATGACAGATTTCAAAATCATCTCTCTTGGGGTCCACGGTGGAATGTTTGGCATGGATTGGCTTAAGAAACATAGTTCTATGTAAATACACTAGGAAAATCAACAGTTGTCAGTTACAAAAGCTGGTAGTGTCGTGGAACTCGAAGCAGCCAATCTTGATCTTCAGCAATGCGTGGCCATTTCCTCTTCGGAGTTACTGAATTCATGCAAACAAGGAGTTGTGGCTTATGTCGTGCATCTGATCACTATAGCAGGTCAAGAAGTTTCCGACACGAAAATGCCAATAGAAATTCAGTGGGTACTCGAAAAGTATACGGATGTGTTTGAGGCTCTCAGTATACTGCCACCCTGGCATGCTTGTGACCATCGGATCCACTCATGGGAGGATCCCATCCCGGCAATCTTCGGCCCTATTGTCATAAACTGAACTGAAAAACAAGATTGAAAGACAGGTCAAGGAGCAGCTAGACACAGGGATAATTCAAAAAAGCACTAGCCCATTCTCTTCACTCGCTCTCCTGGTAAAGAAGAAGGATGGAATATGCTGACTATGTGTGGATTACCCTCACCTGAATGCCATGACCATCTCATGGATCACTAGAAGAGTGTCTAGAGGGGGGTGAATAGACTACTAGCAGAAAATTAAAACCTAACCTTTTCCCAAGTTAATTGGTTGGCAGATTTTAACAATTTTAGCAAGGCTAGCAAATCTATATACCGTACACATGCATGTCAAAAAATGTATAGCGGATAGTAAAGACATTGCACATGAAGTAAAGAGATGAGATGTTGAGATCAAGCGCAACTGGAGACACAAGGATTTTTTGTGTGGTTCTGATAGGTGGTGCTATCGTACATCCATGTTCATGGAGTCTTTAACCCATGGAGGGTAACAGTCGTGAGAGTCCACGGAGGGCTCTCCCATGGTGGGTGATACATCTCCAACGTATCTACTTTTCCAAACTCTTTTGCTCTTGTTTTGGACTCTAGTTTGCATGATTTGAATGGAACTAACCTGGACTGATGTTGTTTTCAGCAGAATTGCCTTGGTGTTATTTTTGTGTAGAAATAAATGCTCCCGGATTGAGCTAAAACTTTACGGAGAATATTTTCGGAATGAATAAGAAATATTGGCGAAACAATCAACTGCAGGGGGGCCACCACCTGGCCACAAGCCCGGTGGGCGCGCCCACCCCCTAGGGCACGCTGGGTAGGCTTGTGGGCCCCTTGCTGCTCCTTCGACCTTGTTTCCACTTTGATATATTCCTATTCGGGGAGAAACATTTCAAGAACAAGAGTTCATCACGTTTCACGATACGGAGCCGCCACCACCTCTTGTTCTTCCTCGGGAGACCAGATCTGGAGTGTGTTTGGGCTCCGGAGAGGGGAAATTGCCGCCTTCACCATCACCAACCATCCTTCATCACCAATTCCATGATACTCCCCACCGTTCGTGAGTAATCTCATCGTAGGCTTCCTGGACAATGATGGGTCGGATGAGATTTATCATGTAATCGAGTTAATTTTGCTAGGGTTTGATCCCTAGTATCCACTATATTCCGAGATTGATGTTGCTATGACTTTGCTATGCTTAATGCTTGTCACTATGGCCCGAGTGCCATGATTTCATATCTGAACCTATTATGTTTTCATGAATATATGTGTGATCTTGATCCTATCTTGCAAGTTGTAGACACCTATTATGAGTTATGATCCACATCCCCCAAGGTGACAATAACTGGTATTCTTTCCGGTGATTATCGTAGTTTGAGGAGTTCATGTATTCACTAAGTGCTAATGCTTTGGTCCGGTTCTATATTATAAGGAGGCCTTAATATCCCTTAGTTTACCATAGGACCCCGCTGCCACGACAGGGTAGGACAAAATATGTCATGCAAGTTTTTTTCCATAAGCACGTATGACTATATATGGAATACATGCCTACATTACATTGTTGAATTGGAGCTAGTTCTGTGTCACCCTATGTCATAACTGTTGCATGATGAATGCCATCCGACATAATTATCCATCACTAATCCGTTGCCTACGAGATTTTCATATATTGATCTTTGCTAAGTTACTTTTCCGTTGCTGCTGTTACAAACACTACGAAATAGCTGCTATTACTTTGCCACAGTTACCATTACTTCCATATTACTTTGCTATTGAATACTTTGCTGTAGATATTAAATCTTTCAGGTGTGGTTAAATTGATAACTCAGCTGCTAATACTTGAGAATATTCTTTGGCTCCCCTTGTGTCAAATCAATAAATTTGGGTTGAATACTCTACCCTCGATAACTATTGCGATCCCCTATACTTGTGGGTTATCAAGACCTGTTTCTGGCGCCGTTGCAGGGGAGCATAGCTTTATTCTCCGAGTCACTTGGGATATATAACTATTGATCACTATGAGGAATCTTAAAGATCCAAAAACCAAGATCTACCCCTCAACTACGAGGATAGGTAAGGAACTGGCATCTAGCTATGCACTTGATTCACCTTCTGTTATGAGTAAATTTGTGACACCACCACCTCCTAGAAATTCTGACATGTCGCAAGTAATTGATGATGATGCTTTTGCTATGCATGATGCTTATGATGATACTTTGCTTGATGATACTGTGCCGCTGGGTGAATTTCTTGATGAAAAAATTGCTAGAGGCAATGCTAAAACTGATAATATTTCTGAATCTGATGAAATTATTGAAACTAGACACTATGATACACCTGCTAGACCTAGCTCTCCTAGATATGGATTGCCTGATATACCTCAGGGTTATGTTATGGAAGGAGAGGCAGCTAGGGACTTTCTTGCTTGTAAGGATAGATATGATCTTAAGAAATTGCCTTGCAAGTGGAAGGAAAAATCTTTGAATGCTAGAATGCAATATGATCCTAAGTTTGCTACTTCACCTATCTTCGTTAGCGATAACGATTATGAATTCTCTGTCGATCCTGAGTTAATATCTTTGGTTGAATCTAATCCTTTCCATGGTTATGAATTCGAAACTATTGTGGCACATCTTACCAAATTGAATGATATAGCCACCCTATTTACTCATGAGGAAAAATATCGTTATTACTATATTCTTATGTTCTTTCCTTGCTCGCTAAAGGGTGATGCTAAGATATGGTTTAATTCTCTTGCGCCTAGTTGTGTGTGTAGTCCCCAGAATATGATCTATTACTTTTCTAAGAAATATTTTCCTACCCATGAGAAACAAGTTGTCTTGTAGGAAATATTTAACTTTGTGCAACTTGAAGAAGAGAGTCTCCCACAACCTTGGGGGAGGATTCTCCAATTACTTAATGATTTGCCTAATCATCCTCTCGAGAAAAATGAAATACTTGATATCTTTTATAATGGACTAACCGATGCTTCTAGGGACCACCTAGATAGTTGTGCTGGTTGTGTTTTCAGGGAACAAACTATTGAACAGGCTGAATTACTATTGAATAATATATTGAGCAATGATAACGATTAGACTATTCCCGAACCACCTTGAAAGCCAACTCCGAAGAAAAGAGGTATTCTATTCCTCAGTCCTGAAGATATGCAGGAGGCAAAGAAATCTATGAAAGAAAAGGGTATTAAAGCTGAAGATGTTAAGAATCTACCACCTATTGAGGAAACACATGGTTTTGATAACCCAACACAGGTAGTAGAGGTAAATTCTCTCAGTAGATTTGATGAAGGAGGTATTCCTTATAATAAGTCTGCTAGCCAATGCTTGGATGAATTTGATAATTTTACTGTGAAGCAAGAAAATTTCAATGCTTATGTTAGTAGACAATTGAAACATAATGCTTATATGCTTGATCACTTGGGTGATTATTTGAGTAGAACTGTAAATGATATTAAGCTTATTTGGGTGGGGACTAAACCCCCCCCCCATTTAGTCCCGGTTCAACACGGACAGGGACCAAAGGCCCACCACGTGGCACGAGCTAGAGCCGGGGGCTGGGGGACCTTTAGTCCTAGTTGATAACACCAACCAGGACTAAAAGTTATTTAGGGGTTTATGGTTTATATATTGTTTGTTTTTCCTTTTCATTTTGTGTTTTCTATTTAATTCTTTTTCATTTCAAACATATTTGACACTACTACATACTATACATGTTTTGCGTATATCTAATAGTTTCTCGTAGAACCAATCATATATCATAGAATTTCTTGTAGGACCATGCATACACATGTGCACACACACACACACATATATATATACAATATCACCATTAATTTTATAGATCATCATAGTTAACCACTACTAGGTAAGTGCTATTGACATAACAATCTCACCATTATGATCATCACAAGTTAACTAGTACTAGGTAACTGCTAGTGATTTAAAAATCACCATTATGATCATCATAATAAGTTAACCACTACTAGGTAAATTTTATCAATCCTACATGACAAGCACCTAGTCTCTCTCGGGTAGCATAGCATAAAACAGAAAAACCCCTCCTTCTCCATTATGGATCATAGAGATCCATCTATCTCCATTTTGTGGCCTTCGGTCAGCCACTATTTTTCACCAATCCTTGATTTTGAGGCCTCCGTCTATTTTAGAAGTTGAGTATGCATATTTGACACCCTCCGACCATGTTCGCATGCAAACAACTATCATCTCACCCACGTCAACCATAAACGGAGGCACAACCACATCTGGGAGATTCTGTTGAAGAACATAATAATAACATATATAGTTAGCAATGTAGTTTACTTCAGAAGAATGTATGAAAAAGATGGACTAATTACTAGTGACACAATAGTAAAAATCTTACCATGATACTTGCACGAATGTTAGCAGTGCACAACTCATGGACTAGTGGCACGTATGCACTAATTTTTTGGCTAAGTCCAAAGATGACCTCAAAGTTCAAAACATCATTAACACAGGAGATAAGATAATTCTTCTCCTCCCAAGTTAGATCTGCGCCATGACTATAGTAGGTGTCATCTATTATATTTTGTGTTTCTTTGGAAGAGAGTAAATAAGAAGTCAATTAGAAAAAAAAGTTTAGTAGGTATCAATAACAAGTATTTTTCGATAAGAAATATAGATCATTTAACAAATTTGTTTAGCAAACTCACACGGAGGCAGAATCAGAATCATGCTCGGATCAAGCGAAATGTTTTCATCTTCAGGATTGCCAAGATCGAATGTTACCTTCATATCCTCCTCAAATCCATATGCCTTGCATAATCTTTCCCAATTTGAACATAAAAAATGAGTGTGACTGTCACACCCTGCGATTGTAGCACATTGTTATGTTTGGGTTTATAAAATTTGGACCCAACTAGAACTTTTTCAAAGTGCTTGTGTGCTACGTTGTTTGCTTGCTTGATGATTGTGTTATTTGGCACTACTAAGTTCTATTCCACTTCATATCTCATCTTCCTTGTTCCAAACCTCTTGCCCAATGATCATGCCATGTGAATATTGACCAAAACTATTTTTATAAAATTTTGTTTTAACCAAAATAATTTATTCAAACTAGGTTTTCAAAACCCCCTGAATTGAGGTTTGCACTTCAAGTCCTCAAATTAGGTGGATCCTTCTTCCCAAAGGCTTTATTTCAAACCCACTATATATAAGACTTCCCAAAACCACAAAATATTATTTTTAAAGATTATTTTCATATTTTATTTAAAGTCTTTTTCTTGAGGCCAGAAATGGTTCTTCCCAGGGAAAATTATTTAAATACTTTGAAAATATTTGAGAAAATTTAGGGAAACTCAAAGGACATATATCCTCCATATATACGAGTTTGAACACAAGGGCATGATCAAATCTTAGGGAAAACCCCTCAAAACCCTTTCTGTCCAAATCAAACTTTTGGAATGTTTCTATAAGAAATATTATCAATAAATTCCAGGAAAATTCCAGCAAGTCAACACTATCATGGGTGATGATCTTGCAAAGTTTCGTCTCAATCCAAGTTGATTTGGTTCATCAAACCATCCCAAGATCATTCCTGTCCAGAATCAAATTTGAGCAACTTTACATTGTGAAGTGTCCCCCCTTGGCCTCAAACTTTGTGGGCATTCTCTAATGGCCAAATAGTGATGATACACTAAGTGGTGCATCAAGGGTAGAAGCCTAGCATCAATGGATCTACAGAAATCGGATTGTGCTAATTTCTAGGGTTTATCAAATCTCCGTTGTCAACTTCTTCCTCTTAAGATCAAACTTGGTGAATCCCCTCACTTCTACCTAGCCTTTGACCCTGGTAAATATCTTAGTAAGGTGGAAACATGTTCTTGCCCAAAACACCATCAAACATCTTCTAGTGAAATGGTAAAACCAACATTTCGACCCCTTTCCCATTTACACTTGGCCCCAAATTTTTACCAAAGTATCCTGTGGATGCATTTCCCCTCTAGTAACTCCCCCTGGCCAGGTCTCTACAGGGAAGTGGGGTAAAAACCCCATTTCTACCCCTATTTCACCTTGGCAAAAGCTTTTCCCTTTCCCTTTGTTTTCTCCCTAGCCATACTTAGCCTCTAAGGCATCCAAAGGGCATCTCCGGACCCTCCAGTGGCTAGTGGACAATGTGGGGCACCCCAGAGTGTGCAGGCCATGGCAATGCCGGCCATACACACGCTTTGGAGCGTGCTACAGTGCACTCCCGCGCAGTTGGGGATATATCCGCCCTGACTCAATGAGCAGATGATGCTAACCAGCGGCTGATGATTGTGCCAGATGAGCTGCAATCTTTGAAGCGCCATATCAGGAAGATGTCAGCCGCCATATTTGGTATGTATTTAACAGTTTAACCCAAATTGTGTGTGTGTACTTTGTTGGAAGACGTGGTAGTAAATCAAAAATTTCCTATGTGTCACCAAGATCTATGTATGGAGAAACCAGCAATGAGTGGGTAGAGATTGCATCTTCATACCTTTGTAGATCGCTAAGCAGAAGCGTTACAAGAACACGGTTGGTGGAGTCATACTTGCAGCGATTCAGATCACGGTGGGCTCCGATCTCAGCGTCAAACAATGGCGCCTCCGTGTTCAACACATGTGCAGCCCAGTGACGTCTCCTACACCTTGATCAAGCAAGGAGGAAGGAGAGGTTAGGGAAGAGCTCCGGCAGCACGATGGCGTGGTGATAGTGGAGCTGCATGGTCTCCGGCAGGGCTTCGCCAAGCGCTACGGAAAACGAGGAGAGGGAGGAGTAAGGCTGCGCCGAGAGAGGAAGAAAACCGTGTGTTGGGTAGCCCCAAAACCTCACATATATATAGGGGAGAGGGAAGAGGAGGAACCCCATCTAGAGTTCCCACCCTAGAGGGTGCGGCAGCCCTAGATGGGGCTTGGCCGGCGGCCAGAGAGGGGAGAGGGGGAGGGCGCAGCCCTAGTGGGCCTTAGGCCCATCTGGGTCTAGGGTTTCCCCTCCCTCTATCCTTGCTGCACGTTGGGCCTGTTGGGAGGGGCGCACCAGCCCACCTAGGGGCTGGTTCCCTCCACCTCCGGCCCATGCAGACCTCTAGGGCTGGTGACCCCACTTGGTGGACTCCCGGAACGATTCCGGTGGTCCCGGTACGTTACCGGTAATTCCGAAAACTCTTCCGGTGGCCAAATCCTCACTTTCTATATATCAATCTTTCTTTCCGGACCATTCCAGAACTCCTCATGACGTCCAAGATCTCATCCGAGACACCGAACAACCTTCGGTAACCACGTACACTATTTCCCTATAACCCTAGCATCATTGAACCTTAAGTGTGTAGACCCTACGGGTTTGGGAGACACGTAGACATGACAGAGACACCTCTCCGGTCAATAAACAACAATGGGATCTGGATACCCATGTTGACTCCCACATGCTCCACGATGATCTCATCGGATGAACCGCGATGTCCGGGATTCAATCAATCCCGTATTCAATTCCCTTTGTCTATCGGTAAGATACTTGCCTGAGATTCGATCGTTGGTATCCTATACCTTGTTCAATCTCGTTACCGACAAGTCTCTTTACTTGTTCCGTAATACATCATCTAGTGGCTAGCTCCTTAGTCACATTGAGCTCATTATGATGATGTCTTACCGAGTGGGCGTGGAGATACCTCTTAGTCACACAGACTGACAAATCCCAGTCACGATTCGTGCCAAGCCAACAGACACTTTTGGAGATACCCGTAGTGTACCTTTATAGCCACCCAGCTACGTTGTGACGTTTGGCACACCCAAAGTATTCCTACGGTATTCGGGAGTTGCACAACCTCATGGTCTAAGGAAACGATACTTGACATTAGAAAAGCTTTAGCAGACGAACTACATGATCTTGTGCTATGCTTAGGATTGGGTCTTGTCCATCACATCATTCTCCTAATGATATGATCCCGTTATCAATGACATCCAATGTCCATGGTCATGAAACCGTGACCATCTATTGGTCAACGAGCTAGCCAACTAGAGTTTCAGTAGGGACATGTTGTGGTCTATGTATTCACACATGCATTACGGTTTCTGGTTAACACAATTATAGCATGAACAATAGACAATTATCATGAACAAGGAAATACAATAATAACCATTTTATTATTGCCTCTAGGGCATATTTCCAACAGTCTCCCACTTGCACTAGGGTCAATAATCTAGTTACATTGTGATGAATTGAACACCCATAGCATTCTGGTGTTGATCATGTTTTGCTCGTGAGAGAGGTTTAGTCAACGGATCTGCGATATTCAGATCCATATGTACTTTACAAATATCTATATATCCCTCCTGAATGTAATCACGGATGGAGTTGAAGCGGCACTTGATGTGTCTTGTCTTCTTGTGAAACCTGGGCTCCTTCGTAAGGGC
Source organism: Hordeum marinum (assembly GCA_022496015.1). NCBI lineage: Eukaryota > Viridiplantae > Streptophyta > Magnoliopsida > Poales > Poaceae > Hordeum > Hordeum marinum. Next base: position 215,856,899 of record CM039673.1, on the reverse strand, counting down.
AATTGCTCCAGTGTTGTCACAGAATAGAGTCATCGGGCCCGACACTTTGGGAATCACTCCTAGGTCAGTGATGAACTCCTTCATCCAAACTACTTCCTGTGCTGCTTCTGAAGCAGCTATGTACTCCGTTTCACATGTAGATGCCGCCATGATGCTTTGCTTGGTGCTGCACCAGCTGAGTGCCCCTTCGTTCAAAATATACACGTATCCGGTTTGCGACTTGGAGTCGTCCGGATCTATGTCGAAGCTAGCATCGACGTAACCCTTTACGACAAGCTCTTCGGCACCTCCATATACAAGAAACATTTCCTTTGTCCTTTTCAGGTAGTTCAATATATTCTTGACCGCTATCCAATGTTCCGCTCCGGGATCACTTTGGTACCTCCCTACCAAACTTATGGCAAGGTTCACATCAGGTCTGGTACACAACATGGCATACATAATAGATCCTATGGCTGAAGCATAGGGGATGACACTCATCTCTTCTCTATCTTTTGCCGTGTTCGGGCATTGAGTCGTACTCAATCTCACACCCTGTAACACAGACAAGAACCCCTTCTTGGACTGATCCATATTGAACTTCTTCAATATCTTTTCAAGTTATGTGCTTTGTGAAAGACCTATGAGGCGTCTCGATCTATCTCTATAGATCTTAATACCTAATATGTAAGCAGCTTCTCCAAGTCCCTTCATTGAAAAACACTTTTTCAAGTAGGCCTTTACACTTTCCAAGAGTTCTATATCATTTCCCATTATCAGTATGTCATCCACATATAATATGAGAAATGCTACAAAGCTCCCACTCACTTTCTTGTAAATACAGGGTTCTCCATATACCTGTACGAACCCAAACGCTTTAATCACCTCATTAAAGTGAATGTTCCAACTCCGAGATGCTTGCACCAGCCCATAGATGGAGCCCTGGAGCTTGCATACTTTGTTAGCATCTTTAGGATCGACAAAACCTTCTGGCTGCATCATATACAGTTCTTCCTTGAGGAAGCCATTAAGGAATGCCGTTTGAACGTCCATTTGCTAGATCTCAAAATCATAAAATGCGGCAATTGCTAACATGATTCGGACAGACTTCAGCACCGATACGGGTGAGAAAGTCTCACCGTAGTCAATTGCTTGAACTTGTCGATAACCCTTAGCGACAAACTGAGCCTTATAGACAGTTACATTACCATCCGCGTCAGTCTTCTTCTTAAAGATCCATTTATTTTCAATGGCTCACTTATCATCAGGGAAGTCCACCAAAGTCCATACTTTGTTCTCATACATGGATCCTATCTCGGATTTCATGGCCTAAAGCTATTTGTTGGAATCCGGGCCCGCCATCGCTTCTTCATAGTTCGAAGGTTCACTATTGTCCAACAACATGATCTCCAGGACAGGGTTGTCGTACCACTCTAGTGCGGAACATGTCCTGGTGGACCTACGACATTCAATAGTAACTTGATCTGAAGCTTCATGATAATCATCATTAACTTCCTCTCCAGCCGATGTAGGCTCCACAGAAACAACTTCCTGTCCTGCGCTACTCTCAGGATCGAGTGGAGGTACAATTACCTCATCAAGTTCTATTTTCCTCCCACTTACTTCTTTCGAGAGAAACTCTTTCTCAAGAAAGGATCCATTCTTGGCAACAAAGATTTCCCTTCGGATCTGAGGTAGAAGGTATACCCAAGAGTCTCTTTGGGATATCCTATGAAGATGCACTTTTTCGCTTTGGGTTCGAGCTTCTCAGGTTGAAGTTTCTTCACATAAGCATCGCATCCCCAAACTTTTAGAAACGATAGCTTAGGTTTCTTTCCAAACCATAATTCATACAGTGTCGTCTCAACGGATTTTGACTGTGCCCTATTAAAGTGAATGCAACAGTCTCTAATGCATATCCCCAAAATGGTAGCGGTAAGTCGGTAAGAGACATCATAGATTGCACCATATGCAATAGAGTGTGATTATGATGTTCAGACACACCATTTCGCTGAGGTGTGCCAGGCAGCATCAGTTGTGAAACAATTCCACATTTCCTTAGGTGCGTGCCAAACTCGTGACTTAAATATTCCCCGCCACGATCAGATCGTAGGCACCTTATTTTACTTTCACGTTGATTCTCTACCTCACTCTGAAATTCCTTGAACCTTTCAAAGGTTTCAGACTTATGTTTCATTAAGTAGACATACCCATATCTGCTCAAGTCATCAGTGAGTGTGAGAACATAACGGTAGCCACCACGAGTCTCGACGCTCATTGGACCGCATACATCGGTATGTATTATTTCCAGCAAGTCAGTTGCTCGCTCTATTGTTCCAGAGAACGGAGTCTTGGTCATCTTGCCCATGAGGCATGGTTCGCACGTGTCAAAATATTCGAAATCAAGAGACTCCAAAAGTCCATCAGCATGGAGCTTCTTCATGCGTTTGACACCAATATGACCAAGGCGGCATTGCCACATGTAAGTGGGACTATCGTTATCAACCTTACACATTTTGGTACTCACACTATGGACATGTGTAACATCACATTCGAGATTCATCAAAAATAAACCATTGACCTGCAGGTCATGACCATAAGACATTTCTCTCATATAAATAGAACAACCATTATTCTCGGATTTAAATGAGTAGCCATCTCGCATCAAACGAGATCTAGATACAATGTTCATGCTCAAAGCTGGTACTAAATAACAATTATTGAGTTTTAACACTAATCCCGAAGGTAGATGTATAGGTAGCATGCCGACGGCGATCACATCGACCTTTGAACCATTCCGGACGCGCATCGTCACCTCGTCCTTTGCTAGCCTCCGCTTATTACGCAGCTCCTGCTTGGAGTTACAAATGTGAGCAACTGCACCAGTATCAAATACCCCGGAGCTACTACGAGCGCTGGTTAGGTACACATCAATAACTAGTATATCACATATACCTTTAACGCTGCCGGCCTCCTTACCTGCTAAGTACTTGGGGCAGTTCCGCTTCTAGTGACTGGTACCCTTGCAATAAAAGCACTCAGTCTAAGACTTGGGTCCATTGTTGTTCTTATTCCCGGCAACTTGCTTGCCGGGCGCGGCCACAGCTTTGCCGTCCTTCTTGAAGTTCTTCTTACCCTTGCCTTTCTTGAAACTAGTGGTCTTATTCACCATCAACACTTGATGCTCCTTTTTGATCTCAACCTCCGCTGATTTCAGCATCGAGTACAACTCAGGAATGGACTTCTCCATACCCTGCATGTTGTAGTTCATCACAAAGCTCTTGTATCTAGGTGGAAGCGACTGGAGGATTCAGTCAATGACCGAGTCATCCGGGAGATTAACTCCCAGCTGAGTCAGGCGGTTGTGTAACCCAGACATCTTGAGTATGTGCTCACTGATAGAACTATTCTCCTCCATCTTACAGCTGAAGAACTTGTCGGAGACGTCATATCTCTCGACCCGGGCATGAGCTTGGAAAACCAGTTTCAGCTCGTGGAACATCTCATATGCTCCGTGTTGCTCAAAACGCTTTTGGAGCCCCAGTTCCAAATTGTAAAGCATGCCGCACTGAAGAAGGGAGTAATCATCATAGCATGACTGCCAAGCGTTCGTAACATCTTGGTCTGCTAGGAAAATGGGTGGGTCACCTAGCGGTGCATCAAGGACATACAATCTCTTGAAAGCTATGAGGATGATCCTCAAGCTACGGACCCAGTCCGCATAGTTGCTTCCATCATCTTTCAGCTTGGTTTTCTCTAGGAACGCATTGAAGTTGAGGGTGACATTCACGTTGGCCTTTGGATCTACAATATAGATTGTAAAGACAATTTTAGACTAAGTTCATGATAATTAAGTTCACATAATAAAATTATTTAATGAACTCTCACTTAGGTAGACATCTCTCTAGTCATCCAAGTGACACATGATCCATGTCAACTAGCCCGTGTCCAATCATCACGTGAGATGGACTAGTCATCCATGGTGAACATCTCCATATTGATCGTATCTTCTATATGACTCATGTTCGACCCTTCGGTCTTCCGTGTTCTGAGGCCATGTCTATACATGCTAGGCTCGTCAAGTCAACCTAAGTGTTTTGCGTGTGTAAATCTGGCTTCCACCCGTTGTATGCGAACGTTAGAACCTATCACACCCGATCATCAGGTGGTGCTTCGGAACAACGATCCTTAGCAATGGTGCACAGTTAGGGTGAATACATCTCTTGAAATTTTATTGAGAGATCATCTTATTTACTACCATCGTTCTAAGCAAATAAGATGTAAACATGATAAACATCACATGCAATCAATATAGTGACATGATATGGCCAATATCATCTTGCTCCTTTGATCTCCATCTTCGGGACACCATGATCTCCATCATCATGATCTCCATCATTGTGTCTTCATGAATTTGTCTCACCAACTATTACTTCAACTACTATGGGAAACGTTTAGCAATAAAGTAAAGTAATTACATGGCATTTATGATTGACACGCAGGTCATACAATAAAATAAGACAACTCCTATGGCTCCGGCCGGTTGTCATACTCATCGACATGCAAGTCGTGAATCCTATTACAAGAACATGGTCAATCTCATACATCACAGTGCATCACATCACATCCTTTTGGCCATATCACATCACAAGGCGTATGCTGCAATAACAAGTTAGACGTCCTCTAATTTGTAGTTGCAAGTTTTTACGTGGCTGCTATAGGTTTTTAGCAAGAACGTTTCTTACCTATGCCAAAACCACAATGTGTTATGCCAATTGCTATTTACCCTTCATAAGGACCCTTTTCATCGAATCCAATCCGACTAAGGTGGGAGAGACAAACACCCACTAGTCACCTTGTGCAACAAGTGCATGTCAGGCGGTGGAACCGGTCTCACGTAAGCGTACGTGTAAAGTTGGTCTGGGCCACTTCATCCCACAATACCGCCGAATCAAGATAAGACTAGTAGTGGTAAGCAAATTAACAAGATCGACGCCCACAACTACTTTGTGTTCTACTCGTGCATAGATTCTTCGCATAGACCTAGCTCATGATGCCACTGTTGGAGACGTAGTAGGAAATCAACAATTTCCTATGTGTCACCAAGATCTATCCATGGAGAAACCAGCAACGAGTGGGGAGAGATTGCATCTTCATACCTTTGAAGATCGCTAAGCAGAAGCATTACAAGAACACGGTAGGTGGAGTTGTATTCGTAGCGATTCAGATCACGGTGGACTCCGATCTCAGCGCCGAACAACGGTGCCTCCGCGTTCAACACATGTGTCGCCCGGTGACGTTTCCTACGCCTTGATCCAACAAGGAGGAAGTAGAGGTTGGGGAAGAGCTCCGACAGCACGACGGATGGTGATGGTGGAGCTGTGTGGTCTCCAGCAAGGCTTCGCCAAGCGCTACGGAGAACGAGGTGAGGGAGGAGTAGGGCTGCGCTGAGAGAGGAAGAAAACTGTATGTTGGGCAACCCCAAAACCCCACATATATGTAGGGGAGAGGGAAGAGGAGGCACCCCATCTAGGTTTCCCACCCTAGAGGGTGCGGCAGCCCTAGATGGGGCTTGGCCGGCGGCAAGAGAGGGGAGAGAGGGAGGGCGCCGCCATAGTGGGCCTTAGGCCCATCTGGGGCTAGGGTTTCCCCTCCCTCTGTCCTTGCTGCACCTTGGGCCTGGTGGGAGGGGCGGACCAGCCCACCTAGGGGCTGCTTCCCTCCACTTTTGGCACATGTAGCACTCCGGGGCTGGTGGCCCCACTTGGTGGACCCCCGGAACCCTTCCAGTGGTCCCGGTACATCACCGGTAATTCCCGAAACTCTTCTGATGGCCAAATCCTCACTTCCATATATCAATATTTATCTCTGGATCATTCTAGAACTTCTCGTGACGTCAGGGATCTCATCCAGGACTCAGAACAACCTTCAGTAACCACGTACACTATTTCCCTATAACCCTAGCGTCATCGTACCTGAAGTGTGTAGACCCTACGGGTTTGGGAGACACGTAGACATGACCGAGACACCTCTATGGTCAATAACTAACAGCGGGATCTGGATACCCATGTTGGCTCCCACATGCTCCATGATGATCTCATCGGATGAACCACAATGTCGGGGATTCAATCAATCCCGTATTCAAATCCCTTTGTCTATCGGTATGATACTTGCCCGAGATTCGATCGTCGGTATCCCTATACCTTGTTCAATCTTGTTACCGGCAAGTCTCTTTACTCTTTCCATAATATATCATCCCGTGGATAACTCCTTAGTCACATTGAGCTCATTATGATGATGTCTTACCGAGTGGGCCCAGAGATACCTCTCCGTCACACGGAGTGACAAATCCCAGTCTCTATTCGTGCCAACCCAACACACACTTTCGAAGATACCCGTAGGGTACCTTTATAGCCACCCAGTTACGTTGTGACATTTGGCACACCCAAAGTATTCCTATTGTACCCTGGAGTTGCACAACCTCATGGTCTAAGTAAACGATACTTGACATTAGAAAAGCTTTAGAGATGAACTACACGATCTTGTGCTATGCTTAGGATTGGGTCTTGTCCATCACATCATTCTCCTAATCATGTGATCCTATTATCAATGACATCCAATGTCCATGGTCATGAAACCGTGACCATCTATTGATCAACGAGCTAGCCAACTAGAGGCTCACTAGGGACATCTTGTCTATGTATTCACACATGCATTAAGGTTTCCGGTTAACACAATTATAGCATGAACAATAGACAACTATCATGAACAAGGAAATACAGTTGTAACCATTTTATTATTGCCTCTAGGGCATATTTCCAACATACTTGTACTGGCGACTTATGACGAAGAGTCTGTATTATGTAGGTCCAAGGTGCCGCCAACTTGCTTCCGACGGCTTGCTGCCCCTAAAGGCTATTTATACTCTGACGGAACAGCTTTACTGTGGAGCTGTTTGCACGACCAAGGCTGTGCTCTACAAGGATACCACTCCTTAAACTATCAAAGGGGTCATAGAACTGCTTTCCACGGTGCCAAAATAGATCGTAGAGCTGAAGAGATCAGCCACCCTACAGTGAGCTATCGTAGCCATAAGCCGGGCGTTGGCCTTTGCTCCGGAATTGTCCCCTGCAGACATGATGGACGGGTTTCCCTCCAAGAAAGGTGTTGGCTCCAAGTTTATAGAAGCTGACTACACACGGTGTGTGAAGGCTTCGAAAGTCCTTGCCTCCGTGTTGGCATAAGAAGTAAACTTGGCAACATACCAGGCGGCTTACAACGCCTATCAGAAGAGAATTCATGGAGGACCTGATGCCTGCCAGCAATAAGCACCTTTTTGCTTCTGAACTTGACCCGTCCCCCTTCTTTGAAGAAGGAAACTTTGCAGCTTTAACCCACTACAACTGGGACTTGGACAATCTTCAGATCAAGGGGGTGAAAAATCCGGAGCAGGGTGACCCGCCGGCCAGCTGATGGAGTTTTGAACGCCATTTGATAAGCCGGCTCTTGTGACCCTTCATGAGCGGTGTAAAGCACTTTGAAATATTTTTGAGATCTATAGAGAGCATATGTAATAGGCTTGTAGTAACTTTGCATTTGCCTGAACTGTGCCATCGTGCACATGTTAAATAGTCCGGCTTAATATATATCATCTTCCTTGCACTTCCCATTGCATGCTTTGCACACTCTTGGCAGCTTAATTGACCTGCAAGAATAGATGTATCCTGACGTTGTTAGGAGGGTGGCTTAAAAGCATAACCCAAAGATGTTGTATATTCCTAACATGCTTTTTTTCAAAAACAGCTCATGTGCCGGTTCTCCGGGGTTGACCCGCCGCCACCGGCTCAAGTCCTTCTGGATCTGATGAACGAGCTTGCGACCCTGATGACCACCGAGGTCCCACCAGATAATCAAGTTGCCCAAAACATGGGGATCGCAAGGCTTAAGGACCGGATGGCCGAGGTGCAGTAGAGGATTATTGAGTTAAAAGCTCAGATGGATGGGGAGGCAAAGAATCTTAGGACAGATGCTTTCCGCCTTGAGCTAGAGAAACAGTCGGCAGTTGCGGTGTAGTGGATGAGGCATCAATCCCGCTTACCAGAATAGTACGAGGCTAGGAATCTTTTTAACTCGCCCGGAGCGGGACGGACAGCAGATGCACCAGGAAGTCGGTCGGCAGCTCGACAATAGCTTAACCCGCGTCGACGAAACCAGGCCTCACCAGCGGCTTTTCCAACGATGGCGGGTCACTATTAAAACCTGGCAGAGAACATGGTGGCTGCAGCAGCCCAGCTTGAAACGATATTCCGGATGAGGCGCTCTTTCAGAAGAGGTACGGAATGCCATTGGATACCTTCAGACGGCGATGGCCGAGCAGGAGAAATATGCTTACAGTCGGAGCCGTGTTCACTCAACCCCCCTCCCCAGCCTCAGCTTTAGTGCTATGATTCGCCGGCGGTCTCTAGCAGCGAACGACACCGGGCCCCCCAGGGGATGATCAGGCGGTTCTATATGCACAAGCGCTCGTAGACCGGGTAAGAAACTAGCTAGAGGCGGCGTCTTTGGCAGCGACGGTTCACGAGGAGCATGCACCCTCCATCCCAGTGGGAGCAGGGTGACCACCAGGGGTATGGGAGTATCGTGTTTAGTGTCGGCTCTGCGGAACGAACGGTTGCCAAAGGATTTCAAAGGACCTCACAAGGTGATGAATTACACTACCAATTTACCTCCAGGGGCCTGGATCGAAAGCTATGACCTAGCTATGGAGATGTTGGATGTCAATGACGCGGTGTGTGACAAGTATTTCATCATGATGCTTGAAGGGCCGGCTCGCATGTGGTTGAAGGGTTTGCCACCTAATACCATCAACTCATTGGCTGAGCTGAAAGCAAGGTTCATCAAAAACATTCAAGGGACTTGCAAACAGCCTATGAAGATTGTGGATCCAGACCACTGTGTTCAACAAGATAATGAGTCGGCTCATCATTGGGTCTGGCAGGTTTCGACCATTATCCACTTGTCTGAACAGATGACGGCGGCTCAAGCGGTGCTGATCCTGGAGAAGAACTGTCACTTTGTCCCGGTGAAGCAGAAGCTTGGTCGGCTCAAGCGTACATGTCAGGACATGGGAGAACTCATGGTGGCTCTCACAAAGTATGCCGACTCTGATAACATGAAGGATCCGGGCTCTTATGAGGAGAAAAATGGTCAGGGTAAAAAGAATAACCATGGCAAGGGTGCGGCAGGAAACGGGAACCAAAGTAAGAGGAAGAACCTAGATGGCGAGTCAGAGTTGGTAGCCCACGCCAACACCGGCCACAATCGGCCTCAGGGCAATGGGAAGTTTAGACCACCTTTTAACAAGGGTAAAACTCCTTTCAACTTAGAGGAGATGCTCAACAAGCCTTTCCCGGAGCACAGCCGGCCCGATAGACCTACAGGTCACACATGGGACAATTGCCACATCATGCAGAAGTTCAAGAACTACAACATGCAACACCATAACAATGATGGTGGTGGCCCGCCCAGCGGTTGAGGACCAGGCGGGTCAGGAGCCGGGTTTGGATCCGGCGGCTCAGGCTCCGGTCATAATGGCCAGGGCAATCAAGGATGACATCATCAGCACTCTGGTGGCCATTATCAGCAAAAGGGTAATCAGTCTGGATATCAGAGTAATCTGAAGCTGCTCAGTTCGAGCCAGTATCATGTTTTTACAACTAGCCTTGACAAGCGGGATCAGAAGAACGACACGTGGCATATGTGTGTGGACTATACAGATCTCAACAAGGCATGTCCGGCTGATCCTTTTGCTCTCCCTCGTCTCGATCAAATCATTGATGCTACGGCGGGTTGCGAAAGTTTATGCTTCCTTGATGCTTATTCGGGATATCATCAGATCAAGATGGCGGTTAAGGACCAAGAAAAGACGGCCTTCATCACACCTTTTGGGGCCTTCTACTATGTGTCTATGCCTTTTGGGATCAAGAGTGCCCAGGCGACTTATCAGTGTTGTGTGCAGAATTGTCTTCACAACCAAATTGGGCACAATGTTCATGCCTATTTGGATGACATTGTGATCAAATCAAGGAAGAAGGAGACTTTGCTTAATGACTTGAAGGAAACCTTTGAAAATCTACAGGTCTATAAGATGATGCTTAACCCGGCAAAGTGTGTCCTTGGTGTTTCGGCTGGCAAGTTCTTGGGATTTCTGGTCTCTGAGCGGGGCATTGAAGCTAACCCGGATAAGATCAAGGCTATAACCTCCTTGGCTGAGCCAGTGTGCATCAATGATGTTTAACGCCTGGCAGGGCGGATCGCCGCATTGAGCCGGTTTATAAGACGCCTTGGTGAGAAAGCCACCCCTTTGTATCAAATGATGAAAAAGACAGACAATTTTTGTTTGGAGTACAGCGGCGGGTGAAGCGTTCGAGGCACTCAAGAAGTAGCTCACTGAGCCGTCTGTCTTAGTTGCTTTGGCTGAGAAAGAACCCTTGCTCTTGTATGTGGCGGCTAACAACAGGGCTATCAGTGCTGCAATTGTGTTCGAGCGCAAGGAGGCAGGGAAAGAATATCTGGTTCAGTGGCCGGTTTATTATATCAGTGAGGTCCTGACAGAGTCCAAGCAGAGGTATTCACATTGGTAGAAGCTAGTGTCTGGGGTGTTCATGTCCAACCAAAAACTAAAGCACTACTTCTTAGGGCACTAGATCACCGTGGTTAGCCCTGCCCCATTGGGGGATATAATTCAAATTAGAGAAGCCACTAGTAGGATTGCTAAGTGGGCATTGGAGATGGGACCTCTCAATCTGAAATACGTACCTCGTATGGCTATCAAGTCTCAAGCCCTTGTGGATTTCATAAATGATTGGACAGAGTGTCAGGCGCCCAAAGAAAAGCCGGATAACACATACTGGACAAAACACTTTTATGGATCCAGGCAGCTGTAAAGATCAAGGGCAGGGGTTGTCTTAACATCCCCTAAAGGTGACAAGTCTGTTATGTCCTCCAACTGATGTTCCCTTGCACTAATAATGCAGCTGAATACGAAGCCCTGCTTCATGGCCTCAGGGTAGCTAAGGAGATGACCTTAAGTCGGGTAAGGTGCTTTGGCGACTTAGATCTTGTGGCCCAGCAAGTTTCAGGCACTTGGGATTCCAAGGATCCACGGATGGCGGCTTATCGTCAGGCGGTGGATGTCATTGCTGGTCACTTCAAGGGTTATCAGGTGGAACATATTGATCGTCACGGGAATGAGGCGGCTGATGCCCTATCAAGGTTAGGCTCTCAACGAAAGCCAGTGCCACCTAATATCTTTATGGATGTCTTACATGACCCATTCGTCAAATTACCCTTAGAGGAAGATTTGGCTGTTCCTGACCCAGAGGGACAATTGGTGGCGGCTCATACACCAGCCCAAGGATGGGTCATGAAGACTTAAGCCCAAGACATTGGGAAGCTTGACAAGATGGGCCGGGACGTGGCCCGGACGGAGAAGGTATGAAGACCGGGGCAGGTGAGCCGCCCGGAGACAACTTGCTCAGGAAGGCAAGACAATGTAGAGATAGACTCACACACGTTGTGAGAGTCGGTTACGACTTGTATGACCCGTGGTCTTGACCTCCTATATAAAGGCGAGACCTGGGGCGACTTAGAGAGAGATCAACTATCGAGAACTAGGTCAAGCAATCAGCTCCCTTGTAATCGATATACCAAGCAATACAAATACAATCAGGACGTAGGCTATTACCTCTACTTGAGGGGCCGAACTTGGGTAAGCCCATGTCCTTCATCCCAATCAACCCCTTTGAGTCCATCACCTTAGCGATGGCCTCGAATCCAAGTCCGTTCACCCGGACATCTACCGTGACAAACCACGACACGCACTCTAGCTGCCGGCCAATGACCAGCCCCGACCACCTTGGGCCTCCCCCGCGTGTCCCCCGAGGCGCCAACGGCATCCGTGACACGCAAAGCTGTCGGCCCCCTTCTGTCTCTCCCTCCTCCGACCTCCTCTCGCGCGTGCTCGACGCCGCCCGAGCCGGCCAATGCGCGAGCTTGCACGCGCGCCCTCCCCTCTCTCTCCCTTGATCCTGCTCGTCATGGACCACCCCCAGGAGCGCTCAAGACTCACCCCCGTCTCCCCCCGTGCCCTCTAGCCTCGGCCACGAGCTCGCCGGCGCACCAGCCTTCGGTGGACTCGTCCCCGTCGATAAAAGGGCCCACCGGACCCTATCTACCCTCTAGCCTCTCTCTCCTCTCCCCAATAGCCCCCCTGCACGCTCCAAAGGCCGCCCAAGGCCCCTCTGCTCGGGATTGACCTGAGGATCGCCATGGCCATCTCCCCGTCAATCTCCGGGTACGGAGCCTCTCCAGCCCTCATTTTTCTCCCGTTGGTCCTCCCTTGCCCCTCTGATGTGATCCCCCTCCTTCCTGTCCTCTTTGCGGTCTGAATTGGCCCTAGCGACCGCCTCCCAAAGCCACCTCCGCCGTGGGTGCTCGCCGCTGGCGACTCCGGCCACCTCCTGCCTCCATTCCACCTCCAGGAGACCGATGACTCTTCCTTGAGCCCGTTCCCACCATCGCCTGCCGTCGCCATGCCCCGTGCCGCCGCCGATGAGTAGCTACCCTCCTTGTCCGAAGGTGGGAGAAGGACCCGACAGGTGGGGCCCACCTGTCGGCCTCTCTTTCCCTCTCCCGCACCCTCTTTCTCCCTCGCGGTCATTGATGGCCGGGCCCCGCGCGTCAGGTTTAAACCTGGCCGCGCGTGAGGCCAGCTGGCTGGCTAGCTGTGCCGGCCCAGCCTCTGGCCACCTCTGGCCCAGGTCCTAGTGGCCTTTTCCTTTTCTTTTTCTTTTTCTTTTTTGTGGAATTTCGCAAAAATCCCACGGAGCCCAAATAAAATCCTATGAAAAACTTTTTGCACCTAAAATCTTAGAATAATTCATAGAATTACTAGTGCCAATTGTAAAAATGTTTGAAAAACTTTTTAGTACTGTTTTTAATGAAAAAACCGTATTTGGCATTTCCTGCCTCTGTTTAATAGTTTTTAAAAATAACTTTCATAGTAAAATATTAAAGAAACATTTTTAATATAGTCCTTAGTATTTATCAGAATAGATTAGCATTTTTATTTGTAGCTAAACATCTGTAGCATTTTGTGTGTTGATTATTTCTATCGTTATTTTATCGCGACGATAGATTGCGTTGTTGACGAAGAAGTTGGACCCGAAGACTTCAAAGACCCCAGAGACTTTGTCGAGCCAGGCAAGGAGCCCTTTGACCATGTTAAGAAACTTTGTCCTGCATGTCATATAGCACTTGTTGATTCGATGAAATGATCACGATGAGGTGTTCCCCCTTCGGTGGGATATCTCTTTTACTTTTACCATTGAAACTTGCATCATGCATCACCCTAGCCCCTTATGAGGGATGTGCGGGTGGGTGTAGTTATGATGCTAGTTGATGCTATGCAAGTGGGATCGGGATCTATGCATAGTGATGGGAAGAAAGGAATTATTTCAAAGACTTTCGAAAACCCCGCCGGGTGCCACTAATGCCCGAGGGAGATGATGAGAAGTTGGGTGACCACTTGATAAAGAAGTGGTGTGCCAGAGCAAGTTGAGATTGTGTTTTCGCAAACGGATTAGATTTAAGATTTGTCGATCGTCCCAACCTTACATGCGCAACCACGATACCCCTTATGGGACGGGGCTTTGTTGATTACCTTGGTGAGTACTGGCAAGGAGCCCGCATTACTAGTGGTGGGAGTGGCGTGGTCACTCTTGATACGGAGTTGTACCAGTAAATACATCATGCGCTGTCTTTACAGGCACCTGGCACACCGTTGGTCCCCTAGTGGATGGTACAATTAGAGCGAGGATCGTGTGATGTACATCGTGAGGTCTGCATACCAATCGAATGCACTCTTTGTTTAGTATCTCTAGGGGAAAGGCATTGTTCGGGTGCTTACCTCGGGTATGTTAATACCACGAGTCGTGTATGACACGGAAGTTCCCTGAGTCTTGTAGGTAAAGTGTGTGTTGACACCTGATTTTGGCATGGTGCAAAATGCAATAAATATGGACTCAAATGAAGAGGTTTTTTGTACGAGAAAGTTCATATTGCCGAGTGAAACAACCTTGATGTTTAGGCCATCACCAGTCGGCATCATTTCAAGGCCCAAATCACACTTGGATTGCCATGTAGATGTTCTGAGTGCTTTTTGGTCTATTACGCCTCCGAGACAACCTCGAATAAAGGAATACTCTACATGGATTGTCTTCGTCTCATCGAGTTGATCGGTTTTTATATATAAATCATCTCAATCTGAGGTTGTATGCAAAAGTTAGAGCAACCAGAGTGCAGCCCTACCACAACGCAAAATATGGCACAGGAGATCAGAGACATGTCTGATGGGTCACGCGAGTCATTCGGCCCTCAAGACATCCTCAGATGGAAAAACTTACAACATAAAAAGGTTTCGCATCGTCGAGGCGATTGATTTAGATATATAAATGTTCTCAATCCAAGGTCGTATGCAACCTGGAGAGGCAAAACAATATCAGCCTAGAGTTTCACTCGGGATTTCCGAGTGAAAGATTGCGAACCAAGGGAAATGTTTGTCGTCTGGTCAAGTGAAAAGTTTTCCATCCGGCCGAGTGAAATTGGCGTCCGAGTGAAAATCGCCGGCCGAGTGAGATTGCCGTTCGAGTGAAAATCACCGTCTGAGTGAAAAGTACGGGTCGAGTGAAAATACTAGCCAAGTGCAATTGTCGTCCGAGTGAAAATCACCGTCCGAGTGAAAACTATCGGTAGAATGACAGTTTCGGTCGAGTCAAAGTTTCGCTCGAGTAAAAGTTTAAAATGACCTTGGATGGAAAAGTGTTCAACATGAAAGTTGTTTGAAACGTCGAAGCGGTCAACTTTGCTTTTAAGGTCATTATCATCTGAGATAGTATACGGCCTGGAGAGATGCTACAACACTCGGACACCCCCATTCGAAGTTAAAGATGACCTCGTGGGGTATTCAAGATTTCTTTATTTGGGAAAGTGATCAACATAGGGATTGTTCGCCTCGTTGAGGCATGCAAAATTGATGTTTGGACTGTCTCCATCGGAGGTCATATGCAGATTCCATGGCCCACACAAGAAGCAAGACAAAAGATTGGGCCAGATTTGGGCTGAATCCGAGTGTAACTAGAAATAGGACTCTAGGACGTGAATTGATGTAATTTTCTTGTAAGGAAAGCCTAGATGAATAATTTTCTTGTATTGGAAGTCCAGAGGCCTCTTATATATGTTGGGGGTGACGGCCAATTGAACAACACACAATCGAACAAATCAATCTATACTACTTTTTCATCTACGTTCTTCGTTTTTCTCTCGTTCTTCGCTGTTCTTTGTTTGAGAGCTGCGAATCCCGAGGCTCTAGGGCCGAGCGAATCGACCTAGGGCAGCCCATAGCCGCCGTACTCCATGACGGGGTCCCTCCCGGGCGTGCGGGGTTTTGGGTCTACAAAAGAGTCCGCCGACTGTCTTGCGTATCGCGCTGCTGGACGGACCTCCTTCGACGTGAGCTGTGGTGCATCACCCCCGGCATTGAGGGTACACAGTGACGTGTTCGTTTGTTAACACACTTTTTGGCGACTCCGCTGGGGACCAAAGATCAATCATCCTCATCAACCATCATGTCTCATGTTCCCAAGGCATCTGAGATAGATGCCGATAACATCATTAAGCCCAAGATTGATGAACTATCGGCTGATCATCACCAAGCTTATGAGGAGTACAAGAAGGCACGTGAAGAGAAGGAGTTATAGGAGTTCCTTGGAAACTTCAAGAAAGATTGACAAGGCAATATCACTTCGATTGGAGAAATCAAGCTCCCTCCTCTTCAAGCCGAGCAGGTTAAACCTCTTGTAAGTACTACCTTTTCTCCCGAGCAGTGGGCTGAGATTGAGAGTCATATTGCCGATGGTAACAATTTGGTGTATCAAACTTTCATAGAAAATACCAATGCGCAGAAAGATATGCCTCGATCGTCTAGTGGTAATATTGGTGTGGCTGCTAGTGTACGAAACCCTAATCTGTCTTTACCTCTTTCATCGGCACCTCCCATGCCGATGAATTACTATCCTATCCACACCAATCAGACTGTGGCTGCACCCGCTAATTCCATCATGAGCATGCCAAGTTCGGTACCTATACTTTGACGATATCCAGTGCCGCTAATTTCACCAGAGGAGATGACTAAGATGCTTCGAGGGAATTTTGGAGTTGAGTTACCTTGGAATCGGATTTACCAAAAACCGTACCCCGAGTACTTTGACGCTATCCAGTGCCGTTCGGGATATAAAATTCCAGATTTTGTTATGTTCAATGGAGAAGGCACAAAAACCACATGGGAACATATTATTCAATACTTAGCACAACCGGGTGAAGTAGGTTCGCTGAATGAATTGAAAGTGCGCTTGTTTCCTTTATCATTAACTGGTATTGCATTTTCATGGTTTTCTTCTTACCACATGGTTCTATCCTTGTGTGGTCGCAGTTGGAACAGAAATTTCATGATCACTTTTATAGCGGCGGCAACGAACTTAAATTATCACATCTTATATCGGCTAAGCAAAGAAATGATGAATCAGTCTCCGATTATGTCAAGAGATTTAGAGATACAAAGAACTGGTGCTATAGTTTGGTGATAACCGAGAGTGACTTGGCTGACCTTGTGCTTAGTGGCTTGAAAACTCACATTAGGGAAAAGCTAGAAGGCTATGAGTTCTTAAGTGTCAACCAGTTCCTGCAAAAAGCTTTGGCTCATGATATTCAGAGCAAAGATCTCAAGGAGGTGCATAGATATAAAACTGATCGTCCTAAGGTGAATATGGTTGAGTATGGTAGTGATCACTCAGACGATGAAGGTTATATGTATGCTGCTAAATTTGTTTGTCCGTCTAAGGAGAAACCGTTTACTTGCAATGAGCTGAAACCAATTCATAAGGATCATGATGAAGAGATGAAGTTCACTTTTAACATTGCTAACTGTGACAAAATATTTGATGCTTTGTTGCAAGCTAAGATCATTAGGATATCTCACACTTTACCATCGATTGAAGAGTTGAAATGCGTGCTTATTGCAAATATCATAATTGTTTTTCTCATGCTACTAATGATTGCAATGTTTTCCGACGACAGATACAATCGGCCATTAATGACGGACGATTGAATTTTTCTGATATGCAAATTGGTAAGAAGCCCTTCCCAATGAACACTCTGGATTTGGAGGGGAAAAAGTTGCTCATTCGTCCAGAGGTAGCCGAATCGGCTAATAAAACTAATGTCATCATTGGTGAGCCTAGGGAAAGCAAGGAGGACAATAATGTCTTGGGGAGGCAGGTTGTGCTTGACAAGCAACCCAATGGCAAGGAAGTAATCAAGATCACCGTCAAGAATCCTGCACTCGGGGGGCAATCACTGGTGCAACAAGACACTCGTGTTAAATTTGTTACACTGAAGAGTCCAGAAGTTGGCAAGTGGAAGAGGAATGAAGTCAAGGTATATCATAAGCGAATCAAGCCAACTTTTGATATGCTACTGTCCAAATATGCAAATCAGTCGGTCGGTTCTAGCTCTAATCGGTCATCGTACCTGAAGCGACCAAGGTCACCATCAGCTGATATGTTCAGTTGGTATGCAAAACTGACCGGATCAAGGGTGTCGTTTCCACAAGAACAATGACAACTTGTTCATGATCGACTTGGATGCTCATATGGAACCCGACTGAACATTGGTGTCCATTACTTGGTTGGTCAAAATATGCCTCCGAGTGGAAATTATCCGAGTGTAAGAATGTACTCGGGCGGAAGTTATCTCAATGAAAGAATACAGTCGAGTGGATTTCGTCCGAGTAAAAGGATGCGCCCGAGTGAAAACTTTGTAAGCGAAAAAAGTCGACAAGACTGGCGCATCAAGCTGCCAAGTGTTGCAGCAGTGGAGTCAGGGAAAGGCTAGGAAAATATCAATGCCGACTCACTCATCCTGGGTAGTAAAACGTTCAGCACACAGCAGCCCACTGTGCATAACAACCCAACTGAGCTGATACTTGTTATCGCGCCGAAACACTCGACCAATGATCATGAAGCAAGTACCAGCCAAGTGAAGCTAGTTGATCCTAAATACACTCGACCTAGGTGGTGTCCTCTAGGTCTAACAAAGACACAAAAGAGGAAATTACAGAGGTTGAGGAATCAAGAGATGACAGAACAAGAAGCTGAGAAGCAAAGGGACGAGTTGTTCGATGTCACTTGGCCCATGATACCAGCGAGGCAAGTGTGGAAGCCTAAACCAATGCAATACGTAGTGGCTTCTACATCTATCACAGTAGCAATTACACCATCGAAAGAGGACGATGTAGCTATGACATCATCTCAGTCGCCAAAGGTGTGATGTATGTGGAGCTTACTGCATTCTTTGTTGCTGAGGTGCAAGGTGACTACAACGTCATACTAGGCCGTGATTGGGTTCATGCAGACCAGTACATACCATGTACCATGCACCAGTTTTTGATCCAGTGGGTTGATGATGAGGTGGAAGTAATTCATGCGGATAATTTGGCTTGTGTTGCTTTAGCGATCAATCCGTGGATTGCAAACACCCCAATGCTACTTCCTTGATGGGATGCGACTTGTTAGAGTTTGATTTCCTTAGCACAACAAACAATGGATTTATGCCCGTCTCTTCAAAGCCGATTAGTGGCAATCGGCTCCAAGGTACGATATGTTTAAATGGATTCTAATTCCGAGTGGTTGCAGAAACGTCTTGCGGAATACCGGTCTAGTGAGAACGATATGTATGAATCTGTAGAGGAGTTGGATGACATGGATAAATTAGGACAGGGTTTTCAATCGGCAGATCCATTAGAAGAAATAGATATAGGGGATGGTTCAGTTCCTAGGCCGACGTTCGTAAACAAGAATTTGAAAGACGATCATAAAGCTGAGTTGATCAGGCTATTGAAAGAATATGTTTGTTGCTTTGCATGGGAATATGATGAGATGCCAGGTTTAAGCCGAGAGCTAGTGGAGCATCCGTTACCTATAAAGGACGGTTTTAGACCTTACAAACAATCGGCAAGAAAATTTAATCCAAAAACATATGACCAGATCAAGGAGGAGATCGGTTGGTTGCTCAAAGCTAATTTCATTCGGCCTTGCAGGTATGCCGAGTGGATTTCTAACATTGTGTCAGTAGAGAAGAAGGGCTCTGGCAAGATAAGGGTGTGCATTGATTTCAGGGTTTTGAATAGAGCTACACCCAAGATGAGTACCCCATGCCAATAGCTAACATGCTTATTAATGATGCTTCTGGACATAAGGTTATTAGCTTCCTTAATGGTAATGTGGGTTATAATCAAATTTTTATGGCCGAAGAGGACATGTCCAAGACAGACTTTCGTTGCACTGGTTTCTTTGGTTTATTCGAGTGGACAGTGATGACATTCGGATTAAAAAATGCTGATGCCACATATCAAAGGGCTATGAATTTAATTTTCCATGATTTAGTCAGAATTATACTTGAAGTCTATATTGATGATATTGTTGTAAAATCGGATGCTTTTATGTCTCATTTGGCCGATTTGCGTTTAGCTTTTGAAAGAATGAAAAAATATGAACTAAAGATGAATCCATAAAGTGTGCATTCGGCGTGTTGGCTGGAAAGTTTTTGGGTTTCATTATTCATGAGAATGGCATAGAAATTGATCCCAAAAAGATAGAAGCTATACAAAAAGTGGAGGTTCCAACATGCAAGAGAGATATGCAAAAATTCCTTGGCAGGGTCAATTATTTGAGATTGTTCGTAGCTAATTTGTCAGGGAAGGTTGATGCATTCACTCCTATCCTTTGGTTAAAGAATGATGCTGATTTTGAGCACTCCTCTGGTGATGAAAGTGTTCGGGAACGTCGCATGGGAAACAAAAAATTTCCTACGCACATGCAAGATCTATCCATGGTGATGAGCATCTACGAGAGGGAGAGTGGATCTACATACCCGTGTAGATCGCTAAGTGGAAGCGTTAAGAAACGCGGTTGGTGTAGTCGAACGTCTTTGCGATCCAAATTGTCGAGCATCGCGCGATCTCAACATGATCCATCCCACGATCCAATCATGATCCGTCCCGTGAACTCATCACGATCCGTCCCGTGATCTTATCACGATCCGTCTCGCGATCTTGATCACGATCCTTCCGATCTAGCGCCGAACGGACGACACCTCCGTATTCAGCACACGTACAGCTCGATGACGATCTCTGCCTTCTTTATCCAGCAAGAGGGAGCGGAGAGCTAGAAGAGCTCTCCGGCAGCGCGACGACGCTGTGGCGATGGTGGTGGAGCTATTCCGGCAGGGCTTCGCCTAAGAACTACCAAAAACCGATCTAGAGGAGAAACTATGCACTAGAGGAGAGGGTAGCACGTGGGAGAAAATCTAGTGCCAAAAACCCTAAAACCTCTAGTATATATAAGAGGAAGAGAGGAGGAGGCTTGGCCCACGGGCCAAGCCATCTATGCTTCGGCCAAGCCAAGGAGGAGAGGAGGATTCCTCCTCCAATCCTAGTAGGACTAGGACTCCTCCTTATTTTGGTCTTTTTGCCTTTTTCCACCTTTTTCTCTTTGGGATTTTATTCGCAGCCACATGGGCCTTATGTGGGACTTCCACCAGCCCACTAAGGGCTGGTATTCACTCTCCCACCGCCCATGTAGCCTCTTGGGTCGAAATACCCTCCCGATGGTCTCCCGGTACACTACCGATGAGCCCGAAACTTTTCTCGCAACCAAAATAGGCCTTCCTATATATCAACCTTTACCTCCGGACAATTCCGAAGCTCCTCGTGACGTCTGGAATCTCATCCGGGAATCTTAACAACCTTCAGTAACCACCATACATAACTCTATATACTACCGAAACGTCACCGAACCTTAAGTGTGCAGACCCTGCGGGTTCGAGAACTATGTAGACATGACCGAGACACCTCTATGGTCAATTACCAATAGAGTGACCTGGATGCCCATATTGGTTCCTACATATTCTACGAAGATATTTATCAGTCAAACCTCTGTGTAAAGGATTCAGTTAATCCCGTATGATGTTCCTTTTTTTCTTCGGTATGTTACTTGCCCGAGATTTGATCATCTGTATCTCCATACCTAGTTCATCCTTATTAACAGTAAGTGTCTTTACTAATTCCATAATAGAGGATCCCGTGACTAACACTTAGTCACATTTCTTGCAAGGCTTGTTGTGATGTTGTATTACCGAGTGGGCCCTGAGATACCTCTCCATCACACGGAGTAACAAATCCCAGTCTTGATCCATGCCAACCCAATAGACACCCTCGGAGATACCTGTAGAGTACCTTTATAGTCACCCAGTTACGTTGCAACTTTTGATACACACAAGTCACTCCTCTGGTGTTAGTGATTTGCATGATCTCATGGTCATAGGAACAGACACGATCATGTGCTACGTTTGTAGTTTGGGTATTGTGCATCCCATCATTCTCCCAATGACGTGATCCCATTATCAAATGATATCTCATGTCAATGGCTAGGAAGCCTTAGCCATCTTTGATCAATGAGCTAGTCTATTAGAGGCATCCTAGTGACATGGTGTTGTCCATGTATCCACACATGTATCTGAGTTTCCGATCAATACAATTATAGCATGATAATAAACGATTATCATGAACAAAGAAATATGATAATAACTAATTGATTATTGCCTCTAGGGCATATTTCCAATAGTCTCCCACTCGCACTAGAGTTAATAGTCTAGTTCACATCACCATGTGATTCACATTGTTATGAATCTAACACTCAATGAGTTCTGGGGCTCGATCATGCTTTGCATGTGAGAGAGGTCTTATAGTCAACGAGTCTGTGACATTCCGATCTGTGTGTACTTTGCAAATCTCTATGTCAAACTGTAAACACATCTACCACACTCCACTTGGTACTATTCCAAATGGCTGCTCTACTATACATATCCGAATTGCTACTAAGAGTTATCCGGATTAGTGTTAAAGCTTGCATCGACATAACTCTTTACGACAAACCCTTTATCGCCTCCATATTCGAGAAACATTTCCTTAGTCTTTTAGTCACTAAGCATAATATTGACCGATGTCCAGTGATCCACTCCTGGATCACTCTTGTACCCCTTGACGGACTCATGGCAAGGCACACACACGTGCGGTACATAGCATGGCATACTATACAGAGCCTATGGCTAAGGCATAGGGGACGACATTCATCCTTTCTCTTTCTGCTGCCGTTGTCGATCTTTTAGTCTCACTCAACTTCACACCTTACAAATCAGGCGAGAACTCTTTCTCTGACTGATCCATTTTGAACTCTTTCAAAATCTTGTCAAGTATGTACTTATTGAAAGTCTCATCAAGAATATTGATCTATCTCAATAGATATTGATGCTCAACAATTAGGTAGCTTTATCCATGTCTTCCTTTGAAAATCACTTTTAAAACAACCGTTTGTGCTTTCGAGAAATTCTACATTATTTCCGATGAACAATATGTCATCCACATATACTTATCAGGAATTCTATAGTTCTCCCACTCACTTTATTGTAAATACAAGTTTCTTGTAAACTTTGTATAAACTACAAAACTTTGATCACCTCATCAAAGTGTATATTCCAACTTCGAGATGCTTGCTCCAGCCCTTAGATGGATTGCTGGAGCTTGCACACCTTTTAGCATGCTTAGGACTGACAAAACCTTCTGGTTGTATCGCATACAACCTTTCCTCAAGTAAATTGGTAAGGAAATGATGTTTTTTCATCCATCTGCCAGGTTTCATAATTGAAAAATGCAGCAACTGCTAACATAATTCCAACAGACTTTAGCATCACTACGTGTGAGAAAGTCTCATCATAGTCAACTCCTTGAAATTTTGTCGGAAACTTCTTTGCGACAAGTCGAGCTTTATAAATGGTGACATTTACCATCAGCGTTTGTCTTCATTTTAAAAGTCCATTTGTACTCGATGACCTGCTGTCCAACGAGCAAGTCTACCAAAGTCTATACTTGGTTTTCATACATGGATCCTTTCTCAGATTTCATGGCCTCTAACCATTTATCGGAATCCGGGCCCATCATCGCTTCTCCATAGCTCGTAGGTTCATCGTTGTCCAACAACATGACCTCCAAGACAGGGTTGTCGTACTGCTCAGGAGTAGTACACATCCTTATCGACCTACAAGGTTCGAGAGTAACTTGATTCGAAGCTTCATGATCATCATCATTAACTTCCTATTCAACTGATGTAGGTTCCATAGAAACATATTTCTGTGTTGTGCTACTCTCTGGTTGAAGCAAAGGTTCAACAACCTCATCAAGTTCCATCTTCCTCCCACTCAATTCTTTTGAGAGAAACTTTTCTCAAGAAAGGACCCAGTTTTAGCATTATGCTTGAGTCTGAGATAGAAGGTTCACCCAACTGTTCTTAGGGTATTCTATGAAGATGCATTTGTCCACTTTGGCTTCGAGCTCATTAGGTGAAAACATTTTCCACACAAGCGTCGCAGCCCCAAACATTACGAAATGATAGCTTAGGTTTCTATCAAACCATCATTCACACGGTATCATCTCAATAGATTTATATGGTGCCCTATTTAAAGAGAATGTAGTTGTCCCTATGCATAACCCCAAATTTATAGTAGCAAAACGACAAGAGACATCATAGCACGCACCATATCCAATAGAGCACGACTATGACTTTCGGACAGACCATCACACTATGGTGTTCCAGGTGGCGTGAGTTGTGAAACAACTTTCACATTGTCTAAAGTTGTATGCCAAACTCGTAACTCAGATATTTTCCTCCACGATCATATCGCAGACATTTTTATCTTCTTGTCACGATGATCTCAAACTTCACTCTGAATTTGCTTGAACCTTTCAAACGATTTAGACTTGTGTTTCATTAAGTAAATATACACTATATCTACTCAAATCATCAGCGAAGGTAAGAAAATAACGATATCCACCGCACGCTACAAGACTCATTGGATTTCATACATCAACATGTATCATTTCCAATAAACTACTTGCCCGCTCCATCAATCCGGAAAACGGGGTCCATAGTCATCTTGCCCAAGAGGCATGGTTCGCATGTCTCAACCGATTCGAAATCGAATGAGTCCAAATATCCATTAGCATGGAGTTTCTTCATGCACTTTATACCAACATGACATTTAGCGGCAATGCTACAAGTATGTGGTACTATCATTATTAACGTTGTATCTTTTGGCATCAATGTTATGAACATGTGTATTACTACGATCAAGATTCAACAACCATTCTCACTGGGTGCATGACCATTGAAGGTATTATTCATGTAAACAGAATAACCATTATTCTTTAACTTAAATGAATATCCATGTTGCAATAAACACGATCAAATCACGTTCATGCTCAACGCAAAATACCAAATAACATTTATTTAGGTTCGTCACTAATCCCAAAGGTAGAGAGAGTGTGCGATGTTGATCACATCAACCTTGGAAAGATTTCCAACACACATTGTCACCTCACCCTTAGCTAGTCTCCGTTTATTCCGTAGCTTTCACTTCGAGTTACTAAGATTTAGCAACCAAACCGGTATCCAATACCCAGGTGCTATTAGGAGTACTAGCATGGTACACATCAATAACAGGTATATCAAATATACTTGTGTCGACGTTGCCAGCCTTCATATCTACCAGGTATCTAGGGTTGTTCCGCTTCAGTGACCGCTCACCTCATAATAGAAGCACTTAGTCTCAGGTTTGGGTTCAACTTTGTGTTGCTTTACTGGAGCAGCAACTTACTTGCAATCCATGAAGTTTCCCTCCTTGCCCTTGCCCTTCTCGAAACTAGTGGTTTTACTAACCATCAACACCTGATGCTCCTTCTTGATTTCTACCTTCGCAGTGTCAAACATCGCGAACAGCTCAGGGATCATTATTTCTATCCCTGGCATTTTATAGTTCATCCAAGTTCTAGTAGCTTAGTGACAGTGACTTGGAGAACTATATCAATCACTATCTTATCTGGAAGATCAACTCCCACTCAATTCAAGCGATTGTAGCACCCAGACAATCTCAGCACATGCTCAACGATTGAGCTATTCTCGTTCATCTTCCAGACAAAGAATCTTGGTGGAGATCTCATATCTCACAACACATGCATGAGCCTGAGATCCCAATTTCAGCTCTTAGAGCATCATATGTTCCGTGATGTTCAAAATGTTTCAGAGCCTCAATTCTAAGCTGTAATGCATGATGCACTAAACTATCAAGTAGTTATCGGAACGTGCCTATCAACTGTTCACAACATCTAGAGACGACGCTAGAGGGGGTGCTGCACCGAGCGGTGCATTAAGGACATAAGCCTTCTGTGCAGCATTGAGGAAAATCCTCAGATCACAGACCCAGTCCGCAATATTGCTACCATCATCTTTCAACTCTATTTGTCTAGGAACATATAAAAATTCCAGGGAGCTACAGCGTGAGCAAGTAATCTACAACATAATTTGCAAAGACACAACTGACTATCTTCATGATAATGAGTTCAATTAATCATATTACTGAAGAACTCCCACTCAAATTGACATCCCTCCGGTCATTCGAGTGATACATGATCCAGATTCACCAACTCAAGTCCGATCATCACGTGAGTTGAGGGGGTTTCAATGGTGAACATCATCATGTTGACCATATCTACTATATGACTCATGTTCGACCTTTCGGTCTCTTGTGTTCCGAGGCCATGCCCGTACATGCTAGGCTCGTCAAGTTTAACCCGAGTGTTCTGCATGTGCAACACTGGCTTGCACCCGTTGTATGTGAACGTAGAGTCTATCACACCCGATCATCACGTGGTGTCTCGGCACGAAAAACTTTTGCAATGGTGCACACTCGGGGAGAACACAATTTATCTTGAAATTAAGTGAGGGATGACCTTATAATGCTACTGTCTTCCTAAGCAAAACAAGGTGCATAAAATTATTAACATCACATGCAAATCATAAGTGACATGATATGGCCATGAACTTGTGCTTTTGATCTCCGTCTTGAAAGCACTTGCATGATCGCCATCATCACTGGCACGACACCATGATCTCCATCAACGTGTTGCCATCGGGGTTGTTGCGCCCATCATTATTCTACTACTATTGTTACCGTTTAGCGATAAAGTAAAGCATTACATAGCGCTTAATGATTGACACGTAGGTCATACATTAATTAAAGACAACCCTATGGCTCAAGCTGGTTGCCGTACTCATCGACATGCAAGTCATGATATTCCATACAACACATGATCATCTCATACATCACATATATCGCATCATGTAATTGGCCATATCACATCACAACATACCCTGCAAAAACAAGTTAGACATCCTCTTATTGTTGTTGCATGTTTTACGTTGCTGCTATGGTATCTATCCAGAACAATTCTCACCTACGCAGAAACCACAACGGTGATACATAAGTTGCTTTGCAACCTTCTCAAGGACCGCCTTTGTCGAATCCGATCCAACTAAAGTAAGAGAAACAGGCACCCGCCAGCCATCTTTGTGCAACAAGATTACACGTCAGTTGATGGAACCGGTCTCTCGTAAGCGTACGAGTAAGGTTGGTCCAGGCTGCTTTGTCCCACAATACCGTTAAACCAAAACACGACCAAGGGAGGAAACAATCTAAGCATCAACACCGACAAACTCCTTGTGGTCTACTCGAGATCTCATCTACACATAGACCTAGCTCATTTTGCCACTATTGGGGAATGTTGCATGGGAAACAAAAAAATTCCTATGTACACGCAAGATCTATCCATGGTGATGAGCATCTACAAGAGGGAGAGTGGATCTACATACCCTTGTAGATCGCTAAGCGGGAAGCGTTAAGAAACACGGTTGGTGTAGTCGAACGTCTACCAAATCGCCGAGCGTCCCGCGATATCATCACGATTCGTCCCGCGATCCAATCACGATCCATCCCGGAAAATCATCACGATCCGTCCCGCGATCTCATCACGATCCGTCTCACGACCTTGATCACGGTCCTTCCGATCTAGCGCCAAACGGACGGCACCTCCGTGTTCAACACACGTACAGCTCAATGACGATCTCCGCCATCTTGATCCAGCAAGAGGGAGCGGAGAGTTATAAGAGTTCTCTGGCAGCACGACGGTGCTGCGGCGATGGTGGTGGAGCTATTCCGGTAGGGCTTCGCCTAAGCACTGCAGAAAACGGATCTAGAGGAGAAACTATGCACTAGAGTTGAGGGTAGCACGTGGCAGAAAATCTAGTGCCAAAAACCCTAAAACCTCTAGTATATATAAGAGGAAGGGAGGACGAGGCTTGGCCCAAGGGCCAAGCCATCTAGGCTTCGACCGAGCCAAGGAGGAGAGGAGTATTCCTCCGCCAATCCTAGTAGGACTAGGACTCCTCCTTATTTTGGTCTTTTTGCTTTTTTCCACCTTTTTCTCTTCCTGCTTTTCTTCCCAGCTGCATGGGCCTTATGTGGGACTTCCACCAGCCCACTAAGGGCTGGTATTCACTCTCCCACAGCCCATCTAGTCTCTTGGGTCGAAATACCCCTCCCGATGATCTCCCGGTACACTACTGGCACTCCCGATACACTACCGATGAGCCCGAAACTTTTCTGGCGACCAAAATAGGACTTCCTATATATCAATCTTTACCTCCGAACCATTCCGGAGATCCTGATTATGTCCAGGATCTAATCCGAGACTCCGAACAACTTTCGGTAACCACCATACATAACTCTATACTACCGAAACGTCACCGAACCTTAAGTGTGCAGACCCTGCGGGTTTGAGAACTATGTAGACATGACCGAGACACCTCTATGGTCAATAACCAATAGCGGTAACTGGATGCCCATATTGTTTCCTACATATTCTACGAAGATCTTTATCGGTCGAACCTCTGTGTCAAGGATTCAGTTAATCCCGTATGAGGTTCCTTTTTTTCTTCGGTATGTTACTTGCCCGAGATTCGATCATCGGTATCTCCATACCTAGTTCATCCTCGTTACCGGAAAGTCTCTTTACTCGTTCTGTAATACAAGATCACGTGACTAACACTTAGTCACATTGCTTGCAAGGCTTGTTGTGATGTTGTATTACCGAGTGGGCCTAGAGATACCTCTCCGTCACACGGAGTAACAAATCTCAGTCTTGATCCATGCCAACCCAACAGACACCCTCAGAGATACCTATAGGGTACTTTTATAGTCACCCAGTTACATATAATGTTTGATACACACAAGGCACTCCTCCGGTGTCAGTGAGTTGCATGATCTCATGGTCATAGGAACAGATACTTGACATGCAGAAAAAAGTAGCAATAACCTGATACGATCATATGCTACGTTTGTAGTTTGGGTCTTGTCCATCCCATCATTCTCCTATTGACGTGATCCCGTTATCAAATGACATCTCATGTCAATGGCTAGGAAACCTTAGCCATCTTTGATCAACGAGCTAGTCTATTAGAGGCATACTAGGGACATGGTGTTGTCTATGTATCCACAGATGTATCTGAGTTTCCGATCACTACAATTATAGCATGGATAATAAACGATTATCATGAACAAGGAAATATGATAATAAATAATTTATTATTGCCTCTAGGGCATATTTCCAACAGAAATCACCCAAACATAAAGAACCCTTTAGGCTTTACATTGCAGTAGAGGAAGGTGTTATTGGTGTTGTATTGATTCAAGAAACCGAAGGAAGAGAGCATACTATTACATATCTGAGCCGACGCTTATTGGACGCTGAGACAAGGTATACATTTATTGAAAATTTATGCCTCTGTTTATATTATTCTTGCACGAAACTAAGACATTACCTAGAGCTGAGTGCTTGCATAGTAGCTTGTCAAACCGATGTCATTAAGTACGTGTTGCATAGGCCAATTCTTAGTGGTAGAATTGGCAAGTGGGCTTACGCTTTAATTGAATATGATTTGGCTTAAATCTCTAAAATCCATGAAAGGTCAAATTGTTGCTAATTTTATTGTTGAGCATCGGATTAAGGACAAGCATGATGTTGATATAAACCATGTCTCATTAGTGCCATGGAGGTTATATTTTGATGGTTCAGTTTGTAGTAATGGCCAAGGTGTTGGTATTGTTTATATATCGCCTCATGGTGTTGTTTTTCAAGCCTCATGCCGACTGGAATATTTTTGCACAAATAATCATGCCAAATATGAAGCATTGTTATTCGGTTTAGAGATGTTGCTCGCTATAGGTGCTACACATGTTGAGGCTTTTGGTGATTCGTTATTAGTAGTGCAACAAGTGTCCACAATGTTTCAATGTTTACACAGATCACTTAATGTTTATCTTGATAAGTGGCTAGATGTGATTTCTACTTTGGATTATTTTAGCATTGTTCATATATCTAGACGTGACAATTGGAGAGCAAATGAGTTGGCACAACAAGCATCCGACTATCATATTGATCATGGCATGTTTCATATTTCTCAGAAGCCGATGTCTTGTCTTGTTAATATGGGAGAGGCCGAACTAGAGCCCACTGGTTCGGCCACTAACAATAAATCTAGTGCAGGTGAAAATCATGACTAGAGGAAGCCCATTATTGATTACTTGTGCAATCCAAGTGAAAGGGTGGACAGGGTTGTTCGACGTATGGCTTTCAAATATATGATGAGAGATGGTGGTCTTTATCGCCAAACGGTTGAAGATGTTCTTTTGAAGTGTTTGGACGAAGACCAAGCAAGAGTTGCTATGGGAGAGGTACATGAATGTATTTGTGGTACTCATCAGTCGGCACCCAAAATGAAATGGCTCTTACGAGGTGCTAGATTTTATTGGCCGAGTATGATCAATGATTGCTTCAGGTATTATAAAGGGTGTGAAGCTTGTCAAAAAATTGGTGATATTCAGTTGGCTCTTGTTGCTATGTTGCATCCTATTATCAAGCTGTGGCCTTTTAGAGGATGGGGTTTAGAATTCATTGGACAAATTCATCCATCTTCTTCAAAGGGGCATCGGTTTGTGTTGGTGGGAACCGATTATTTCAGTAAATGGTCTGAAGCAACACCTCTCAAGAACATGACACATACAGAGGTAATTCGGATCATAAACGAACATGTTATTCATAGATTCGGCATTCCTCAGACATTAACTATAGATCAAGGTTCATCTTTCATGTCATATCAAGTTAGAGAATTTGCCGAATCATACAACATAAAGTTGCTCAATTCATCTTCATATTATGCCCAAGCTAATGGACAAGCTGAGTCTAGCAACAAAATATTGATTATGCTCATCAAGAAGAAAATTGAGGATAATCTAAGAAAATGGCATGAGTTGTTGTCTGAGGCTTTACGGGCACATAGAATCTCAAGGCATGATGCTACGAAGGTAACTCCATATGAGCTAGTATACGGTCAAGAGGTTGTTTTACTTGTGGAGGTAAATTTGAGTGCTTTGAGAATAGACAAACAAAATGATTTATCGAGAGTGGACTTTTATGATTTGATGATGGACAATATTGATGAGGTTGCTGATAAGCATTTTGATGCATTAAAAGTCATAGAGAAGGACAAATTGAGGGTAGCAAGAGCTTACAATAAAAAGGTCAAGTTGAAGAATTTTCAGGTTGGCGATCTTGTGTGGAAAGTGATTCTACCAATTGGTTCTAGAAATAGAAAATTCGGGAAGTGGTCTCCAAACTGGGAATGTCCTTTCAAGATTGCAAGAATAGTTCCTGGAAATTCATATTTAGTGGAATCCATACAAGGAGTATTATTACCTCGAGCTCTCAATGGCAGATATCTGAAGAAGTACCACCCGAGTGTGTGGCAAGAAGCCTAATTAGGCAATGGCCAATATACAATTATCGCCCTTAGCATAAACGTGGCCGATACATAATTATCGCCCTGAGAAACATAGATGGCCGATGGAGTGTTGACATCGTCCTTAGAACAAACATAGTGCAAATTATTTTTCGGCATGCTAGCTTTGCCGAAAAATAGGGGGGCATGTGTTGACACCTGATTTTGGCATGATGCAAAATGCAATAAAGATGGACTCAAACGAAGAGGTTTTTTCTACGAGAAAGTTCATATTGCCGAGTGAAACAACCTTGATGTTTAGGCCATCACCATTCGGCATCATATCAAGGGCCAAATTACACTTGGATTGTCATGTAGATGTTCTGAGTACTTTTTGGTCTCTTACGCCTCCAAGACAACCTCGAATAAAAGAATGTTCTACATGGATTGTCTTCGTCTCGTCGAGCTGATCGGTTTTGATATATAAATCATCTCAATCTGAGGTCATATTCCAAAGTTAGAGAAACCAGAGTGCAGCCCTACCACAAAGCAAAATATGGCGCAGGAGATCAGACACGTGTCTGATGGGTCGCGCGAGTCATTTAGCCCTCAAGACGTCCTCAGTTAGAAAAACTTACAACATGAAAAAGTTTCGAGTCCTCGAGGCGATTGATTTTGGTATATAAATCTTCTCAATATGAGGTTCAATGAAACTTGGAGAGGCAAAACAAAATCAGCCTATAGTTTCACTCGGGGTTTCCAAGTGAAAGTTTGCCGACCGAGGGAAACATGTGCCATCCGGTCAAGTGAAAAGTTTTCCGTCCGACCGAGTGAAATTGTCATTCGAGTGAAAATCGCCAGTCGAGTGAGATTTCCGTACGAGTAAAAATCGCTGTCCTAGTGAAAAGTACCGGTCGAGTGAAAATACCGGCCGAGTGCAATTGTCGTCCGAGTGAAAGTCACCGTCCGAGTGAAAAATATCGGTCGAGTGACAGTTTCGGTCGAGTGAAAGTTTCGGTCGAGTGAAAGTTTAAAATGGCCTCGGATGGAAAAGTGTTCAACATGAAAGTTGTTTGAAATGTCAAAACGGTCAACTTTGCTTTTTAAGGTCATTATCATCTAAGATAGTATATGGCCTAGAGAGACGCTACAACACTCGGACAGTCTAGTCTGCTACGTCATCGAGTATTCAAGGTGGCTTTATTTGGGAAAGTGATCAACATACGGATTGTTGGCCTCGTCGAGGCATGCAAAATTGATGGTTGGATCATCTCCATCGGAGGTCATATGCAGATTCCACGGCCCACAAAAGAAGCAAGACAGAAGATTGGGCCAGATTTGGGCTGAATCCGAGTGGAACTAGAAATAGGCTCTAGGACTTGAATTGATGTAATTTTCTTGTAAGGAAAGCCAAGATGATCCTTCGCCTGTACGGGAAGTCCAGCTGCCTCTTATATATGTTGGGGGTGACGGCTGATTGAACAACACACAATCAAACAAAGCAATCTATACTACTTTTTCATCTACGTTCTTCGTTTTTCTCTCGTTCTTCACTGTTCTTCGTTTGAGAGCTGCGAATACCGAGGCTCTAGGGGCAAGCGAATCGACGTAGGGCAGCCCATAGCCTCCGTACTCCCTGACGGGTCCCTCCCGGGCATGTGGGGTTTTGGGTGTACAAAAGAGTCCACCGATTTCTTGCGTATCGCGCTGCCGGACGGACCTCCTTCGACGTGAGCTTCCGTGCATCACCCCTGGCGTCGAGGGTACACAGCGACGTGTTCGTGTGTCAACAGTGTGCAACCTCTATAGAGTGTAAAACTATTCAAATAGACGTGTCCATGGTCAAGGACAGTTGGGTGGTGCTGCTTAAACTACGTCCGGATATTTTCGTGAAACTTGGTGTGAGTATGGTTGTGATGGTGACAAGAGGTCACATGAGCTGAGTCCGATGACTTAGCAAGGGAATAAAACTAAGTCTGATGGCTTAGAATGATGAATGAACATGAGATGTTCTACCCCTACTTATGATGATACCGGTAATTTGATCACATGGATACCTGCTAGATGTTGATGCATGCTCACTAGTTACTTGATAATGTCATTGCATACAAAATTAGCTTTCCGCAAATTTACCTACTTAGTGTTATATAATGCATCATTGTTACCTTGTTCCACAACTTGGGTTGCTTGCGAGTACATTCAAAGTACTCATTGGCTTGCCACTAGTTATTTAATTGGCCAGGCATGGAAAAACAGGAGTATGTTGAAGAGTTTGTTGGAGACGGACATGCGAACTAGGACGCTTCCCAGTCAGATTGCGTGTAGGTTAAGGAAGATGGCATGGGTTCACGCTTTCGACCAAGATTTCTGCTGCTGGTTATAGTTTAAGTGTTTGGCCCTTGAGGCCCTATCTATGTAAGACTTAACCATCATGGTCATTATTTGTGTAAGACCTTAAATGTGGATGTAAGACTCTTGTTATCCAGCTTCTGTGTGTTTAGTGAGCATTGATCTTTGGGACCACTGGACACGTGCATTCGATGACCATGGCTTATGAGTCAGGGTCCCCACAGAGCTGGTATCAGAGCCATCCTGACTATAGGAAGCCCTTAGTTAGCATGGATGTTAGTTAGGATAAAATCGTTTTCAAAACCCAGACCTAGTATTTGAACTTAGAAATTCTGCACTATTTACCTCTTCTATTCTTCATAGAACCCTCTACTAACTCTCCTCCTTTCAACCCTTTGTTGATAGCCATCGTACGTGAAGCCTTCCTGACATCCGGCTTTCCCTTACACCTTGGGGATAGCCTGGATAAGTGCCAGTTTTGCCAAGCACCCATTTTCCTCTACCACGAGCACTGGGTCCATGCCGTCACGAAGGAGTACCACGTGGATGTGATCGTGAAGACAAACGACTCCCCGACTATTTGGTTCTTTGAAGGACCTCGGTTGCAGACCATGGTGCTTGGAGTCGAGATATCTACACGCAAGGCTCTCCTGTACCTTCGAGACGTCATCCCAGAGATGGCTGACGAGCCGGCTACTCGCTATCTCCCTTTTAGGAAGGATGATCTTGGAGAGAATTGGACACTGGTTCCGACCTAGGAGGATGATATACTACTCAGATTCCACACCTACTTCAGTCTCTCCACCGATAGTCTGGTTCACCACCTAGTTAAGGAGTCCACGAAGCTCCGCGAAGAACTTCACCACACCCGAGAGCTACTACGGCAAGTCAAGATGAAGCCAGACAAGATGAAGAAGGATGGTGCCCCCGAAAGACGACCAACTGTCGCTTATCGAGGAGGAGTGCCCCCAGCTAGTGATACACCCACTTGTCGTCATCGCATGAGTGCGAAGGAGTACCATGAGCTCTTCACCGACACGCCAGCAAAGTGTTGTCGGGATGGACCTCCTCGTTCCCCGACCCCTTCAACCGGGAACGATGCCCGTTCAGATGATTAACAAGAGGAAGACCTAGAGGAGCGTGACTAGGAGACCGAGCACTCCACCACATGAGTTCGAGAACCCCTAGGGTAGGATCAGTTAGGTATCCCTCATGCGAAGTTGAGTCTGTGTAATGGTTCATATGAAACCATGTGTGCTTATTGTTTGTGTTCCGATGCAAGTCGCACTTTTGCCTTAGGCGACATGTAAGCGAACCCATCGTCTATCATAATATATGTTGTTGGTCTTTCGACCTTTCTTTTTAACACACTTTAACATGACCGACCCTGAAGCTCGACAGGATGGTGACTGCTACCTGCAACAGCTCCTTCACCAACCCTGAAGCCCGCAACTCAAGCCAGCAACAGGGAGCTGGTGGGGCTACTCACGTTGGAGGACACCAGGAGCAGCCACAAGGCAACATTCCCCCGCCACCACCTCTCCAGGAGAACATGACCATAGCCCAGTTTCTCCAAGTTCTCCGGGAGGAGCGCCAGGCCAACAATGCTGCTATCCAGTAGATGGCTCAGGCCCTGGTGAACAACCAGCATCAAGGCAGGAATGGCAATGGCCGCTCCACATTGTCTGAGTTCATGAGGAACTCGCCCCCAACCTTCACCGAGACTGCTGAACCATTGAATGTTGATGACTGGATCCACACCATCGAGGACCTCCTTGCACTGGTCAACTGCAATGAGGATCGTGAGAAGGTGCTTTATACCTCTCACTGCCTCAGAGGTATCGCCCGAGCTTGGTGGGATGGATTCAAGGTCATGCAAGGAGAACGTGTGATCACGTGGAACGACTTCAAGGAAGGGTTCCGCACTGCCCATATTCCTTCTGGGATCATGGCTATCAAGAAGAGAGAATTCTGAGCACTAAACCAAGGAAGTGGCTCTGTCAAGGAGTATCTACATAAGTTCAACCTGCTGTCGAGGTATGCACCTGAAGATGTTAGCATCGAGGCTGCCAAGAAGGAACGCTTCAAGGAAGGACTTCAACAGGTCCTGCAGTATCAGCTCATCATCTGCGACTGACGTACCTTCTTCGACTTGGTGAGCAAGGCCCTCATGTTGGAAGACAAACTTCATGCATTCGACGACACTCGCAAGCGGAAGATGATCAGCATGGGTAGCTCAAGCAACAGGAAGCCTCGCCCATGGCAGCCAGCCCTAGCCAAGCCAACCTATCAGCCGCAGCAGGCTAGAGCTCCTGTGCCTTGTCCGAGCTACCAGCCTCAGCAGTATGCCAATCCCAGGCTAGCTTATAACAACAACTCCAATAAGAACAACGGTGGAAGAAACTTCAACAACAACCCTGGACAAGTTGCTTGCTTTGGATGTGGTCAGCCAGGACACATCTCCAGGCTGTGTCCCAACAAGAAGCCAGATGCACCGCGCCCCAATGCGCCAGCTCAAGGTTAAGCCTGTGGAGCACTACCAAGGAACCAAGCTCCCCGCAACCAGCCCAACAATGGCAAGGGTTGTGTGAATCACATCACCGTAGAGGAAGCCCAGGAAGACCCGGACGTCATACTGGGTACGTTCCTTGTCAACTCAACCCCAGCAACAATACTTTTTGATTGTGGAGCTTCGCATTCTTTTGTCACCCGAAAGTTTTCCCTAGAGAGTGGCATGAAGCCTATGCCCCTGGGTAGTCATATGTTGATACAAACCCCAGGATCAGTGAAGGTTGACATCAATGGGGTAGACTTCCTAGCGGACCTTATAGTTCTAGACTCACCCAGCTTGGATGTCATCCTTGGCATGAATTGGTTGACTAAGCACCAAGGCATGTTTGACTGTGCTAAGAGGATTGTCACCATGACCAATAGCCAAGGAGTGGAAGTCAAGTATGTTCCCAACCTTGCCTCCACTCAAGCCCTGCAGGCTAACTGTCTGATGGGAGTTTAGTTGGATCAAGTGCTAGTGGTATGTGAATACCTGGACGTGTTCCCTGATGAGCTGCCCAGAATGCCTCCTGACCGTGACATTGAGTTCATCATTTAGCTTATGCCCGAATCAAGGCCCATCTATAAGAAGGCCTACAGGATGGGATCCGAAGAGTTGGCTGAGTTGAAGAAGCAACTGGCAGAGCAGCTCAGAAAAGGATTCATTTGCCCAAGTGCCTCTCCTTGGGCATCGCCTATTCTATTTGTGTCAAAAAGGGACAGAACAATCAGACTTTGCGTCGATTACCGTTCCCTCAATGAGGTCAAGTTAAAGAAAAAGTACCCACTCGCCAAGATTGAAGACCTGTTTGATTAGTTGAACGAAGCCAGAGTGTTCTCCAATATCGACCTCAGGTCTGGGTACTACCAGCTGAAGATCAGACCCCAAGATATCCCAAAGATAACCCGGTATGGCCTGTATGAATACACGGTCATGTCATTCGGGTTAACTAATGTTCCTGCCTACTTCATGTACCTCATGAATACGGTCTTCATGGAGTACTTGGACAAGTTTGTTGTCATCTTTATTGATGACATACTCGTCTTCTCCAAGTCTAAGGAAGAACATGAGGAACACTTTAGATTGGTCCTGGAGAAGCTTCGAGAGCACCAACTTTATGCCAAGTTCAGCAAGTGTGAATTCTGGCTGCAGGAAGTTGGATTCTATGGTCATGTGCTGATTGCAGAAGGATTGTTAGTGGATCCTGCCAAGATTGAAGCCGTGACTGAATGGCAAACCCCACCCACCGTGAAGGAAGTCAGGAGCTTCCTCGGACTCATGGGTTATTACCGCAAGTTCATGGAAGGATTCTCAAGCATTGCTTGACCCATGACCCAACTTTTGAAGAAGGACAAGAAGTTTGAATGGACTGCTAAGTGCGAGGAAAGTTTCCAAGAGCTGAAGAAGAGATTGACCACGGCCCTAGTTTTGGCCACCCCTGATATTCACAAGGACTTTGTGATATATTGTGATGCATCAAGAACCGGAGTTGGAGGAGTTCTGATGCAAGAAGGCAGAGTTGTAGCATATCTATCAAGACATCTACTACCCCATGAAGAGAAGTACGCAACTCATGATCTCGAGTTGGCAGCCATGGTTCATGCCTTGAATACATGGCGACATTACATTCTGGGGAAGTGATGTGAGAAATTCAAAGAGCACAAGAGTTTGAAGTATATCTTCACTCAAAGGAATTCAACATGAGGCAGCGAAGATGGTTGGAATTAATCAAGGATTACGACCTAAGTGTTCAATACCACCTCGGAAAGGCCAATGTGGTAAAAGACGCCTTAAGCAGAAATTCTTGTTCCTTGAATGCTATGATTAAGGAAAGGCTTCCCGCCCTATATGAAGAACTTGAGAGCTTCATCTTGGAACTGGTTGCACAAAGATTCCTCGCCAACCATGAAGCAAAGCCTACCTTGATGGGTGATATCAAAGAAGCCCAGAAGTGACACGAGAGCATTGAAGGCATCAAGAGGAAGATCAAGGCAGGCAAGGCCCCAGGATTCCCGGTGGACGAACGAGGAGTTGTATGGTTCGGGAATCACATTTGCGTACCCAACAAAGAAGAGTCAAGGACTTGACCTTGCAAGAAGATCATGAGACTCCCTACTCCATCCATCCTGGAGGAACCAAGATGTATCAAGACCTCAAGGCAAGATTCTGGTGGCATGGCATGAAGCGAGAGATAGGCACATTTGTTGCTAAGTGTGACATATGCCAGAGAGCTAAAGTTGAGCATCAGTGACCCGCTGGACTATTGCAACCTCTCAAAGTGCCTGGATGGAAGTGGGATAAATTCGGGATGGATTTCATCATCGGTTTACCAAGGTCAAACAAAGGACATGACTCCATTTGGGTCATTGTTGATCACCTGACCAAGGTAGCCCACTTCATCCCCGTCAGAACCACCTATGATGGAAGCCAGCTCGCGAGCCTCTACATCAACCGCATCCTGAGTCTTCATGGAGTTCGAAAGGAGATTGTGTCTGCTCGAGGAATCCAATTCACCTCAAGATTCTAGAAGAAGTTTCAAGAAGCTATGGGAACCAAGCTCTCCTTCAGCAATGCTTTTCATCCCTAGTCGAGTGGGCAAACAGAACAAGTGAATCAGATACTCGAAGATATGCTCCGTGCTTGTGTTTTGGCGTATGGAGCCAAGTGGGAAGATTGCCTACCATTTGCTGAGTTCTCCTACAACAACAGCTATCAGTCAAGTCTTCAAATGGCACCATTTGAGGTGTTGTATGGACGCAAGTACCGTACCCCCCTCAACTGGTCAAAGACCGGAAAAGGATTAACTTTTGGACCAGACATCCTCTGTGAAGCCGAAGAGCAAGTTCAAGTTGTCCGAGAGCACCTTAAGGCCGCCAAGTCAAGACAGAAGAGCCACGCCGACTCTCACTTCCGAGAACTGAACCTCAACGTCAGAGATTATTCTACCTCCGTATCACGCCTCTCAAAGGAGCCAAGCGTTTCCACGTCAATGGAAAGCTTGCGCCTAGATACATCAACCCCTTCGAGATCACCACAAGACAAGGAGAAATTGCCAATCAACTAGAGTTACCTCCCAAACTATCGGATGTGCACAACGTCTTCCATGTGTCAAAACTCTGTAAGTGTCTGCAAGTTCCCAACCGCCCCGACCTCTACAAGGACATCGACCATCAAGCCATCGATCTTCAGCGAGATCTCACTTATCGTGAGAGGACAGTTCGCATTTTGGATGAAGTGAAGCGCTGCACCCGAAGCCGCACCATCAAGTACTTCGAGGTCCAATGGAGCAACCACAATGAAGCAGAAGCAACCTGGGAGCGTGAAGATTATCTTAGATCGGAGTTCCTGTATCTTTTTAGCACTTAGCCTAGGAATCTCAGGGACGAGATTCTTGTAAGGGGGAAGGTCTGTCACACCCTGTGATTTTAGCATATTGTTATGTTTGGGTTTATAAAATTTGGAGCCAACTAAAACTTTTTCAAAGTGCTTGTGTGCTATGTTGTTTGCTTGCTTGATGATTGTGTAATTTGGCACTACTAGGTTCTATTCCACTTCATATCTCATCTTCCTTGTTCCAAACCTCTTGCCCAATGATCATGCCATGTGATTAGTGACCAAAAGTTTTTTTATCAAATTTTGTTTTAACCAAAATGATTTATTCGAACTGGGTTTTCAAAAACCCCTGAATTGAGGTTTGCACTTCAAGTCCTCAAATTAGGTGGATCCTTCTTTTCCAAAGGCTTTATTTCAAACCAACTATATATAAGACTTCCCAAAACCACAAATTATTATTTTTAAAGATTATTTTCATATTTTATATAAAGGATTTTTCTGAAGGCTAGAAATGGTTCTTCCAAGGGAAAAATTATTTAAATGCTTTGAAAATATTTGAGAAAATTTAGGCAAACTCAATGGACATATATCCTCCATATATATGAGTTTCAACACAAGGGCATGGTCAAATATTAAGCAAAACCCATCAAAACCCTTTTGTTCGAATCAATATTTTGGAATATTTCTATAAGAAATATTCTCAATAAATTCCAGGAAAATTCCAGCAAGTTAACACTATCTTGGTTGATGATCTTGCAAAATTTCATCTCAATCCAAGTTGATTTGGTTCATCAAACCATCCCAAGACCATTCCTATCCAGAATAAAATTTGAGCAACTTTACATTGTGAAGTGTTCCCCCTTGGCCTCAAACTTTGTGGGCATGCTCTAATGGTCAAATAGTGATGATACACTAAGTGGTTCTTCAAGGGTAAAAGTCTAGCATCAATGGATCTACAGCAATCTGATTCTGCTAATTTCTAGGGTTTATCAAATCTCCATTGTCAACTTCTTCCTATTAAGCTCAAACTTGGTGAAACCCCTCATTGTTAACTAGCCTTTGACCCTGGTAAATATCTCAGTAAGGTGGAAACATCTTATTTCCCAAAACACCATCAAACACCTTCTGGTGAAATGGTAAAACCAGCATTTCC
Source organism: Hordeum marinum (assembly GCA_022496015.1). Classification (NCBI taxonomy): domain Eukaryota; kingdom Viridiplantae; phylum Streptophyta; class Magnoliopsida; order Poales; family Poaceae; genus Hordeum; species Hordeum marinum. The sequence goes on along the minus strand of CM039673.1, from coordinate 215,816,638 downwards.
ACCCCTTTCCCATTTACCATTGGCCCCAATTTTATACCACAACCTTGTTTGGATGCATTTCACCTCCAGTAAATCTCCCTAGCCAGGTCTCTACAGGGAAGTGGGGTAAAACCCCCATTTCTACCCCTATTTCACCTTGGCAGAAGCTTTTCCCTTTCCCTTTCTTTTCTCCTAGCCATACTTAGCCTCTAAGGCATCCAAAGGGAATCTCCGGACCCTCTAGTGGCTAGTGGACAAGGTGGGCACCCCAGAGCATGCAGGCCACGGCAACGCTGGCCATACACATGCTCTCGAGCGTGCTACAGTGCGCTCCCGCACAGTAGACGTCGCCCAATGACCGGCCCCAACCACCTTGGGCCTCCACCGCGTGTCCCGTGAGGCACCCTCGGCGTCTTTGACACGCTAAGCTATCGACCCCCTTCTCTCTCTCCCTCCTCCAACCTTCTCTCGTGTGCTCCCGATGCCGCCCGAGCCGGCCAATGCGTGAGCTCGCACGCGCACCCTCCCCTCTCTCTCCCTTGTTCTCGCTCATCGTGGACCACCCCAGGAGCGCCTCAGACTCACCCCCGTCTCCCCTCGTGCCTTCTGGCCTCGGCCATGAGCTCACCAGTGCACCAACGTTCGGTGCACTCGTCCCCGTCTATAAAAGGGCTGCCTGGACCCCTCCCTACCCTCTGGCCTCTCTCTCCTCTCCCCAATAGCCCCCCTACGGGCTCCAAAGACCGCCCGAGGCCCCTGTGCTCGAGATCGACCCAAGGATCGCCGCGGCCATCTCCTCGTCCATCTCCGGGTATGGAGCCTCTCCGGCCCTCATTTTTTCTCCTGTTGGTCCTCCCTTGCCCATCTCATGCGATCCCCCCTCCTTCCCATCCTCTTTGCAGTCTGAATCGGCCCCGACGACCACCTCCCAAAGCCACTTCCGCCGTGGGTCCTCGTTGCCGCCGACTCTGGCCACCTCCGGCCTCCATTCCACCTCCAGGAGACCGGCGCACTTCCCTGAGCCCGTTCCCACCATCGCCCGCCGTCGCCGTGCCCTGTGCCGCTACCGGTGAGCAGTTCCCCTCCCTGTCCCGAGGTGGGAAAAGGACCCAATAGGTGGGGCCCACCTGTCGGCCTCTCTTTGCCTCTCCCGCGCCCTCTCTCTCCAGAGCGGTCGCTGATGGCTGGGCCCCATGCGTCAGGTTTAAACTTGGCCGCAAGCGAGGCTGGCTGGCTGGCCAGCTGGGCCGGCCCAGCCTCTGGCCCATTTCCTAGTGGCCTTTTCTTTTTCTTTTGTGTGCGATTTTGCAAAAATCCCACAAAGCCCAAATAAAATCCTATGACAACACTTTTTGCACCTAAAATCTTAGAATAATTCATAGAATTTACTAGTGTCAATTGTAAAAATATTTGAAAAACTTTTTAGTACTGTTTTTAATTAAAAACCCCTATTTGGCATTTCATGCCTCTGTTTAATAGTTTTTAAAATTACCTTTCATAGTTAGATATTAAGCAAACATTTTTAATATAGTCCTTAGTATTTATCAGAATAGATTAGCATTTTTATTTGTAGCTTGAGTGCTCTATTTTGTGTGTTGATTATTTCTATCGTTATTTTATCGCGACGATAGATTGCGCTATTGACGAAGAAGTTGGACCCGAAGACTTCGAAGACCCCAGAGACTTTGTTGAGCCAGGCAAACAGCCCTTTGACCATGTTAAGAAACTTTTTCATGCATGTCATATAGCACTTGTTGATTCGATGAAATGATCATGATAAGGTGTTCCCCTTCGGTGGGATACCTCCATTACTTTTACAGTTGAGACTTGCATCGTGCATGACCCTACCACCTTATGAGGGTTGTGCGGGTGGGTGTAGTTAGGATGCTAGTAGATGCTATGCAAGTGGGATTGGGATCTATGCATAGTGATGTGAAGAAAGGAATGATTTCATAGATTTTCGAAAACCCCGCCGGGTGCCACTAATGCCTGAGGGAGATGATGAGAAGATGGGTGACCACCTGAGAAAGAAGTGGTGTGCCAGAGCAAATTGAGATTGTGTTTTCAAAAACGGATTAAATTTAAGATTTGTCGACCGTCCCAACCTTGCATGTGCAACCATGATACCCCTATGGGACGGGGCTTTGTTGATTACCTTGGGGGTACTGGCAAGGAGCCCTACAAGTGGCGGGAGTGGCGTGGTCACTCTCGATACGGGGTCGTACCGGTATGTACGATCATGCGCTGTCTTTACAGACACCGGGCACACCGTTGATCCCCTCATGGATGGTACGATTAGAGCGAGGCTCGTTTGATGTACATCGTTAGGGCTGGGTACCAATCGAGTGGACTCTTTTTTTAGTATCGCTAGGGGAAAGGCATTGTTCGGGTGCTTACCTCGGGAATGTTATATAGCGCGAGTCGTGGATGACATGGAAGTTCCCTGAGTCTTGTGGGTAAAGTGTGCAACCTCAGTAGAGTGTAAAACTATTCGAAAAGCCGTGTCCATGGTCAAGGATAGTTGGGTGCTGCTGCTTAAACTACGTCTGGATGTTTTCGTGAAACTTCGTGTGAGTATGGATGTATGGATGTGATGGTGACAAGAGGTCACATGAGCTGAGTTCGATGACTTAGCAAGGTATTTAAACTAAGTCCGATGGCTTAGCATGATGAATGAACATGAGATGTTCTACCCCTACGTATGATGATACCGGTAATTTGATCACATGGATACCTTCTAGTTTTTGATGCATGCTCACTAGTTACTTGATCATGTCATTGCATACAAAATTAGCTTTCCACAAATTTACCTACTTAGTGCTATATCATGCATCATTGTAACCTTGTTCCACAACTTGGGTTGCTTGCGAGTAGATTCAAAGTACTCATTGGCTTGCCACTGGTTATTTAATTGGCCAGGCATGGAAGAACAGGAGTATGTTGAAGAGTTCGTTGGAGACGAACATGCAAACTAGGACGCTTCCCACTCAGATTTCATGTAGGTTAAGGCAGATGGCATGGGTTCGCGCTTTTGACCAAGATTTCTGCTGCTTCTTCTAGTTTAAGTGTTTGTCCCTTGAGGCCCTATCTATGTAAGACTTGACCATCATGGTCATTATTTAAGTAAGAAGTTAAATGTGGATGTAAGACTCTTCCAGCTTCTATGTGTTCAGTGAGCATTGATCTCTGGGATCATTGTACACGTGCATTCGGTGACCATGACTTATGAGTCGGGGTCCCCACAGTGACCTACTTCATTTAAGATCTTAACCTCGAAATCGAAACCATGTTTCATTTTCTGGTGAGCTATCTTCATGTCCACCTTGTACATCTCTTCAAAAGCTAGCATGTCAAGGACATATCATCTTGCATAGCAGGGTATATGCACTATGAAGCAGGAAACTAAACACATAGATCACTATTAAGAACGGGTTGACTTTCAGTCCATGGAGTCTTCCTTGCTACACTCTCATCTCACGTGGTGTATATATGGTGTGCACTCCCTCTCTGCTATATGGTGGACAACTCCCTCATAGATATTTCGACCGTCGGTGATGGTCACTTCCCCTCCTTCTCTCGTGCATTACAAAGGCATATCACGATCGTGCATTACCAAGGCATATCGCGAGAAGAAGGAAAGGAAGTGACCCACACGACAATAGTCGGCATCCTTCCTTTTTGAACAGACTGAAAGTCACTCAAGGAGTGCCAGCACAATAAAAGTCAATCCGTTACAAATTTTGAGATACAACATCAAAATATTTTTAATACATGGTTAGCTTTTTTCTATGCAAATTTATTATACGCCAAAATTCAGCATCCTTAATATATGTTTGCGTGGCATCACTAAAGAAGTTTCGTAATATATGTTCGCAAATACATCACTAAACCAATCACTTTCAACAATAGACTTTCTACAATATATGGTTGCAAAAATTCAGAATTAATGTTGAAATCAACATTAATATATATATATATATATATATATGTTTGCAAAAATATACATCACTAAACCAAATACATCACTAAAGCACCATTGAACAAACCAATGAACATATCTCCTAATAATAAGCAATTTTACATATGCTCATTTTTTATTTTATGTTCATATAACCAAAACGATCTCATCGAAATTATTTGCATTCAGGAACTTCACAGGATAGGGATGAAGGGAGGAGGAAGTACCTGCAGGCCGCCGGCGGTGGCAATGCAGGGGCGCGGCAGCGTCGGGGCAGGGCAGGGGCGCGGGGAGGTTCGGCGCACGTCAAGGCAGGGGCGGGGCGGCGTCGTCAGGGCAAGGATGCGGCAGTGACAATGCAGGGCGAAGGCGCGGTGAGGGGCTTGGTGCCGGTGTGGGCTTGGACTAACGGTGAGCAGCCTAGTGCCGTCGTGGTCTTGCAGCGTCGTTGGTGGAAATGTAGATAAGGTTGAAAGTTTTGCTAAGTGTGACTTATATATACAGAGATCTTTAGCCCCGGTTGGAGACTCCAACCGGGACTAAAGGTGAATGTCACCATGTGAAAGGGCAGGAAGCCCAGGCCTTTAGTCCCGGTTGGAGGCTCCAACCGGTACTAAAGGTGAATATCACCAGGTGCAAGGGTGGAAAGCCTAGGCCTTTAGTCCCGGTTGGAGCCACCAACCGGGACTAAAGGCCTGGCTTCCCATGTTGAATGTTTAGTCCCACCTCGCTAGTGGAGCGGAGCTCCAACGGTTTATAAGCCCCGCCACGACTATCGTGTCGAGCTCCTCTCTAAGCAGGTCTTTGTGGGCCTACCGAACCAGCTGTGCTGCCCTCTAGGTCCTATTGGGCCGTGCGGGCCTGCATCCTGGCCCAACTAGATGTTGGGTTTCTATTCATATGCAGGCCGTGGCGGCCCACTAGGCAGGCATTTTTTTATTTTCCAGTTTTTGGCTATATTTATTTTCTTTTGTTTCTACTTTCAGCCAAATACTTAGAGTTTTTGAGTGAATCTTTTTGCTTTAGGTCACAAAAATTATAAACTTACTTTTAGTGCCACTACTTTTCAAATTTGAATAGTTTAAATTTGAATTATTTGAAATTTGCGTCAATCGCTAGTTGGTGGATAACTTTACTTTAAAAATAAATTTATCAGTGACTCGTCTTTCTGCTGTTTAATATTAGTTTGTTTTATCATTATATTCAATTTTGCAATTCTTAGATTATTTTAAAAGATGAGTTTTCGTCCGAAAGCCTGATACTCCCAAAGAGATTGTCCATTTTGTACACGAAGTGCATCCAGTTCTTGTCGTAACCCTATCAAATTTTTACCACATGCTATGTGGGTGATATGATGATACCATGCCAAATTTCAACCTTTTCGGAGTTCTTTTGTAGTGGTTTTCAATTTTAGGGCCATTGAGCTCAAAAAATCAGTATATGCATGAAAAATAGCAAATGAAGTTAGAAAGGGTTGAAAATTGATGACGTGGCTTTGAATGGTGCATACAGAATGCACAAAAAGTGTGGAGTTGAAATAAGTTAAAACAATGAAATGGCTTTGTAACAGATGAGTTTGCATCCGAAAGCCTGATACTTCGAAATAGATTGTCCATTTTGTACACAAAGTGCATCCCGTTTTTGCCATAACCCTCTAAAGTTTTTAGCACATGCTCTATGGGTGAAATGATGATACCATGCCAAGTTTCAACCTTTCCAGAGTTCATTTGTAGTGCTTTTCAATTTCAGGGTCATTTAGCTCAAAAAAGCAGTAAATGCATGAAAAATAGCAAATGAAGTCGGAAAGGGTTGAAAATTGATGACGTGACTTAGAATGGTGCATAATGAACGCACAAAAAGTCTGGAGTTGAAATAAGTTTAAAAAAATGAACTGCCTTTGTAACAAATGAGTTTTCGTCCAAAAACCTCATACTTCAAAAGAGATTGTCCATTTTGTACACGAAGTGCATCCAGTTTTTTCCGTAACCCTATAAATTTTTTAGCACATGCCATGTGGGTGAAATGATGATACCATGCCAACTTTCAACCTTTTCAGTGCTTTTCAATTTCAGGGCCATTTAGGTCAAAAAATCAATACAAGCATGAAAAATAGCAAATGAAGTCAGAAAGGGTTGAAAATTGATGACGTAGATTTTGAATGGTGCATACTGAATGCACAAGAAGTCTAGAGTTGAAATAAGTTTCAAAAAATGAAATGCCTTTGTAACAGATGAGTTTTCGTCTAAAAGCCTGATACTTCGAAAGAGATTGTCCATTTTGTTCTCATAAAACAACATACAAACTCTCTATCTAAGGCATTTAAATGCAACAACAAATGAGATCAACAGCTCAACCAAGGTAACAATTGATCTAACAACATAGTGATACCAAGCCTTACTATCAATGGCATGTTTTTTACTTTTTCTAATTTTCAAGCGCATTGCATCCAGCTAGATCCTGTGATCATCGACGACATTGGGAACATATAACTTGAGTTTCATCTTCTCTTCTTCAACTCTTTTCAAATTGTTTTTCAAATACTTGTTTTATTTTTCAACTAAATTTAACTTTTTGACAAGAATATCTATGTCGGTTGGAATTTCCGGTTCACATACCTCCTAGCTAAAAATATCTACGTCAATTTGATGGGCATAATTTTCATAAACATGAAATGCAACAAATAGTTATAAAAGAGAGTATATATGACATCCGAATCATAAACCGGCCGAGGGCCGACGGGGAAGGATATCAAAACCATGCCACTATGTATAAAAACAACCATATAGGTAAGAAAACTATACAAATAACTATGTCAATCATACAAACATGATTTTTAATAAAAAAGGATAAGAACAAGAGGCTAACCAAGGTGGTGCCGGTGATGGGATGGTGCGGGCGATCGACGGTGGTTAGGACGGGGACGGGAAGGCATTAAGTAAACCACACCTACACATGCAAAGTAAGAAGTTAATTTGAGCTCAGATTACATATAAATCAAATAAACTACCACATATAAATACTCCCAAACTAAATCCCACAAATCACTATACATACAGAGCATTCCAAGAGCTAATCTAGCAATGAGAGCCTATAGTCTCGGTTCGTGCCATGAACCAGGACTAAAGGTTATCGTGGGGCTCCAGGATGACACTAGTCTGCCACCCTGCTTTAGTCCCGGTTCGTGGCACGAACAAGGACTAAAGGTATGGAATGAACCAGGACTAATCATGCCCGTCCCGAACCAGGACTAATGGTCCCATTAGTGTCGGTTCAAAACCTGATCGGGACTAATGCTATGGACAAAAGATTTGTTTTCTACTAGTGACGCCCGGAGTCTTGAGGAAGGCGACCTTGTGCTTAGGCATGTTCTAACTGCCAAAGGTGCCAAAAAGTTGACGCCAAAGTGGTAAGGCCCTTATCGGGTAACACGAGTCATCAGACCTAGCGCTGTCCGCTTGGTGTCCGAAGATGGCAGCAAGGTGCTTAAATCCTGGAATATTGAGCATCTTCGTAAGTTCTACCCGTGAGGCACGACTGTCGGGCTTAGTCCCCGGTAGCCACCCTTTGTACAAGCTTTGCGGAAGCTGCATGTAACCTTTCTACAAAGCCAGGCGCAGACCCTGAGCAACAATAAGAAAGCTAGGCATTGCATCATATCTTTGCATTGCATGTGTACTATGAACCGTTTTATGTTCGCAATGTTACCGCGTTCTAACTTTAGATATGTGATATAGTACATTTTGATCTTATAATCCTTGTTGTCACATTCTCTCTTCGGGGATTGAGGCCTCTCGCCTTGCGTGTTTGTTTGTCTGGAAAAACATAGGAGGAAGGCGAAGGAACAAGGATGCCGGCCTAACATGCTTCTCAAAAGGACATTGCCTGGAAAAAGATAAGTTGAATCACACATCACAGGATCCATGTTGATTTTCTCCCTAAAAGGAATGATGGAGTCCTCCATGCGGTGAAAACCCTTGCCGGGACGAGTGAAAGCACATTTGCTCCCTTAGTGTTTTTGGTAATTAATAACGACATATAAGTCATTGAACTAATGTTTCCACCAAGTATATTTCAGGAAATGTTTAATGTTAGGATTGGCAAAAGGAGATTGTGGAGAAACCCCAAGATTCAAGGAAATAGGTTGGCCAAGCTTCAAGCAAGAGGACTCTACATTTTATATTTGTGAGAAATCACTTTGAGTCCATAGGAAAGCCAATACTATTAAAAGGGGGTAAGGTTTTGTTGGTGAACAATATGCTCAAACGTGCACAAGTGATAGTCGCCAAAAACATCCACAAACTATCCCACCAAAGTCTGTTCTACACCTAACACTCAAAATCGGTGCAACCAACTTTCCCATACTGGTGCCACCAATTCCAGAACCTAGACAAACTCAAGCCAAACCCTAGCCACTTCGGTGAAACCGATTCCATACCGGTGCCACCGAGTTTAGGTTGCCAACTTTCTGTTACGCAAATTCACAATTTCGGTCCCACCGGGAATGTTGGATCAGCGTCACCAAGATCGGGAATATGACCGTTGGTCACCTTATCGGTGCAACCGAGTTTCCTATATCAGCTTTATCGAGATTCAAAAGTTGCCACCTTTTGGTCACTTCGGTACCACCGAGATTAACACATCGGTGTCACCGAGTTAGTCATTTTATGTGTAAAGGTTGGATTTTTGGGGATGCCTATATATACCCCTTCACCACCACCTACTCAAAAGAGAAGCACTCAGGACTATTCCATACCTATCCTATCAGATTTTCTGAGAGAGAACCACCTACCCTTGTGTTAAGGTCAAGATCTTCCACTCCAATCATATGGATCTTGATTTCTAGCCTCCCCAAGTAGTTTCCACCAATCACATGCTTCCACCATGCCAAATCTGTGAGAGAGTGATTGGCTGCTGAGGAGTCTACCATGTTGAAGCACAAGAGAAAGGAGTTCATCGTCATTACCGAGCCTATTACCTTTTGGAGGGTGGTGCCTCCTAGATTGGTTAGGTGTAGCTTTGGATCCACCTATTTCGTGTTGTGGAGTGAACCAAGAAGTTTGTAAGGGCAAGGAGATCACCTACTTCGTGAAGATCTACCAATAGTGAGGCTAGTCCTTCGTGGACAGAAGACGTTATGGAATAGTCAAGGTTGCTTCTTCGTGGAAGCCTTCATGGGTAGAGCCCTGCGTGGACTCTCGGGTACCCTCCATGGGTTGAAGACTCCGTAAACGTGGATGTATGATAGCGCCACCTATCGGAACCACGGGAAAAATCATCATGTCTACAACTTCGTTTGATCTTCCTACCCTATCCCTTCTATACATGCTTGTTGTTACTTTCCGCTGCTATATACTCTTAGACTTGCATGTGTAGGGTGTACTTGACTTGCCATGAAATGCTAAAAATTGTCAACCCTAAAACTTGGTATAAGCAAAACTTTTAATTGATTAAGTAGTCTAATCACCCCCCCTCTAGACTTACTTTCGATCCTACAAGTGGTATCAGAGCTTTGGTCTCCATTGCTTAGGTCTCACAACCTAGGAGAAGTATGGCGTCTAGTGAGGGAAGTTATCACCATAGAGGTCCATACTTTGATGGTACTAATTTTGCTAGTTGGAAGGACCAAATGAAAATGCTATTATTGGTCATAACCCTGCCATTTCGGATGTTGTTCGTGTTGGCTTGCAAGGTGAGTTTTTTGCGGATGGATGGGAACCGGATCGTGATGCGACCGTGGATGAATTGAAGATGTCGCAATTCAATGCTCAAGCATGCGACATTCTCTTCAACTGCTTGTGCCCCGTAGAATTCAAGAAAATCAGCCGTCTTGAGAATGCAAAAGAGATTTGGGATACTTTGGTTGATATGCACGAAGGAACCGAGTCCGTGAGAGAATCCAAGTTAGATGTTCTTCAAGGTCAAATTGACAAGTTCAAGATGAAGGATGGTGAATGAGTCGTAGAGATGTACTCTAGGCTAGCTCTCATCACAAATGAAGATTGCCGGCTTAGGAATTTAAGAAATGACCAACAAATTCATCATCAAGAAGATACTTAGAGATTTGGATGAGAGATACGACACCATGTGCACATTGATCCAAATGATGCCAAACTACAAAGATCTCAAGCCTACGGAAGTCATTGGAAGGATTGTTGGTCATGAGATGACACTCAATGATAAGGAAGAACTTCATCACAAATCTAGCGGTGCTTACAAAGCCACAAGTGATTCTCCCGCAACTTCAAGCAACAACCTTGTCACCAATGAAGAGATAAGCCTCATGGACAAGAAATTCAACAAGTTCTAGAAGAATAGAGGCAAATAAAGAAACTCCAACTCAAGATATGATGAGAAGCGTTCGTCAAGTCGTGACCGCAATTGCTACAATTGTGGGAAGCCCGGACACTACTCAAATGAGTGCATGGCTCCCTACAAAATAAGAGAAGAGTCACCTCGAAGACAAAGCTCAGGAAATGAGTCACCACAAAGAGAAAGAAGGAGTAGAGATGATCGTTATGAACGAAGACACTCAAGGAGAAGTAGAGATTCAGCAAAAAAGGACAAGTACACCAAGAGCTACACAAGAAGATAACATCAAGCTCATGTTGGTGAATGGGTTTCTGGCTCCGACTCCGACAACAACTCCAAGAGAATCTATCACCTCGACCCCGACCATAGTCAAGATGATGGTGTTGCCGGAATTGCTCTAATGACTACCAATTCCTACGATCTATTTGATTCACCAAACGAAGGGAGTGGAAGTTTCTTCATGGCTAAAGGCCCCAAGGTATCACACCCCGAGTATCTTGATTTTGATAGTGGGAAGATGATTTGCTTTGTGATGATGACTTGCTTTGTGTCAAAACTAGTGATGTTGATCAAAATGAACTTGATAATTCTCATGCTAGTCAAGATGAGTCATTTGATGATGATAGGATGAATATAGAACAAATAACTAAAGAACTAAACACTCTTAAGTTATCTCATGAATCTACTCTCGCAGATCATAGAGAGCTTGTGATAACTCATGAGAAGCTACGCTTCGAGAAGCTCAACTTGGAGCAAGAGCACGAGTTTCCCAAAGCTATCAATGACGATCTTCGAAAGAAGACTTCATCTTATCTAGCCAAACCACTACTCTTATCTACTTCTTTGCCTCAAGTTAAAACTAAGCAATCTAGTAACAAAGGCAAGAAAGGTTCTTCATCTAGTAGCAACAATAAAAATGCTAAACCCAATGATTTTGCTTCTAGTAATTCTATTGATTCCACTAATGATGATTCTCTTAGCCAAGTTACACTTGAGCAAGAAAATGCTTTATTGAAAGGAATTACAGAAAATGGTATATACAAGAGTTTTGCCGGATGTAAACAATTTGAGGAAATTATACGCAAGCACGAAGGATACCAGAAGAATCATGGTGTTGGCTACTCCAACGCTAATGGAGTTGAGTGGGAAGAAGGTCAATATCCCAAGCCCATGTTTGTTCCTCAAAAGGAGAAGTATGAAAATACTCTTCCCAAGGGGACAAACACTCAAGATGACCTTCCACCACAAGACCACAAGCTCAAGGGAAAGAACAAGCTTCAAGAGGATATTGACTCATATGAAGATGAACCCCTAGATTTGGTGGAGTGGGTTCCCAAGGATACTTCAAGCTCAACTACTACAAAGGCTACTTCAACATCAAGGATCCCCATCAACTTGATGTGGGTTCCCAAAAAGAAGAACTAGAAGGTTCTTGAGGGGTGACTCCACCAATGAAATTCACTCACATTCATTAGTGGCAAGGACTTTTTGCACTCAACATCAACTCAATGCGATAGTTCAAGGAGTCACACATTCCCTCAAAGGTAAACAAGGGACAAGGTAATCAACTAATCAATGGACATCATAACATATGCTTTGCACTCCATGTCCATTGATATCCTTGTATTTGTCTCTTGTGTGTTGGGACTAACCCATGTAGGTGAGAGGAGTAAGGAAACAACAAGGATGCTCCCAACTCTTGTTGATCTTCATCAACATTGAGCATCCACAACTACCTCACCAACATGAATTCTTCATCAACAAAACCCAAGGTTAGTTTATCCCTCTTATGGGGAGATGTCACATTAAGGGGGAGCTTTACTCTAAGACTTGAGTCAAAGCATCTCTTAGTATGTGACAACATTAAATGCTTTATGTAAAAGTGGTAACCCCACTTGTGCTTAAATGATGAGTATGACCTATGATCAAGTACTCTTACTTGGCTCCTAAGTCAAATACTCAAATATATTGATGACTTCGTCATCGCCCAAGTGCTTGTTAGATGCTAGAGTATTTGTGCATGTTTGCCATGATTTCTTTTGACTCTTATTGTGTGAGCATGTTGGTCTGCATTTATTTTCTCATTCGAGAACATCCAATTGTTGTTACTTGGCTTTTGATTTATCTTTTGCCAATTAGATGGACAAGAATGCCTAGGAACACTCTTTAGCTGTCTATGCTTTCTCACCTCATATTCCTTTCATGTTGCATCGTAAAATTTGAACAAGTGCTTTTCGATCCCTCTGTGTGTGGAGCACTCGGAGTTCCGTATCGACAAGGATTGACCATTAAAACCTCCCATGTGCAACTCAATGGAACCAATCCCAAAATCTCCGTCTCACCGATTTCCTAGGGTTGTCTGGTTATCAATCTCGGTACTACCGATTTCATATTCTCGGTTACACTGAGTTTCCCTATCAGCTAACAGTTGTGGAACTCGGTGACACCGAAAACATAAAATTTGTATCATCGACAGTGAAGGGTGTATATGTTGTGGACCCCGATGCTTTGAAATTCAATCTTCAACGTCGCGCCTCAAAACCCTAAGATTCTGCCTCAAGACCCCTGGTCGTCGCCCATGTCCTCCTGCGCCCCTACGCCGCTGGGAATCGCCACCTTCGACGAAATCTACACCATCGTCGCAGCCGTAGAGGATCCATGCCAAGCTAGGGTATGGATTCGATCTCTAGTGCGCTCCCCATCAGATTCTTGCGCATTAGACACTTGATTATCAGCTTTGCACCCTTTGCTCATGTATTCATCCACTCAAATATGAAAAATCTCGAGTTAGATGGATTTTCTAGGGTTTTGCCATCCACCTGATATATCTCGGTGGAACCGAAACGAGTAGCTCTTTTCGGTCCTATTGAAATGGCTGCCAAGTTTCTGTTAACGAGTTGGTTTGTCTCGATCTCACCAAAAATTTCTTTTTGGCTGCACCGATATGTATGTGAAAGATTGCAAAACTTTTGAAAACTCATTGCTCAAATTTCAAAAACCAGCCTCATTTTTTGATAACTCATCTACTTCTGCTCATCTACACTCTATTCACAGGGTCAGTATGTTAGGCTTAGAAGATAGTCAGAATGTGCCAGAGCAGGGAGTTGATATGAGTTCTGGAACAAGCTTAGAAGCCAGTTCTTTCTCGGATCTAGGCACCCCCAGCTCTCATGGGTTGCCCAAGGCTGCCACCAGAACCGGGAACAAGTTGAACTCAGATGAAGAAGATTCATATTTTGTCCCTGAAGAGATTCTTTCTAAGAAGCAAGAGAAGGCTGCTAAGAAGGCCGCAACTGAAGCTACTTACTCTCAAAGAGTTGTCAGCAAGATATATGCTCCTTCTTCTACCTTCAAGCCTCATGAGACTGCCAGAGCAACAATATTTGTTGAGGTCCCCAAGAGGGCTATGCCTAAGAAGGCAGCAGAGAAGAAGTCAAGGAAGAGGATCACTCATGTGACTGGCAGGCCCACTTCCATGTATGAAGATCCAGAGGATGCAACTGGTGATGTTGTTGAGGAAGAGGATGAGCCAACTACAAAGGCTCCTCCCAAGAAGAAGGCAAATAAGCTTATGTCTGATGCTATGCCTAAGACCAGCACATCCAAGAAGGTTGTTGAGAAGCCTAAGAGGACAACTAGGCAGATTCTAGCTTTCGAGAAGAACAAAGGAACTGCTTCTAGAGTTGAAGATGTGGATGACTTGACAACACTGATGAAGCTCAAACCACACCTTCCAGTACAGAATGCCAGCTACCCACTAGCTGAGGACATGAAGAAGAGGAAGTATTCTGGATTGAGGGCATGGAGAGCTATAGACCCTTGTGCCCAAAGGAAGAAAACAGTTGTGTACTACAAGTTCTATACCAAGGAGCAACAACACTTCTATGAGACTGTGCTCTTTCACAAGAGTCCAGCTGTCAGTTACATGCGTTATGTTGATTGGAAGTTCATCAAGGAGAATGAGGACTACTTTCCAAGTGTCCAGGACAACTTCCACTGCATAGGTCTGGATGAGTTCGGTTGCAGAGAATTCACAATGTGGAATGATGAGATGATTATGCAGTTCTACTCCACTCCACACTTCTACGGAGATGGTAGAATTGTGTGGATGACTGAAGGTGCGAGATATGAATCAATTGTTGAGGAATGGGCTGATATCTTAGGAGTTCCTGAAGCACAGGATGGTGACCTGGATGTTTACTCATAATCCAAGGCTAGCCACAATGGTATGGTTAACATGTACAAGGAGATCCCTGCTGCAAATGTGAAGTCTCACAGGCTAGGATCCATCTATTTTCTCCAAGCTAGCCTCCGTATGATGAACACCATTCTGAGGGATAACTTGATGCCCAAGTCAGGAGATGACAAGATGATCCGAGGCCACTCCATCAACATGTTGATCCACCTTGACAGACACACTAGGATCAGAGTCATGGATCTGATTGTTGAGACAATCAAGAGGGTCCTGCTAACCAGAAGCGCTCCTGCTGTTATGCACCCCACATCCAGATGCTCATCGACTCAAGACTGGAGAAGCACATTTTTGCCCCTACAGCCAGATCTCGAGGACAATGTTGTGGTGATGGATGTTGATCATCCCACTTCAGCTGCAGCTCAGGAAGCAGCAGAGGCAGTTACAGCCACTAGTGCTCATGTCCCTAGATCCAGGAATGAGCAAATGGATCTATTGATATCATCTATTCATGGCATGCAGAAGAACATTAAGGGGATTCTGGACAACCAGAACAATCGTGTCAGGATCTTTGAGACCAGAATCAAGACCCTTACTGATAAGGTGGACAGGCTGACAAAGACCGTCACAGAGCTCCAAAAGGAAGTTGACTCCGTGTACATCCCTCGGGTCTCTTCTACTTCAGATTATGACGATGATGATGATCACGATGAATATCCTCTAGGACCAGGCACTTAGTTCACCACTAAGGCCAGATCAGCCATTGTGCCAGCTCCATCAGCTCCATCAACTTCTGCTCCATCAGTGACCACTCCAGCTCCATCCACGACATTTGTAGAGATCTTCGCCGACGCTGTCATCTTGACTCCTTCATCAACAGCTGAAGGAGATATGCCGAAGAATGCTTATATGTATGCCTTTGAACTTTTTGGTAACTTGTTGCCAAAGGGGGAGAAGTGTATATAGATCTTTAAGCTTCGAGCGAGAGAGCGTTTTGGTTTTATTGCTTTTCAAAACATTTGGTTCTTTTGGTTTGATGTGAGATACTTTTGTGATCATGTGTGCTATGCTATGATTTTATGTTGTTATGAGTGATGCAAATATTTCCTATCATCTTAATGCTCATGAGATGATCATTCACCTTTGCTTGAGTGTGTTGTGCCATGAAATTCATTCTAAATTATTCTCGCACACCACCAAGTTGTATGTGAAATGGAAGAAGTACCCCATATACCTAATCGATTGCGCATTTGCATTCAAACGCATATTCAAAATAATGCACAAATTTAGGGGGAGCTCTTGCTTATCACACACCTCTCAAAGCGACGATTATATTCATTGAATTTATCATATATCGAAGCTTTGATCTATATGTTGTCATCAATTACCAAAAAGGCAGAGAATGAAAGCACATTTGCTCCCTTGGTGGTTTTGGTAATTAATAATAACATATAAGTCATTGAACTAATGTTTCCGACAAGTATATTTAAGGAAATGTTCAATGTTAGGATTGGCAAAAGGAGATTGTGGAGAAACCCCAAGATTCAAGGAAATAGGTTGGCCATGCTTCAAGCAAGAGGACTCTACATTTTATATTTGTGACAAATCACTTTGAGTCCATAGGAAAGCCAATACAATTAAAAGGGGATAAGGTTTTGTTGGTGAACAATATGCTCAAACATGCACAAGTGATAGTCGCCAAAAACATCCAGAAACTCTCCCACCAAAGTCTATTCTACACAAACGTGCACGAGTTTCCTATATCGGCTTTACCGAGATTCAAAAGTTGCCACCTTTTGGTCCCTTCGGTACCATCGAGGTTAACACATTGGTGTCACCGAGTTGGTCATTTTGTGTGTAATAGTTGTATTTTTGGGGATGCCTATATATACCCCTTCACCACCACCTACTTGAAAGAGAAGCACTCGGGACTATTCCATACCTATCGTATCAGATTTTCTAAGAGAGAACCACCTACCCTTGTGTTGAGGTCAAGATCTTCCGCTCCAATCATATGGATCTTGATTTCTAGCCTCCCCAAGTAGCTTTCCACCAACCCCATCTCTTCCACCATGCCAAATCTGTGAGAGAGTGATTGGGTGCTGAGGAGTCTATCATCTTGAAGCACAAGAGCAAGGAGTTCATCGTCATTACCGAGCCTATTACCGTTTGGAGGGTGGTGCCTCCTAGATTGGTTACGTGTCGCTTGGGAGCCTCCTACTTTGTGTTGTGGAGTGAACCAAGAAGTTTTAAGGGCAAGGAGATTGCCTACTTCGTGAAGATATACCCATAGTGAGGCTAGTCCTTCATGGACGAAAGCCGTTATGGAATAGTCAAGGTTGCTTCTTCATGGAACCCTTCGTGGTTAGAGCCCTCCGTGGACTCTTGCGACCATTACCCTCCGTGGGTTGAAGACTCCATAAACATGGATGTACGATAGCGCCACCTATCGGAACCACGGGAAAAATCATTGTGTCTACAACTGCATTTGATCTTCCTACCCTATCCCTTCTATACATGCTTGTTGTTACTTTCCGCTGCATATACTCTTAGACTTGCATGTGTAGGGTGTACTTGACTTGCCATGAAATGCTAAAAACTATCAACCCTAAAACTTGGTATAAGCAAAACTTTTAATTAGTCAAGTAGTCTAATCACCCCCTCTATATTTACGTTTGATCCTACAACGAGCCGTTCCGCAACTCCTAATACTCATCAGTTTTGGGGCACCGCGCTGATACCGGCAAAAAGCCCTGCCGGGAAGCGATACCATCCTATTGTCGGGGGCTTGATCCCCCTTTTTGTCACTTGTGGTTATCAGTGACCCAGCAAGCGGCCCCATGCTACAAGGACATACATACAACACAATAGAAACAAGAGGATAATACTTAAGGAGGGAAAAATAACAATCTTTCATTCCTTTCCAATACAAATTGGATAGAGATTACATTTTGATTAGCTAAAATTTGGCAAGTGCCTACATCTTTTGATCTATAAAAATATAAGTGCCCCGTAATGCCTTTCTTGTCCCCCTCCTCCTAGGATCTAGGCGGAGAAGAAAAAGAGGGCAAAAGGAGCGACTGGCTGGGATTCAGCATCTCCTTGCCAAAACAGACGGACGCGTCTCCTGGATTAGCCGAAGGACCCTGCATCGAGGCAGGGCGGAATAGAGCCAGTAGGGAGGAAGAAGGCGAAGGGCAGGTGCGGATGGTGGCACTAGCAAAGTCAGCTATTGATGATGGTGCTGCCGGCGATCACGGGGCTTCGGAGCTGTCGTCTCCATTCGTGAAGCGCCTAGGGTCGCCGCCGCCATCGTCTTCTTCATCGCCACCACTCGAGAAAACGCCTCCACCGTCCTTCCAACCCTCGATGCGGCGACCGTGGTAGCCGCCAAGACCCCCAGGGTACCTCGCAGAGAGCATGGTCATCCCTGGTGGCCATAGGCAGGGAATACTCCTTGCCCTTAAGAAGGATACGCAGGCGAAATACTCCCACCATGGGCATTGTACATAACGCCATGGGTGGAGAACTCCACCACAATACAATATGAACTACCGCCGCAGCCGCTCACGCACTACTGGAGAACTTACGGGCGATTTCTCTTCAACACCTTGAAGATGGATCACAAAGACCATAGGTCGCTGCGGCACCGTGTTTCCATTATGGACTCAGCATGGTATCGACCATGCGGTGTTCCCTCAAGACCGAAGTAGTGGGCGACGTTGTTAGGGCTCATGCGCCGCTGCAACTGCTCCTGGCATGACTGTCGTGCCGCCCGCGCCCCCACTCGGGGCTCCTTTGGGCATCGATCCTCGGCGAGAACTAAGCATGAACGCTAGAAGAAGACCGTGCGGTGGTCGACAGGTTCGCTAGACCCTTGCCCTGACCATTAGGAGGGGAGGGGCAGCCTAGAGACAGGAGAAGAAGGGCGAGCTCTACGAGCTTGGAACAAAGGAGGAGAAGGATATGGATGAGCATCACCCATTGCGACCTCCCAATTAATGGGGGAGGGCACGAGGGCTGGATCTCCTCCGCTCCAAGGGTTACCATACGCCTCCACCAATTCCACTACCCACGACACCGGCGAACAGGGAACCGCCCCATTGCGCTAGTCCATGGAGCTACAATTTCTGCCACGATCAGGCCTTTAAGTCATGAGCGCCCACTGCAACCTCCCACAATACATGCGGCGCCCGTGGCAAAAATGACCTGAGGTGATGAGTCAGTGTTGACTAGTAAATCTGTGGGTACTACCTCACATTACGCACCTGCACATGAATTTTGGGCTTGACCCAACGGCGCTGAGGATGTGCATATTGCCAGACCCGGGGGACTCCTGTCGTTGCATTGAGGCATGGGTACCCAGTGCCCCTGCCTTATGCAAATGCAGTGGTAGACAAACCCATCAACACAAACACAAACCAAGGCCAAGCAACGCTGGAAAGATCGGTGCTACAACCAAAGACAAGCTCGGAGTATGCCAAGAAAGTCCCTGGTGATTTTTGGGGACTTACGCGCCCACGCCCTCAAGAAGACCTGGCAAGCTAGTCCCCCGGCAAGCATGAGCCAATCAGCCTCTGCTCCACGCATCGCTACTCCAGCCACTTGTTGATGCAGTGTCGATCTCTCAAGTGGCTAAGTGGCTCTCGCTAAACACGGGACGACACGCTGGAAGACGAATTATGCCCCCTCGACACCCGTCTATCACGTGTCAAGCTGTGGTGCAGTAGTTAGCTAGAGCGGTGGTAGGAGCTTGCCGGGGATGCATCCTCACGCGCCACCTAGACTGTATTTTTGGCATTTGCTCCTGGAGTGCTAGAATTAGGTATGGTAGCACTCTTAGCTATCTAATCATCAGACAATGTCTATTTGCCATTGTGGTTGCCCCTTGGACTATAAAAGGAGGCCCAAGGCAGCCTAGCTAAAGATTCGGGCCATTGGACACTTGTACTCACGTAGCAGCGTCAAAACCCTAAACCCTAAACCCTAAACCCTAGCTACGTGTCTTTTGTGTTCCTTCTATCAATCCACAAAAAAATCAGGAGTAGGGTTTTACACTTCACAGCGGCCCGAACCTGGGAAAAACACTCACGTCGCAATCCCCATGTCGTCTCTCCATCTTTGCTCTTTGTGCAAATGGTCTCGCCCCTGCCAAACCACAAATGGGCTTGTTGTCCCATAGGTGATCGACTGCATCATGCCCCAAAATCTCCCGACTTGGAGAAAATGCCCTGCCCTTCTACAGAATGCTCAAGCGAACCAAGAACTTCGAATCGACTGATGAGGTAGCAACGGCCCTGGAGGAGATCAAAACGCTGCTAGCCAGGAATCCCACCTTAGCAGCACCTGCTGCTGGAGAACAAATGTTATTATACATCTCGCCACCAATCAAGTGATCAGCGTGGTCCTTATCGTAGAGCGGGAAGACAAGATTCACAACCTGAAAACACAAAAGCCGGTTTACTATGTATCCGAGGTGCTCCCCCGAGCAAATGCAGATACCCGGACTATCAGAAGATAGCCTACACGGTATTTATGGCATCACGAAAGCTCCGCCACTATTTTCAGGAGTGTGCGGTCACTCTGACATCTGAGGTACCCCTCAATGACATATTCAACAAAGATGCCTCTGTCCGTATAGCCAAATGGGCCATCAAACTCCTCCCGTCCGAGGTCACCTACAAGCCGCACCGAGCTATTAAGTCTGAAGTGTTGGCCGACTTCCTCGCCAATGGACAGAAGACGAACTCCCTAGAGGGTACAACATGTACGACCATTGGATAATGTATTTCAACGGATCTAAAACCCTTGCTAGACTAGGGGCTGGAGTCATCCTCACATCTCCCACTAGAGACAACGTACAATATGTACTTCAGATCATGTACACTGACTCAAACAACGCGACGGAATATGAACTACTAACGCACGGGCTACGAATGGCGGCATCAATGGGGATCCAGCGGCTTGAAGTACGGGGAGACTCAAATCTCACCATATCACAAATCAATGATGAATTCGATGCCAAAAACAAGGTAAATGACAGCATATAGAAATGATGTCCTAAAAATCTCCACGCGATTTGAGGTATTAGAATTCCACCACATCTCCAGAGATAGCAATCAAGATGTCGACGTCCTCGCCCGCCTGGGAGCGAAACACGATCCCGTCCCCAAGAACGTATTCCTAGAAAGGCTTTTAAGTCATCCATGGAATGGTAGGACGAGAATACCAGTGCGGGGACCAATGTCTTGTACCATCTCATCCACCCGATGGATGAACCAGATGAGCTAATTATCGGTGGCTCTACAGTTGAAGAGGCACCTTCGGATCATGAGGTCATGGAAGTAATCACACAACAGACTGAACCCTTCCTGGCCTACCTTCTACTGAAGGAACTCCCCGATGACCAAACTGAAGCTCGACGCATAGTGCATCATCCGAAAGCCTACAAGGTACATGAGGGTGAGGTATACACGAATAACACCACGGGAGGGGGGGGGGGTACTCCAACGGTGCATCCAAGAGGAAGAAGGGAAGGAGCTTTTGGCCGAGATGCACACAGGCATGGGTGGTCACCACGCAGCGGCGAGGGCGCTGGTAAGCAAGGCCTTTTCAAGCTTGGTTCTTCTAGCCCACAACGCGAGCGGACGCCCGTACACTCGTCCAACGTTGTGTGGGATGTCATCTCTTTTCAAACCAAGGTCCCATGCCCCCAACGGCTCTTCAGACAATTCCGATCACCTAACCTTTTGCGGTCTGGGAGCTTGACATGGTCAGACCACTTAAATGGGGGTACCAAGAAAACAAAATACATTCTGGTCATGGTCGACAAGTTCACAAAAGAAAAAATAGTAAGTTCCGCTAAGTCCGGACCGGTTATCGACTTTATATCTGGAGTGGTACATCGATATGGTGTACCTCATAGCATTGTAACAGACAATGGGTCCAACTTCACCGCCCAGGAGGTAAAGGAATGATGCACTAACCTAGGCATCAAGCTTAACTATGCTTCGGTGTATCATCCATAGACCAATGGACAAGTCGAACGCACCAACGGTCTCATTATGAGTGGTATCAAACCCGTCTGGTCTTTCTCTTCAAGAACCTGACTACCATTGGGTGGAGGAGATCGACTCCGTTCTATGGGGATTACGCACAACCCCAAACAGGTCAACAGGTTACACACCATTCTTCATGGTATATGGCGCCAAAGCAGTCATCTCATGTGACATCATTCACAATGCTCCTAGGGTTCGCATGTATGAAGAAAAGAAGGCCAAATTTGATTGGCAGGACTACTTAGATGCCCTGGAGGGAGAGTAGGATATAGCGTGGGCTCGGTCCGCCTTCTATCCACAACAAGCTCGGTGATATGAAAGCTGGGAGGTCCGAGCGAAGGCATATAACGTGAGAAAACTCATACTATGGCTCCCATACAAACAGAAGCATAACCTCAACCCAAATGGGAGGGACCCTTCGTAATCGACGAAGTGCTGATAGGAGGAGCCTACCTCCTCTGCAACCCGCAGGACAACTGCCTCAAACCAAACCCATGGAATGTTGCTCGCCTCCGACGCTTCTACGAATAGATTGGTATCACTACCTCCTCTCGAAAACTCTTGTATCTGCGCCTTTATAAATTTCTTTGTTTCCTTTCATAGGATTGTTTAGAATCTCCTAGGCTATGTTCGGCTAAACCAACCTGCAACCAATTCTTTGTTGACATATACAAGATTGTTATATCCAGAAATGCTGGGGGCTTTGTTAAAAGCCAAGAAGTTATATATTCACACTGTGTGCATCCTTCCAGTGTCATCCTAACGCCCCTATATGCATGAGTTGTACTTCAGTTTTTTGCCAAAACTTGGTTGCCTCGCTTCTATGATTACCCTCTCCGTTCCCGAATGTTAGGCTAGACGGTAGAGGGAGAAACTCTGCGACTGTTACGCTCGGGTTATCCACATACGTACCTCAGACGGGTGAAACCAATGTTAGCACTCTTAAGAAATAAATTGACCGGCTACACTAAATAATGATGTAATTAATGGTTCTCACCAAAATCTGGATTTCCTCCCAAAAATAGCTCCTACTTGCCTGATTATAGGTACATAGCTAGGACATCTGCGGTCAACGCAGAAACCTGAAGAAAAGAACCCATTAAGGAACTATTTTCTCCGGAATATGTTTCTTACGTTAAACATTAATATAACATACCCCTCCAGTGTGTGTTTCGTCTATTCAAACCACATGGACGGATTGCCAAGTTCTCTAAAATGATGTCCTGTTACTCCAGGACATACAATACGGAACACTCCCCAGTCATTGGCAGGGGAGGCGGAAGCCGATGGAAGGATTAAGACAACATTTATAACAAGGACGGAAATAATTAGGTGTCAAGTATATATCTACATAGAGCCAAAACATTACACATATCGGTCGAGATCATCTATAAGTACATCCAGGGTGCTATCTTCCTAAGAGAGAGAGAGAGACGAGCAACATGCATCACTTGATCATAAACCAGGTGAAGAGGTATTTCCTGCCTGTGAGGCCCTGCTGGCCCAATCCGAGCCAGGTGTTTTGGGTTGAGCTTGGTGAAGCGGGTCTTAAGAATGGCCCATGCCTCGCGAGACCCACCTCGACAAACAAAATGGCTTCTGGCTCCTTTAAACAGCTCTGCAAGTTTGGCCATTCCTTGTGGAGGTGTCTCGATCGGTCAGAGCCCCCTTATCATGCACCTGATAGCTTTCCTAGCTCGCTAATGCACTATGGCAAGTTCTTTCAGCAGATCTCCACTGAATGAGATTCTTCTTCTGGACGACCAGTTAGGAGGCCTATGCATGACATCTGACGCATTACCTACATGCCACAACAAAGAATAATCTATGACACACCAGGTTAGAAATTCACTTAGAGAATATGCGGCCTTTTAATTTCTTATTCTCCTCTTGGATCTGTGCCAATGAAGTCTTCAAACTTTGAATTTCTTGGGATTGTCGTTGGTTTTCATCTTTGAGTTGGCGCTTTTCTTCACGACATCGCTCCAACACTGGGAGGTTATCCTCAAGCTGAGACCCAGCATACCGCTGGGCTTCACGGGACGCATCCAGATCCCTCTGCATATGACGTATGGATTTAGCCGCCACAACACAATACCTCATTAGAGAGGGTGTTCATGATATTTATTAGCACTTAATAAAGTACCCTTTTTTACTTACAATGTGCCTCTCTGGTGAACCTTTTCACCTCCACCAGATCGGCCTTGACAGCCTTTATCTCTGTCTGACTGGATTCAAGATCCTTGGACAACCTCTCGTTTTGTTGTCTTAAATCCCTCACAAGGGCAACAGAATGATCAGACCCTTAATTCGGTCGTCCTGACCAAATCAATGTACCGGGGCTATCAGGTTAGGACTTATGTTCTGTTGTCAAGACCAATCACTTACCCGCATATTGAAAGACATTATTCTGGCAGCCCCTTCGAGGCCTGCTCAGGCAGCTCCAAGGTGAGCGTCCATCGAACTAAGAGCGGTAAACTCTTGGTCAGAAAATGATGGATGGATCAAGGAATCCTTTCGATGCCGGTGATTCATTGCTCTCTCGACCTCGGAATTGGTAACAAAAACTCCCTTGGAATCTTTGGGGAGTTGATCTGCTACTGGAACTTCCGCTTCAGCTTTCGCAGGGACCTAAGGCTCGGAGGAGCGATGGTTGTCGGCCACCTCTAGGGTGTCTTCGGGTTGATCCGCCCGTCTCCTAAAGTGTTTCGATGAAGGAAACTATAAATATTTATGGCAATAATAGTCAAAAGGCAGAGGCGAATCGAATACCATTTGGTGGTTGTGAGGGTGATGTGTTTTTCGATGTTGCCCCCCGCTTAGGTCTCCCGCCCGCCTTGGTGCGAGCCCTGCAGGGGTAGCCTGGGAGGGAGTCCGGTGCATAGTCCGACGACCCTTGGGGGTGGTTGATGGTATGGTCGGAATGACAGGAGGCTTGCATCCCTTTTGAGACGAGGATTTCTTCTTGCTCGCGATAGAAGTGGCAAGGGTCTAGGGGTAATCGGCCGTGAGGGCCACCTTGTGTTCGTCAACACTTTCCTGGTAATAGACCCCATCCTCGAAGATCATTGAAATCTCCGGGTCATCGTGGAATCCGGGATCATCATCCCGGGAGTAATTCTTTTGTTGGCGGTGGAACTATTGACTGTCTCGACCCAACGTCTCCATTCCTAACAAATAAAGGAGGGACTTTTTTGGTCATTAGGATCAAGAATAAGTATCCGGGATCATAGGGGTTTAATCAAACATACCCATTCGATGCGGTTGTAGCTGGAGAAGCCTTCCTTGTCTGTCAGGTGGGCAAACTCTTCTTTCTCCCCTTGAAAGAGATCATCTAGGATGACACCTAGCACTTCCTGATTGGCCAGCCCCTGTCGACGCAAACGAGTGGCATCGCTTGTTTTATTGTAGCACTATAGAGAGTGTATTTGCATTTGGAGCGGTTGGACGCACTTGGTGATCATTGACAAGGATAAATACCTGTGGTAGGGTCCTAGGCCTGACCCACATACCCTACCTAAGGGCACTATATTGAAGGACTTCAAGATTAAAAGAGAGATTCCGACTGGATTCACCATAGTGCTTAAGTCACTCGACATTCATCCACTCTGAAGCTTATCTCTTCACTCGGCAGTAACCTGTCACTTGGAAGACCTCACTCCCAGTCGACGCCAGAAGACCAGAAGCCACCCCAGGGAGGCCAACAAGCAGACGTTAGGCCATTCGTCATTAATAGCAGTTATGATGTACGTTACCAGTAACGCTCGTCTTAATACCCACGATTGAACCCTTGGATGCCTCGCACTTATGAGGGGCAGCGAACTCTATATAAGTCACCCCTCCCCTCTGGCACAAGGGTTCGCAACCTCTGTAACTCACGCTCTCTAGACGGCAAAAGCACCCGAGCACTGAGACGTAGGGCTGTTACCTCCACGAGAGGGGCTTGAACTAATACATTCATGTGTACATCCTCGCCATAGCTAGGACTCTACACTCTCCTTTCATACCCCTAACTTCTACTATCAGACTCGTTCCCACGATAGTTGGCGCCCACCGTGGGGCAGGCGTCTAAGCGACTTCTAGCGAGGTTGCATTTTTCTCTCTTCATCATGTCTTCCGGCGGTGTTTTCTCCCTGGGCCACGAGATCCGTTTCGGAGCGCTCACCTTCATCGCTGACGATTCAGCATGGCTCCAAGAAGTGCCTCTCGACATTGAGGCGCTCCCAGTCCGCAGGGCCGGACACTTCCGTGCGAGTTCCTATGGTGTGCTTCGGTGGCAGCTGTCGACTCCGCACTCTTTGACTCTCCCCACTTTTTCCCGTCGCAAGCGATCCAGTCGCTCACGGCTGTAGTGCTGGGTGAGACATGCGGCGGCCCGCCAAGTTTTCTCTTCGCAAATTGCAGTGATAGAACCCACTAAGTCCCTTCACGGCGTGTTCGAGTTGGACTCGGATCAGTCGAATGTTCCCTTCGAGTGCGAGAGCTATGATCTTGCCACGAAGGTTCTTATGGCCAGTTCTAATCAGAGCCCGCCGTCGGGCTTCGGCTAGGGCAAGCGAGAGACTAGCGGACCATCGAGTGAGCATCCGCGCCGCGATGACGAGGTCCTCCATACACCCATCATCGGTGCAATCGCTAAAGCTCAGGACTTGGAGGCCACACACATTTGGCTCTAGGAACTCCAGAGAGAACTCGATGAGCATGCTTGCCAGCGCACACCATCTCCCAGTCGACGTCAGCGACAAATGTTTCTGAGTGGTTTGCATAACAACATTGTGGTATACCGTTCCCCAGTTTTAAACATTGCAGCTACAGCTAGGATAGCAGAGTCCATCCAACCATCAAGATCAGAGGCTGGTAGAGGGTTGCTTCAGATTAGAGCATTGCTTGATGCAGCGCTCCGTCAGAATTTTGTTGGTTTGCAGTCGTGCAATAGGATTCACAGTAATTCACCAAGAGAAGAGACTGTTCAGTCGGCACATAGTCCTGGATCGCCCTTGCGTCTAAAGGGCGGAGGTTTTCGTGAAGATCAGTATAGAGATCAGTTTCACCGTGACGACCACCGTCGAGTGCCCACTCCTCCGCGGGGTGGTCCACATGTGCCCCGACACCAGGACGAAAGGTGCTCATTCTGTGATGAGCAGAACACAGCGTTTGATGCTCGAGATCTCCTCACTCCTAGGCGGATTGAGAGAGGAAGACCCCACAGGGATGGGTGATAACCCACAAGTATAGGGGATCAATTGTAGCCTCTCTCGATAAGTAAGAGTGTTGTCGGGACCCCAATCCTAAGCCATAAGAATCCAGCCTGTATGGGACGTGACCATTTGCGTCTTTTGACTCACGTATGTGAATGTGTCGCTATCATTCAAATGTCAAAGAACCCGGGCCGACATGACTAGTCATAGAACCCAAGTGGCACATCCGTACAGGGACAGGCATACGTAACCCAGCAAAGCAGGTGTCGATCTCTAGCGTGTGTAGATGAGTCATAGCAAGCTACAAGGACTCCATTACACCATGGGACATAAATTCCATCACCGCACGTAGACAAGTGGTAGCAGGCTACAGGGACTCCATTACACTACGAGACATTTCTCCGAAGGGACAAACACAGCAGCAAAGAAGGATACGTGCCGGTCAATCAATGTGTCCGGAGCAGTAGCAAGCTACCAAGGCTCGATGGAAGCACAAAGAGGCAGTTCCTCGTAAAGAGTACTACTAGATCCACACAACTATGTGTCGGATCCCATACATATCGTTGCACATCACACGTACGCACGACATAACCATACAACATTACAACGTTTATTTAGAAGGCTCGGAAGAGCCAACACAATAAGATGCTACAAATAGGGGTCACATGACCCAACATTCAGAGAAATCAAACAACAAGCGGAACTTTAAATATGTCTGAGTACAAACATCTCCAAAAGTGGCTAGAGGAGCCTGAAAAGCTACAACAACCCTACCAAAAGAACCAGACCTCTATCTGGGATTCCCAACCTAATCCGGTCAACATCGAACTTCACGGCATAAATACTACTAATGAGACTGATGTCTCCTCTGCAAAACGTAAATTAAGAAAACGTGAGTGCAAAGGTACTCAGCAAGACTTACATCAGAACTATCTACATATGCATCAGTATCAATGAAGGTTGTTGTGGAGTTTATTGCAGCAAGCCAGCTTTGACTCTTGGCTAACCTATACTACGACTACAGGTAGTATCTTTGAGGTGGGATAGCGTAGACGAGTCCACATATTCTCCAATCAATACACCACTATGGATCCACTTCCGTCTCCCTATGAGAAGGCCATCCATAGCAGTCACTCTTATCTTGCGCATTTTAGAGTATCCACTTCAAGTTGTCTATGAACCACATAAGTTCTCCAAGTAGTCCATTTCCGAGGACGCGGCTATTCGAACAGATTATTTCACCCTGCAGGGGTATACTTCTTCACACACGTCATGCATCCTGGACAGAGGTCAAGGCAATTAATAGGCGGAGAGGGTCAATTAAGTATCCTAATGTGCAGTAGTATCTTGTCTTGCATAACATACACATAACTCAGTTCTTAAGGACGGTCCCAATGAGACAACCTGCCATGTACTCCTACATGGCCTCTCATCGCTACCTTTACCAAATCGTGTTCACACATTTAGCTCTCAGACAATAGGACATGTTCCCCACAATTCCAATTTATCGTCTATATCGTTCAGACCCGACACGACTCTAAGCATAGCAGGCACAATAATCAAGCATGGATGAGTAAGCACAACAAGGCTCAAGCAGTTGCTACTCATGCTAAGTGGTTTCAACTATTTACTGTGGCAAAGACAGGTCATGCAAAGAAATGGGTTCAACTATCGAGAACATGTAACAGTTGAATTGTTGTTGTCCTAACGCAATAAAAGAGAGCAGGAGTGAGAGAGTGGGTTCATATCAGTATGCTCAAGGGGGTTTGCTTGCCTGACAGTCCTGAAGATATTACTTCTCTTCATTAGTGTCAGTGATTACATCGTGAGAACCATCGTCTACCGAGAGGGAACAACACCGTCAAACAGAGAAATGAACACATTCAATGTGATGCAACAAACATGATGCATGAAATGGCATGTTAAGGTACTGAATTGACCTAGTGCTATAGGTAGTCATATTAAGTGAACTGGAATTCAAATATATACTAAATTCCAACTCCAACACTATTTATTAAGTTATCCTAATCATGAAATGTCCTACTTGGTGATGTTAACTTTCTCAAACATGCATGATAATGGCATAAACAGATTCATTGGATTTTTTGATCATTTTTCGTCTATAAATTATTTTCATCTGAATTATGGATTATTTTCTATGAATTTTTGAAGTTTATAATAATTTCTGGAATTTCTGAATTATTTTTATTATAAAAAATTAGCTATTGCGTCAGTGTGACGTCATCATGACATCAGCAGGTCGGCTGACCTGGTCCAGGTCAACCCTGACTAGTGGGGACCACTGGTCAGTGACCCAGGGTCAACTACTGTGGCCGACGAGTGGGCCCGGTCAACTGCTGACTCAGCAATCAACAGGGGACCCAGTCAGTCACTGACTGGTGGGTCCAGTCAATGGTCACGTCGGCAGGGCCGGGGTTAGTCGCCGGCGACCAAGATCCACGGCGGAGGTTCGCCGGCGATGCTCGGGGTTGCTCTAGAGGCAACAATTTTGGGAGTTCTTAGGCTCTACGCAAAGCTGGGGAAGGGTTGCGTCCGTTTGCAGCAACTAGGTGGCCGGCGGTGGTCGGAACGGTCGACGGCGTCGACTTCCGCAGCGGCCGAAGCTTTCGACCATGGCGAGGTCAGCGGCTAGGGAACGTGAGCGACGGTGCGGCAGGGGGAGATGAAGAAGATAGGCAGGGAGCTTCTCGTGAAGATGGCAAGGTCGGGGACACCCTGTGCACCGCGAATCATCGAGGGGGATCACCGGCACCCGAG
Source organism: Hordeum marinum (assembly GCA_022496015.1). Classification (NCBI taxonomy): domain Eukaryota; kingdom Viridiplantae; phylum Streptophyta; class Magnoliopsida; order Poales; family Poaceae; genus Hordeum; species Hordeum marinum. The sequence goes on along the minus strand of CM039673.1, from coordinate 215,787,166 downwards.
GTTGAAGATGACGATGATCGCGATGATTCCAGCTCTCCGAGCTCGCTTCCTTCGGTGGTTCGAGGTGCAGCATCCGGGCGGTCCTCCGAATCATGGTGGATGGTCAGGAAAGGGGCGCTGGCTACAAGCTCTAGGCCGGCATGGCCATGGCAATTTCGGTCAGGAGGGGGAAGGCAGAGAAGAGCAAGGGGAGAGAGATGGAGAGGGGGGATGGATCCGGATGGCTTTGGGGGTCGCGTGGCGCTCTTAGGCGACCTCCGGGCAAGCAGACAGGCTGGAGGTGGCTGGGCACACGGCGACCACGCGCCTCGCGTCCTGCTGGCGCGAGGTGGGAGACGACTTGCAGCGCTAGGTGGGCTGGGCTAGCTACAGAGCTTTTAGTTTTGTTTCCATTTTCTTTTCTTCTAACATTTGTTTATTTTTGTTTGGGCCACAAGGACCTAGCACAACAATACCAAAAAAAATTCTGGAGTGTAGTTTGAATATTTCAAACCTCCTAAAAATGTTTCAGAATTTTTGGATGACTAAAATAATTGAAATGCTTTATTAGTGATTTTTAGAAACTTTCCTATTTTATTTAATTTACCAAAATAGTTTTTAAAATATAATTCACCCCTGGTATGTTGTTTCCAACATTTATCTGAAATGTTCAACATTTTTGAAGGCCATTTGGAATCATTGAAAATACAGCTATTGGAGTTTGGTTTAATCCATGAGATGCTAGGGTTTGTCATCCCATTTCAAATTCATTTGAAGTTAAACATGATGTAATAAATGCTCAATGATGCAACTAATACAAACAATTTCTAGGGCTATGACAAGTGTCAAACCCAATGAGGATCTAAAGGTAGAACAAATATTCCCTCATGTTCTATCGACCACCGATATAACTCTATGCACCCTTAACGTTCGCTTTACCTAGAACACGTATGAAAATAGAAGTACTTTGTAGGTGTGATAGGATAGGTTTGAAAGATAATAAAGAGCACGCAAAATAAAAACTAGGGTCTGCTAATTTAAAGAAACAACTAAGTTAGTTTAACGAGTGTGGAAAAGTTGTGGTAGGAGTTGCAGAATTGTCCCTAGGCAATCGATAACTGGACCGGTAATCATTCTTGCAATTTTATAAGAAGGAGAGGCATAAGCTACCATACTTTCTCTACTTGGATCATATGCAAGTACTAAAGCTCATTAAGGTAAAACCCAATCATAGCATTATAAGGTATCAAGTCCTCTTTACTCCCATATGCAACAACCCACCTACTCGGGTTTTTGCTTCTGCCACTCAAGCAACCCACCATAGGCAAATCATGAACACATTGCAACACCCTACAGCGAGGATCCCTCTCGCTCGCGTAACATGGAGGGCACCATAGCACAGCACTAATAACAAAACATGCAACTCAAACCAATCATAATCATCAATCAACCAATAGGACAACAAAAATCCACTCAGACATCATAGGATTGCAACACATCATTAGATAATAATATGAAGCATAAAGCACCATGTTAAATTATAGGGTACAATGGGTTCTGGGAGAGTGCACCTCCGTAGATAGATGGGGGAAGGTGATGGAGCTGTTGGTGAAGATGACGGAGTTGTTGGAGTAGATCGTCGTCACGATGATGTCCTCGGTGGCATTCCGATGTCAACGGCAGAGATGGGGAGAGAGCCCCTCCTCCTTCTTCTTCCTTGACCTTCCCCCTAGATGGGAGAACGGTTTACCCTCTGGTCCATGGCCTCCATGGCGGTGGAGGGGCGAGAGCCCCTCCGAGATTGGATCTCTCTATGTTTCCTTCTGTTTTTGCGCTCCCTGATTCTGGCCTTTCACAGTTTCTTAAATATCAGGATATCCGTAACTCCGATCGGGCTGAAATTGTGAGGGGATTTTCCTTATAAAAATATATTTCTTGCAGCCAAAGTACAACTCCAACTGACCTAAGGGGTAGCCACAAGCCCTGAGGGCGCGCCCTACCCCCAGGGCGCGCCTGGCAAGCTTGTGGGCCCCTCGGGCACCACCCTGGGTTGATTCCACTTCCCAAAATTCACATATATTCCAAAAAATCTCTGTAAGTTTTTATCCCATTTGGACTTCATTTGATATGGATTTTCTGCGAAACAGAAAACATGCAACAAACAGGAACTAGCACTGGGCACTGGGTCAATATGTTAGTCCCAAAAATAGTATAAAAAGTAGCCAAAAGTATATGAAAGTTGTAGAATATTGGCATGAAACAAACAAAAATTATAGATACGACGGAGATGTATCAGCATCCCCAAGCTTAATTCCTACTCGTCCTTGAGTAGGTAAATGATAAAAAAGATAATTTTTATGTGGAATTCTACCTAGCATAATCTTGATCATATAATCTAATCATGGCATGAATATTAAGATATGAGTGATCCAAAGCAATAGTCTATATTGATGTAAATATTGTAATACTTCAAGCACACCAACAATGCAATTGTGTCCTTTCAACATAACATGGCCTTAGAAAGTTATCCCTACAAAATCATATGGTCTGGCTATGCTCCATCTTCCCCACACTTAGTATCTAAATCATGCACAACCCTGATGAGAAGTCAAGCAATTGTTTCACACGTTTTATGTTCTCAAACCTTTTCAACTCTCATGCAATACATGAGTGTGAGCCATGGATATAGCATTATAGGTGGAATATAATATGGTGGAGGTGATGAGGAAAAAGGAGAAGATAGTCTCACATCAACTAGGCGTATCAACGGGTTATGGAGATGCCCATAAATATATATGAATGTGAGTGGGTAGGGATTGCCATGCGAAGAATGCACTTAGAGCTATAAGTGTATGAAAGCTCAAAAGGAAAAAGAAATGTACATACAAAAAATTCCACTAGTTAAATGAAAGTGACAAAATAGGAGACTCTATCATGAAGATCATGGTGCTACTTTGAAGCACAAGTGTGGAAAAAGATAGTAGCAATTGTCCCTTCTCTCTTTCTCTCATTTATTATTATTATTATTATTCTTTTATCTTTTTTTGGTGGGCATCTTTGGCTTCTGTTTTTTATTTATTTGGGCTTCGCTGGCCTCTTTTATTTTTTGTAAAGTCGGGAGACTCCTCGCAACTTTTGAGGGAATCATAGCTTCTAGCATTCTTTTCTCACACGATACAATGCTCTAATAATGAAAATGATCACACTTTTATTTACTTACAACTCGATACCTAGAACAAAAATATGACTCTATATGAATGCTTTCGGTAGGATACCGGGATGTGCAATGATCTAGCCTAGCAAATGACATCAAAAAATGGACAAGCCATGAAAATATCATGCAAGTTGTCTTACAATCATGCAAAGTAATATGAAAATGATGGTGCATTTCATACTAAATGAAATGGTGGTAGTTGCATGGCAATATATCTCGGAATGGATATGGAAATGTCATAATATGTAGGTATGGTGGTTGTTCTGAGCAATATATATGGTGTCTGTTTTGAGGAAGGTGGGTTTGATGCACCGGCGAAAGTTGCACGGTACTATCGAGGCTAGCAAAGGTGGAAGGGTGAGAGTGCGTATAATCCATGGAATCAACATTAGTCATAAAGAACTCGCATACTTATTGAAAAGTCTATTAGTTATCAAACAAAGCATTAGACGCATGCTCCTAGGGGAGAGGTTGGTAGGATTTAACCATCGTGCACTCCCAACCCTCACACAAAGGTTGACAATCATTAAATAAATCATGCTCCGACTTCGTTACATAACGGTTCACCATACGTGCATGCTACGGGAGTCACAAACTACAACACATGTATTTCTCCAGTTCACAACTACTCACTAGCATGACTCTCATATTACCATCTTCATATCACAAAACTATTGCAAGTAATCAAACATATCATATTCAGTGATCTACAAGTTTTATGTAGGATTTTATGACTAACCATGTAAATGACCAGCTCCTGTTAACTCTCTAAACAGATATAAGTGAAGCATGTGAGTTTAATTCTTTCTACAAAAGATATGCCCACGCTCTAAACAATATAAGTGAAGAAAAAGAGCATTCTACAAATGGGGTTTTTCTATGTGTGAGAAACAGGCAATCCAAACTTCAAATGATATAAGTGAAGCACATGAAGCATTCTATAGAGCCACACTCAAAAGATATAAGTGAAGTGAATTCTTCTATAAATCAGACAAAGACTTTCTCATACCAGCATGGTGCATTATTAAAAGGAAAAATAAAAAGCACATGACGCTCCAAGCTTTACGCATATCATGTGACGATTAAAAATATACTTCGAAGTAAAATTACCGATGGTTGTTAGAAGAAAGAGGGGATGCCTTTCGGGGTATCCGAAAGCTTAGTTTGTTGGGAGACCTTGAATATTACCTTGGGGTGCCTCAGGCATCCCCAAGATTAGTCTCTTCCCACTCCTTATTCCTTCATCCATCGTGATCTCACCCAAAACTTGAAAACTTCAATCAAACAAAATGTAACAAAACCCTCATGGGATCAGTTAGTATAATAAAGCAAATCACAACTTTATGTACTGTTGGCCACAAATTAATATTTTACTTTTGCATTTTATCTACTGTATTATAATTTTTCCATGGCTTATGCCACCGATACAATCGATAGTTTCATCAAAATGAGCAAAACAATGCATCAAAAACAGAATCTGTCTTAAATAGGACAGTCTGTAGCAATCTGAACATTCACCGTACTTCTGTAACTCTAAAAATTATGAAACATTAGGAAAAAATAAACAATTTGCATAGCAGTACTATTTAAAAGTTTCAGAAACTTTTGACATTCCAATAAAAAATGTAAATTCATGCACTACATCCAAAGTTTCTGTTTTTGCACTTCACACGCCAAACAAGCAATCTAATCATCCTAAAGGCAAATCTTGGCACATTATTTTTATCATACAATGGATTTGTACAAGGGAATAATTATATTTTATGAAAATTTCTGTAACCAAGATTTCCAAAGTTTCCATGGGCATGAACAAAGTTCAAGGCTAGCTCCCACTTTCACAATGCTCGTCTCTCGCACTTTCACTTTTCTTTCTGAAAAAGTTTTAGGTTCCCGTATTTATTTTTGCTTTTAAAATATATAAAAGCACACAAAAGAATTAAATGACTCTATAAAACTTCCGGGTTGTCTGCCTGGCAGCGCTTTCTTTAAAGCCATTAAGCTAGGTATAAAGTGATCAAGTAATGTATCCATCCGGATCCCAAGGTATATCAAAGCCAATTTTATTTAACAATGATTTGTAATTTAGTATTGAGCACAAAGTAACATATATCATGCAACAATGAATTCTAATTCTCTTCCTATGCATCGGCATGTCATAAAAGAACAATTCATGCACACAAAGTAAAGGCCATTACATAGCATAAGTAGTTTCTTGCAATTTTAACATATTGGAAACATAGAGAGGCGGAGATGTAGTTCCTCTCTCATAACAATTGCAAGTAGGAGAAGCAAGCACATGCATAATATATCTATCAAAATCATCATGTGTAATAGTAAAAGGCAACCCATCTATATAATCCTTAATAAGTGCAAACTTCTCCGATATAGTGTAGTTGGGAGAATTCAAGAAGATAATAGGACTATCATGCATGGGTGCAATAGCAACAATTTCATTCTTAACATAAGGAACTATAGCAAGTTCATCTCCATAAGCATATTTCGTATTGGCATTATGGCCACAAGCATAGCAAGCATCAAGTTCATCAGAAAGGGATATTTCAAATGAATCCAAGGGATCATAGTAATCAACATAGCATTCATCCTTCTGTAAGCACGAAGGGAAATTAAACAATGCATCAGTTGAAGAGTTACTCTCATTAGAAGGTGGGCAAACGTAGCTAATCCACTCTTCCTCCTTTTGTTCTTCGCTCTCCTCCTCATGTTTTTCATCTAATGAGCTCACACTAATAGCAATTTCTTCTTCCATAGATTCCTGCAAAATATTAGTCTCTTCCAAAGAAGCGGTCATTTTCTCAATAAATGCATCGATATCAGAATTATATTCATTATTCTCATAGCAATATTTAAGTATAGCAAAATTTCTAGGTCTATAAACAGCAACATCATAATTTTCACACGTCTCAAACAAAGATTCAATTTCATAAGCACCCTTAAAAGCAGTGAATTCTTCTATTCGTTCCACATCATAGTAATCATAAATACCATTAGCATAAGAAGCCAAAGTTTCATTATCATTAAATTTACATGAAAAAGGAAGGTGTGGAGCCTTCATCCTAGAGCGACAAGTATAATCATATCTCTGGCATAGATTCCAAGCATACCATTTCAACATATAAATCTGATCCCATAACAATTTCATTTTTTGAGTCGAGCGATAATCCCTAAAGTATTCATGTTGATCCAACGTGTATCCCATTATCAAGTTGAATGGGGTTTTCTTAGGATTATTAAAGTAGTGCATACTATCTTTCACATAACGAGCATCGAGGGTTTTAGGAGGTGCCGCATCTCCATGAGTAGCAAGTACACCTAATTTTTTAGTATTTCGTGTTCCATATCGATAACTAAAGATAGAGCACAACTTCGAACAGAAAATAAAATCTACTTAGTGATAAAGCAAACAAGCACACATGAGAATATTCACCCCACGCTATTGCTCCCCGGCAACGGCGCCAGAAAAAGGTCTTGATAACCCACAAGTATAGGGGATCAATTGTAGCCATTCTCGATAAGTAAGAGTGTCGAACCCAACGAGGAGCTAAAGGTAGAACAAATATTCCCTCAAGTTCTATCCACCACTGATACAACTCTACGCACGCTTAACGTTCGCTTTACCTAGAACACGTATGAAACTAGAAGTACTTTGTAGGTGTGATAGGATAGGTTTGCAAGATAATAAAGAGAACGAAAATAAAAACTAGGGGTTGATAAGATAAAGAAACAACTAAGTTAGTTTAACGAGTGTGGAAAAGTGGTGGTAGGAGTTGCGGAATTGTCCGTAGGCAACCGATAACTAGACCGGTAATCATTCTTGCAATTTTATAAGAGGGAGAGGCATAATGTCACAGCCCTAGAATTTGCTTGAAATTGTTTGCATCAACATCAGTATGTGCATCATGTCATCATGTCTAAATCCAAATTAATTTGAAATGGCGGTGATCAAACCCTAGCACAGATAAAATTCAAATAGGTTAAACTTTAAGATAATTTAGTGAATCGAAAATGCTTTTCAAAAATGTTCCCCCTGTTTGATAAATGCTCGCAACAACATATCAAGGGTGAATTTTATATTAGCAACTATTTTGGAAAATTAAATAAATTAGGGAAGTTTGTGAAAATCACTAATAAAGCATTATAAATATGATAGATGTCCAAAAATTCCCAAACCTTTTTGTGGAAGTTTGAAATAATCAAACTATATTTCATAAAAATTGTGGGCATTATTGTGCTATATACTTTGACCTCACAAAATAAAACAAATGTCAGAAGAAAAAAAACAGAAAATAAGAAATAAAAAAGGGGCAAAACCTTACTGGAACAAGTGGGAAGCACATCCCAGCCCACCAGGGGTGGGGAGGTCATCTCCCACCTCTGCCCAATAGGCAGCCGAGGTGTCGGCCGCGCGCGCAACGGCCTCCACCTCCTGCTTGCCATGGAGCTGCTTCCCCTTGCCTTACCCATGCCATGGAGGCCCCGTGGAGCTCCCCCTCCCACCCAAGCTCATTCTCCCTCTCCCTCGGACCCGAGCAGAGCTCGCCGCCGCTCGCGACCACCGCGGAAATGGGCCTTCTCCATTCCGCTAGTGACTCCAGCCACTCCGCCTCGATGCCCTGCTCCTCTCCGATGAAAAAAACCTGCTGGAGACACCCTACCGAGCCGCCTCGACTTCGTGTTCAACCTCCGGCTCCGTCGACCGCCGTCGTCGATTCGCTCCGTCCTGAAGGCCCCCGAGCTTGCCGACCGCACCAAGCGAACCGCCGTGAGCCTCTCCCTCTTTTCCCCCATCCCCATGGCCATTCCGTGCTCTAAACCCGATCCCCACCAGACCCAAGTCAGATGAAAATAGTTTACATATGAAAAATGATCAGAAAAATATACTGAATCTATTAGTGCCATGATCATGCATGTTTGAACAAGTTAACATCACCAGGTAGGACATTTCATGATTAGGGCAATATTGGAAATATCATTTGGAGGTGGAATTCAAACTTGTTTGAATTCCACTTCAACTAACCTGGCTAATTATTCCTCTAGGTCAATTCAATACCTTAACTTGCCATATCATGCATTATGTTTGTTGCATTGCTTTGAATGTGTTCCTTTCTTGTTTGCGGGTGTTTGTTCCCTTTCGGTAGACGATGGCTCTGACGATGTGAATGTTGACACTAACGAAGAGAAGTATTATCTTCAGGACTGTCAGGCAAGCAAACCCCCTTGAGCATACTGATATGAACCCACTCTCTCGCTCCTGCTCTCTATTATTGCATTAAGACAATCTCGATTCAACTGCTACATGGTCCCGGTAGTTAAACCCATTCCTTTGCATGACTTGTCTTTGCCACAGTAAATATTTGAAACCACTTAGCATGAGTAGCAACTGCTTGGGCCTTGTTGTGCTTACTCATCCATGCTTGCTTACTTACTGTGCCTGCTATGCTTAGAGTCATGTCGTGTCGGGTCTGATACATCTGGGTGATGGATCAGAATGGAAATATTCATGTCCTACCGTGTGAGAGTTAAGTGTGTGAGCACGATTTGGTAAAGGTAGCGATGAGAGGCCATGTAGGAGTACATGGTGGGTCCTCTCATTGGGACCGACCTTAAGAACTGAGTTCTGTGTTTGTGATCCAAGATAGTTACTACCACACATTGGGCTCCAGTAACTCGACCCCTCTCGGCTTATTAATCGCCTAGACCTCTGTCCAAGAGTCGCAACTAGTTTCTGGTGTTTGTAGGAAAAGTGATGGCGGCCGTGCATAGCGCTGCCCAGTGGGGTGGGCTATGATGCGGTAGATGCACAGTGGCATGGTGTACCAAGTGGCACCCGAATGGTGGGCTTGGGAACCCTTTGCACATCGTTTGAGGCTGTACCAGAAACTTCAACCGGACTTTTGTGTGGGTTCAGTCTCAAATAGTCGATAAACCTGGACTAGGGTCTTGCGTGGTTGACGGTCATTGCCGATGCCCACGCCAGTGCTTCCGCTTGAAGGTTGCCGAGATGCATGACGTGCATATGGTGATAAGTGGCGAAAGTGTGTGTGAAGAAGTATACCCCTGCAGGGTGAAATAATTTGTTCGAATAGCTGCGTCCTCGGATATGGACTGCTTGGAGAACTTATGCGGTTCATAGATAAGTTGAAGTGGATACTCTAAAATATGCAAGATAAGCGTGAGTGCTATGGATGGACTTCTCGTAGGGAGACGGAAGTGGATCCATAGTGGTGTTTTGATTGGTGAATATGTGGACTCGCATGCGCTATCCCATCTCGAAGAAAGCAATTGTAGTTGCAGTACAGGTTACCAAGAGTCAAAGCTGGCTTGCTGCAACAAACTCCACAACCCCCTTCATTCATACTGACGCATATGTAGTTAGTTCTGATGTAAGGCTTGCTGAGTACCCTTGTACTCAAGTTTGCTTAATTTATGTTTTTGAAGAGGAGACGTCGGTCTCATTAGTGGTACTTATGACGTGAAGTTCGATGTTGACCGGATTAGCTTGGAAACCCCAGACAGAGGTCTCGTTCCTTTGGTTGGGTCGTTGTAGTTTTTCAGGCTCCTCTAGCCACTTTTGTAGATGTTTGTACCTAGACATATTTAAACTTCCGCTTGTTTGACTGAATGCTCTAAATTTTGGGTCTTGTGACCCCTGTTTGTAACATCTTATTGTATTGGCTCTTCCAAGCCTTCTAAGTAAATGTTGTAATGTTGTATAGTTATGTTGTGATGCCATAGTTGTATTCATGCATATCGGGCATGTCGTGCGTACGTGTGACGTGCAACAGTATGTATGGGATCCGACACCTAGTTGTGTGCCTTTAGTAGTACTCTTTACGGGGAAATGCCTCTTTGTGCTTCCACCGAGCCTTGGTAACTTGCTACTACTTCGAACACATTGACTGACCGGCATGTATCGTTCTTTGCTGTTGTGTCTGTCCCTTCGGGGAAATGTCTCGTGGTGTAATGGAGTCCCTATAGCCTGCTATGACTCATCTATGTGCAGTGATGACATTTATGTCCCATGGCGTAATGGAGTCCTTGTAGCTTGCTATGATTCGTCTACACACGCTAGAAATTGACACCTGCATTGTTGGGATACGTATGCCTATCCCTATACAGATGTGCCACTTGGGTTCTATGACTAGTCATGTCAGCTCGGGTTCTTTGACATTTGAATGCTAGCGACACATTCACATACGTGAGTCAAAAGAGATAACCGTGCGTGAGACCGCAAAGTGATGTGGTGTGTTACAAGCTGGATTGTTATGGCTTAGGATCGGGGTCCCGATAGCTTTGGTATCAGAGCTTGACTGCATGTAGGATTACCAAGCCAAACTGGTCGATGTTGAGTCTAGAACTGCTTTAGTTATATAAGGGAATTGATTGTGGAAGGGAACGTAAGGCTCTTTTTACTCCTTTCCTTGTGTCATTCTGATTCTAAGTCACCCTCTTATCTTCCACGGGGATTAAGAACTAAGCATTCTTATCTATCTATTAGGATGACGAGTTATTATGCTGGAGACCTATAGGAAAGATCTTGTCTTTCTGGATCGATGCCTCTATAAGAATTCATTGTCATGTTGTCAGTTTTCTTGTGCAGGTTGCCTCATACTTCATGCCCGTATAGTCGTTATGCTGTCTGAGTTATCCAAGGTTTCTAAATTATCTGATGCAATTGCAAAACTCTTTCGTCTTGAGTCAATGTCCTTCAGGCCTGGCAAAGCACACTAATTTTTTAGTTGAGGTACTACATTACCTCGACGTGTTTGATGAAAGTGTTTTAGGAAACCATGTTGTTTCAGTGAACCACCCAATAGTCTAGTTGTGTCTTTTGTTGCCAGTGTGATAATTCTGGCCATCATTATCAAAAGCATGTTGTGATGCTACCTAGTCAATAGGTATTCTGTATCTAGGGTCTTGAACGCAAGGATCATTCTGCTCATTTCCGTTGATAGTATTTGCATGTTCCTTTAGGATATTAGTAACCTTGTTATAGCCTTCAAGGTTCATGGTGTATCATTCTTCCAATACCATGAACCAGTTATGGCAGAAGTACTTTGTGAACGAAAGATCACAGCATGAGTGCTCTTGATGAGTTCTCCATCCCATAGTTGTGACTCTGCCAGGCCCTCATTCTGCATGGATTATCTAGAAGAGACATGTTGAACTCTGTTTGACATATTCAATCCATGCATCTACAACTCAGGAAAAATAAGGTGCTCTTGATTTGCCCTTCTTCAATTGCCTTCTGACCTTTATCTATCAATGGATAGTCAAGAGTATGTCATGCATTGTGTTATCGGTGTCGAATATTCTTGTGGTCTGTCAAGCCATTCTATTCTAGAATGACTAGGAGAAGCAAACTCCTGTACCTCATCCATTTGTCGGATTGGGTCAAAGCAGTTGTACTCCGTAGATCAAAATGCCAATTCCGCTTTTGCTCTGTTCTACCTTGAGGTATTACCCTCTTCATGTCAATATTATAATGAGAACTGCACTCTCTCTTATGAAATCTTGATGTAGTGATACTTCTAGCCATCACCATTCATTCCCCGGTCTCTGTGTTATTGAAACCAGAATACCGACAAGTGAATCGTGATGTGTGAAATCAATACCCCTAGCAACTTTGTTGCTTGGTAGTTAATGGACAATAATTTCATCCTTAGTGTGTTGGTCATTGAATCACCACTCTAGGAGTGATCATGCTACCTAGTCCATTTTCCATGGTGCACTTTTTGATCAATGCGTTAGGATTGTATCAATCCTTCGCTCTATTGATCATATCAACTTTCCTTACAAAGCAAGATTGTTCTCGAGCGTGATAACATATCGGGGGATCGTGATTTTCCGAATATCTTCTCGGAAGTATTACCAGGGTGTTCCTTGGCCGTTATGTTTAGTTCGTGATCAACATGGTTTTCCTATAACCATCCCTTCTCCAAGAATCTGTGTTGGATACCCCTGAACTAGTTGGTCAAGCTAAACAACAACTTGGAGAGTTGGAAGATAAAAGCTTTACCCGTCTTAGTTATTTCTAAAGGGATATCTTGTGTGGGTGTCGAAGAAAGATGATATCTTCATCAATCGATCCTTGTGATCAATTGTTGAACCTATTGTCTGGTTCAACCTTTGATTTGAGTTTGGGCTATCATCAAATCAAAATCAGAACCAAAGATCTTCCTAATGTTGTTTTAACTGTTGATGTATCCTTGAGCAAACACCATTATGACTTTTGGTCTGACCAATGCTATCACCATGTTCTCATAGTTGTGGAAATCCATCCATTTGGATACCTCGATGAATTGTTGTTGAGCTCATCGGCAACATTCTCGTCTATCCCACGACTCATGATGGACATTCAGTTGCTGTTGGAAACTTTGTAGGAAATTTCTTCGTGTCATAGACATGAGTATATATTTGGTGTAAGAAGTGAATTAGTCAAAGTTCACGTGCATTTGGTGCAAGTTGCCGTCGTGACTTCGAGAAAAGTTATTTTTTCTCCTCTAGAATCATCCCAAGTGAATCATGCATGTGCGAAGTATTCTATGGCGTGATAGGCTCCCTACTCCATTCCGTATGAATTTCCTAGCACACCAAGCCACCGATTGATTTGTTTAAGGAAAAGAAGTTCCTTATTAAGAGCTAATTGTATGACTTATGCAAGGACTTTGTTACCCCAATGATGGTTCCTAACCAGAACCCGGAAGTGTTTTGTTGTAAGGTTATGTATCTTATAATCCAGCTCATGTTTTGTAATTGGCTTCCGTGGATCATTTCCTAAGAATCTCGCAACACCATTTTGTCAATTTGTGTTGCAACCTTTCACTTTCAGACATGCTGAGTCTGGAATATCCAAAAACCAACCATATCTGAATCTCGGGCAGATATGATGGTTGGCATTTTTCCCAAGAATTATAATATTGGTCTCGCCGTAACCGGCAAAGTGATGTTGTGGCTAACGCACCTAGCCGGAAGACCTATTACTATAATATCTTGAATCAGCAACCTTAGTCACTTCCCCATGAGGTTTTCATATGACTTTTTGGAAGTTGTTTCTCATGGACCCTTTGAGATTCCGAAGTACGCCCTTTTAATTGATGGTCTAGATACCAAACGTAACCTATAATTGGGTTATGCTACTTCATCAAGGAGAACATTAGAAGCGGAGTGCTAAATGTCTCGCGGTCAATCATCCAGATTTCGCTCCCTTGGCATAGCTAAGGTGAAATCTAAGAAAGTGTTGTATTCCTTTACATCTGCATCCTCCATCATTATTCATCATGGTAGTATGAGGTGTTGCGAGGATCCTTGGCATAGGTGTTGGTAAAACTTTGATGAATATGGAGATGCTCAAGTTCTTGAGAGCATGCTCAGACACCGGGTTATACTCTCGGTATTAATTGGGATGTGTCTTCCGTTGTCGAGTTGTTTTATAACTCTAGTTTCCCTCCAATTTGAGTATGCCATTCTTTGAATTCCTTCCAACGATCGTTTGTGAATTGCCATAGGCTGGTATGAAGAGTTTCAATGATATCCGTATCAAAAGTAATTCTTTTTGCCACTTAAGGGATAACCCTACGAGTCACCTTCCCTAAGGTGCCCGTTATGGTATGAAGGGCATCTAACTCCTCGCTACTTTGAAACCTCGTCACCAACTGTTTTAGCGTGGAATTGTTGCCTACCAATTGGACTTTCGTCATCTATCTCATTCGTTGTTCTCAATGTGTGATTTGTGTCCCAGCTAGAGAGATGTTATTATGTCTCATTCCATGAGTTGATCATGAGTCGTTCGATCTTCTTAAGGATCGATTCTTGTAGAGTTTCTATTTTTATTGTATTTTTTTGGATGAAGATCTCGAAGGCAAAGATGCCAACATCATCATGATGCAATGAATCAACATCTTCGAGAAGAGCAATTGGATCGTGAAGATTGTGGTAGTTAGTGTCCCCTTTGCCCTCTTACCCTACGCTTGAATCTCGGGACGATATTCTTGTTTAGCGGGGGTGAGTTGTCACAGTCCTAGAATTTGCTTGAAATTGTTTGCATCAACATGAGCATGTGCATCATGTCATCATGTATAAATCCAAATTAATTTGAAATGGAGGTGATCAAACCCTAGCACAGATAAAATTCAAATAGGTTAAACTTTAAGATAATTTAGTGAATCCAAAATGCTTTTCAAGAATGTTCCCCCTCTTTGATAAATGCTGGCAACAACATATCAAGGGTGAATTTTATATTAGCAACTATTTTGGCAAATTAAATAAATTAGGGAAGTTTCTGAAAATCACTAATAAAGCATTATAAATATGATAGATGTCCAAAAATGCCCAAACCTTTTTGTTGAAGTTTGAAATAATCAAACTATATTTCATAAAAATTGTGGGCATTATTGTGCTAGATACTTTGACCTCACAAAATAAAACAAATGTCAGAAAAAAACAAAAAATAAGAAATAAAAAAGGGAAAAACCTTACTGGCCCAAGTGGGAAGCCCATCCCAGCCCACCAGGGGTGGGGAGGTCATCTCCCACCTCTGGCCAGTAGGCAACCGAGGTGTCGGCCACGCGCGTGCCGACCTCCACCTCCTGCTTGCCATGGAGCTGCTTCCCCTCGCCTTACCCGCGCCACAGAGGCCCCGTGGAGCTCTCTCTCTCCCTACAAGCTCATTCTCCCTCTCCCTCTGCTTCCTCTCCATCGGACCCGAGCGCAGCTCGCCACCGCTCGCGACCACCGCGGCCACGAGCCTTCTCCAACCCACTTGTGAGTCCAACCGCTCCGCCTAAATGCCTTGCTCCTCTCCGACGAAGAAAACCTGCTGGAGACGCCCTACCGAGCCGCCTCGACTTCGTCTTCAACCTCTGGCTCCGTCAACCGCCGTCGTCGATTCGCTCCGTCCTGAAGGCCCCCAAGCCTGCCGACCGCACCAAGCGAACCGCCGTGAGCCTCCCCCTCTTTTTCCCCTTCCCCATGGTTGTTCCGTGCTCTAAACCTGATCCCCATCGGACCCGAAATCTTTAGCCACCGCTTAAGTCACCACCGTCGACCGCTCCGACCACTCATGCCTCCAGTGTTGGACTCATCGAATGTGCGCCAGCTCTAGCTACCCGTAGGACCAAGCAGCGCTCAAATCCTAGGCCCCTAGCACGTTTCGGACATTCTCCGCCGCGACAAATGGTCGCCAGTGTTCAGCCGCCTGTGGGTGTGACGTGGCAGGGTCATTAGTGGCTAATCAAGCCACTAACTGACCCTGGATTCACTAACAGTGGGCCCCACAAGATTAGTTAGTCAAAAATGATTTAGTTACAAAAAATAACCCCTGTTTATTCAATGGGTCACTGACGAGTGGGCCCCGCTGGTCAGATTTGACCCTGGGCAGCCAGTTGACCTGTGACATCACCCTAACGTCATGCTGATGCATTAGTTGATTTTCTGGTAATAAAATAAATCAGGAAATTCCAAAAAATGTTTTAAAACTTCTAAAAATCATAGAAAATAATTTGTACGTCAGATGAAAATAGTTTACATATGAAAAATGATCAGAAAAATCTAATGAATCTGTTTGTGCCATGATCATGCATGTTTGAACAAGTTAACATCACCAGGTACGACATTTCATGATTAGTGCAATATTGGAAATATCATTTGGAGTTGGAAGTCAAACTTGTTTGAATTCAAACTTGTTTGAATTCCACTTCAACTAACCTGGCTAAAGATTCCTCTAGGTCAATTCAGTACCTTAACTTGTCATATCATGCATTATGTTTGTTGCATTGCATCGAATGTGTTCCTTTCTTGTTTGCGGGTGTTTGTTCCCTTTTGGTAGACGATGGTTCTAACGATGTGAACGTTGACGCTAATGAAGAGAAGTATTATCTTTAGGACTGTCAGGCAAGCAAACCCCCTTTAGCATACTGATATGAACCCACTCTCTCACTCCTGCTCTCTTTTATTGCATTAGGACAATCACGATTCAACTGCTACATGTTCCCCGTAGTTAAACCCATTCCTTTGCATGACCTATCTTTGCCACAGTAAATAGTTGAAACCACTTAGGATGAGTAGCAACTGCTTGAGCCTTGGTGTGCTTACTCATCCATGCTTGCTTACTTACTGTACCTGCTATAGTTAGAGTCGTGTCGGGTCGGGTCTGATACATCTGGGTGATGGATCGGAATGGTAGTATTCATGTCCTACTATGTGAGAGTTAGGTGTGTGAACATGATTTGGTAACGGTAGCGATGAGAGGCCATGTAGGAGTACATGGCGGGTTGTCTCATTGGAACCGACCTTAAGAATAGAGTTCTGTGTTTGTGATCCAAGACAGTTACTACCACACATTGGGCTCCGGTAACTTGACCCCTCTCGGCTTATTAATCACCTAGACCTCTGTCCAGGAGTCGCAACTAGTTTGTGGTGTTTGTAGGAAAAGTGCTGGCGGACGTGCATAGCGCTTCCCGATGGGGTGGGCTGTGATGCGGTAGATGCACAATGGCACGGTGTACCAAGTGGCACCCGAACGGTGGGCTTGGGAACCCTGCGCACATCGTTTGAGGCCGTACCGGAAACTTCAGCTGGACTTCCAAGTGGGTTCAGTCTCAACTAGGCGATAAACCTGGACTAGGGTCTTGTGTGGTTGACGGTCATGGCCGACGCCCATGCCAGTGCTTGCGCTTGAAGGTTGCCGAGATGCATGACATGCATATGGTGATAAGTGGTGAGAGCGTGTGTGAAGAAGTATACCCCTGCAGGGTGAATCTGTTCGAATAGCCGCGTCCTCGGATATGGACTACTTGGAGAACTTATGTGGTTCATTGATAAGTTGAAGTGGATACACTAAAATATGCAAGATAAGCGTTAGTGCTATGGATGGCCTTCTCGTAGGGAGACGGAAGTGGATCCATAGTGGTGTATCGATTGGTGAATATGTGGACTCGTGTGCGCTATCCCATCTCAAAGAAAGCACTTGTAGTCGTAGTACAGGTTAGCCAAGAGTCAAAGCTGGCTTCCTGCAATAAACTCCACAACCCCCTTCATTCATCCTAATGCATATGTAGTTAGTTCTAATATAAGTCTTGCTGAGTACCCTTGTACTCACGTTTGCTTAATTTGCGTTTTTGCTGAGGAGACATCGGTCTCATTAGTGTTACTTATGATGTGAAGTTCGACGTTGACCGGATTAGCTTGGGAACCCTAGACAGAGGTCTCATTCCTTTGGTAGGGTCGTTGTAGCTTTTCAGGCTCCTCTAGCCACTTTTGTAGATGTTTGTACCCAGACATATTTAAACTTCCGCTTGTTTGATTGAATGCTCTGAATGTTGGGTCTTGTGACCCCTGTTTGTAACATGTTATTGTATTGGCTCTTCTGAGCCTTATAAGTGAATGTTGTAATGTTGTATGGTTATGTTGTGATGCCATAGTTGTATCTATGCATATCGGGCATGTCGTGCGTACGTTTGATGTGGAACGGTATGTATGGGATCCAACACCTTGTTGTGTGCCTTTAGTAGTACTCTTTACGGGGAAATGCCTCTTTGTGCTTCCACCGAGCCTTGGTAGCTTGCTACTGCTCCGGACACATTGATTGACCGACATGTATCCTTCTTTGCTGCTGTGTCTGTCCCTTCGGGGAAATGTCTTGCGATGTAATGGAGTCCCTGTAGCCTGCTACGACTCGACTATGTGCAGTGATGACATTTATGTCCCATGGCGTAATGGAGTCCTTGTAGCTTGCTATGATTCATCTACACACGCTAGATATCGACACCTGCATTGTTGGGTTACGTATGCATGTCCCTGTACGGATGTGCCACTTGGGTTCTACGACTAATCATGTTGGCATGGGTTCTTTGACATTTGAATGCTAGCAACACATTCACATACGTGAGTCAAAAGACGCAAATGGTCCCGGCCCAGGTAAGGTGGCAGCCATGGAGATAACCGTGCGTGAGACCGCAAAGTGATGTGATGTGTTATTGGCTGGATTCTTATGGCTTATGATCGGGGTCCCGACACATAAGCTAACATACTTTCTCTACTTGGATCATATGAACTTATGATTGGAACTCTAGCAAGCATCCGCAACTATTAAAGATCATTAAGGTAAAACCCAACCATAGCATTATAAGGTATCAAGTCCTCTTTACTATCATATGCAACAACCCACCTACTTGGGTTTATGCTTCTGTCACTCAAGAAATCCACCATAGGCAAATCATGAACACATTGCAACACCCTACAGTAAGGATCTGTCATGCCTGCGCTACATGGAGGGCACTATAGGACAGTACCAATAAGAAAACATGCAACTTAAGCCAATCTTGATCATCAATCAACCAACATGACAACAAAAATCTACTCAGACATCATAGGATGGCAACACATCATTGGCAGTTCCGATTGGTAGTGGTAATGACAACATTGCAATGAAGCATTTGTCCTTGATGTTGGATGGTTCGGCTCATGCATGGCTGAATCGCTTGGCTCCTTCTAGCATCCACGGCTAGGAAGACCTCGCCCGAGTGTTCATCAGAATGTTCGAGGTCACTTGAAAGCGTCATGCCGGGCTGATTGATTTGAAACATTCTGTTCTGAAGCCCAACGAGACTTTGAGAGATTACATTCAGTGCTGGTCCACTCTGCATCGTGTAGTGGAAAATGTTTCCGAGCATCAGTCTGTTTGTGCTTTCAAGGATGGAGTGAAATACAGAGAGCTCTATCTTAAGTTTGGGCGAACAGGTGACATCTCACTGAGCAAAATGATGGAAATCACCACTCGGTATGCCAATGGTGAAGAAGAAGACCGCCTCCACAGCGGCAAAGGAAAGGCAGTCAACAATGCTGCCGGTGGTAATGCCAGTCGGAAGAAGAACCGGAAGGCTGATGGCCCTGTCCAGGTAGAGGCAGCCACTCTAGCGGCCCAAGCACTACAGGAATCAGGCACTTTGCCGTCAGCCATCCCGGATGGCAAAGGCACGCATCCCGGATGGCAAAGGCTTTGCCGTCCGCTAGCAGACGGCCAACCGTCCGGCTGAATAAGCCACGGTACAGGGCACTTTGCCGTCTGCTGGCGGACGGCAAAGACCTTTGAATCTTTGTCGTCTGCCAGTGGATGACAAAGGGCCTAGACGGCACACATGGCAACTTGGCTCCGTTAGGTGGCTTAACGGCGTGCTTTGCCGTCCGCTGGCAGACGGCAAAGACGTTAGGTCTCTACCAGCGGACGGCAAAGACCTAATGGATGGCAAAGAACCAACCTAGGCCAGCCCCAGGTTGCACAGGTAGCTTCCACGTGGCCACTTTGTCGTCCGCTGGCGGATGGCAAAGCTCTTTGCCATTTGCCAGCTGACGGCAAAGTAGCTAGATAGCCCCTGTTTTTTTAAATCATTCAATTTGAAACATATATATCCAACAATATCACATATATATCCAAGCATACCAACAATAAGTTGAAACAAGCATATACCAACAATAAGTTTCAACATACAAGTCCAACATATCTAAAAGTTTCCAACAACACAGAATATGGTTTCCAACAACATATCCATACATACGTATCCAAACCAAGTTTTCCATAAACATAAAGGTAGCAGAAGTAGAAGAGTACAGTCCATCAATGCACTCATCCTCATCTATAGCAAATCTACAAAGTAGGAAAGATGATAGTTAGAAGAAGAAGAAGACTAGCTAGAAGAAAAAGAAGAAAAAGAAGAAGAAGAAGAATTTATCTTCTCTTTCTTTTTCTCCTCTCCTCTCTTCTTCTCCAAGGTAGTAATGCCATTTTCTAGCTAACTAAGCATATCAAGTCATTTTGGGGGGAAAATGCTAAGTATAGGTCATTTTATACCTCTCCTAGGTAGAATATATCATTTTGGAGGTAAGTAAGGTTATTATGTATTTTTGAGGAAAATAAGCTAAGTATAGGTCATTTGGGAGCTAAACCAAGGTTATTATGCCATTTTTTACCTAAGTGAGCATATTATGTCATAAATGAACTAGCTAAGCTAATTATAGATCATTATTGAGCTATCCTAGTTAGTTATGCCATTTTGTACCTACGTGAGCTAATTATGTCATAACTGAACTAGCTAAGCTAGCTATGGATCATTATTGAGCTATAGTAGGTAGTAATGCCATTTTCTAGCTAACTAAGCATATCAAGTCATTTTGGAGGAAAAAAATGCCAAGTATAGGTCATTTTATAGCTATCCTCGGTAGAATATACCATTTTCTAGCTAACTAAGCATATCAAGTCATTTTTGAGGAAAATAAGCTAAGTATAGGTCATTTCTTAAGCTAAGTATGCATTTGTTAATGAAAACACTTGGGAAAACTTACCATCAACACGAAGGTGAAGGACCGGTAGGGTTTGGGCCAGGGTGAGAAGTAGAAGGACCGGTCGGGGTTGCAACAGACGCAGAAGGACCGGTCGATGCTTGTCGGGAGGCACGCTGCACCAAAGATCATTTGCAATGTCTCCTTAGCACGATGCAACTCAAATGTGAATACTAGTAACTAATGACCATTTAAATCAAACTCACCGTGGGTGTTATAGCAATATGGGGCATTGACGGAGGGGTCCGACCATTGTTCTGGCACACGGTCTGCACATTTTGTTTTCACGAGTCATTCATATTAGTTAGTGATGAAACGAACGTTATGTGCATGATTTGGCTAATATGCAGGAGAAACTTACCACGAGGAGCTCGTATAGGGCCCGGTGAGACGCGTTGTTCCGGTTTGACTATGTTTTACCGGAATGACTTGCAAATCAAAAATACATTTATAATGAACTCGAATATAATATCACTAATACATCATCCCGAATAATCCAGTTCAAGAATTACGGCACTGTTTGGATCCTAATATGTGTGTAACTTTAGGTACGTCAAGGCTTTCCTTAAGTAACTCTCATATCTCATGGTGTGTTGGTGCGCTCTCTCTCACACTGAAATGGTGGTGTATATATGTTGGTGGGCACTCTCTCACAGTAATAGTTCGATCGCTGGTGATGGACGCCCCACCTCTTCTTTTCTTGCGCAATATATCGACGAGTATATCGCAAAGAAGAGAAGAAAGATGAGGCGCCCCCCACGACAACAGTCGGGATTCCTCCATCAAGAACACACATGAAAGTCACACAAGGAGCAACGATAGACTGAAAGTCACAAACGCATTATACCGATAAAATAGCACAAATACATTAATATTTATAATGAACTCTCATATAATATCAGCTCTGCCAGTACTAGACATTCATCCTTAGTGATAAAGCCACGCAACATCACCGGCATTACCCGCTCAAGCCATATGTGCCAATCCTGACTCTTGAGACCAAATATTTTCAATTTGTCAAAACACGCTCCCCTCTTTAGATTCGCTGCATACCCATCGGGGAGCATTAACTGCACAAGATCATTTCCCTCATAGCTGGCCTTCCAAGATTGAACCATGCCTTTGGTTTCCTCCAGTTCTTCTTTCCTTTAGGTTGTCGAATGTTTTGTAATGGTCTATCACATAGAGCCTCCTGGTCGACTCTAGCCTTAGGACTATCCTTCGACTTCCCCTCTATGCACATCCATTCTCACAGGCATCTATCTTCTCATAGGGCATCTTAAGCGCTCATAGAATTTTGTTCGAATGGTACAGGTTTGGTGGCAATACATATCCTTTGGATAGAAAGGATCCAAATATCATCATCACCGCGTCGTAGCATTCTCTGCCCAGGTTGAACTAAGAGTTTAGAGACATTAATTGTGCGATGGCATCCAGCCGACAAAGCTCAGTGTGCTCTTGGAGAGGACGTTTTGAAGACTCCAACATTTCATAAAAGGCCTTTGCAGATTCCTCCATCTCATCGTCCGAATCCCGAGCATCATCAAGGTCTTGCACCATATCTTCGATCCCGGTACCATGCTTGTCGGTGCGATGACGAAGCACCTCAGCTCTGGCACGTTGGGCAGACTCACCATGAAATGTCCAGACTGTATAATTAGGCGTAAAACCCCACTTCTGCAGGTGTTTGATCATTTCAAACTCTGACTTCTTCTTACAGTTGTCGCAATCGACAAAAGGGCACCAGGTTGTTTTCTGTCCATTTTCAAATGTGACTCTCACAATATCCTTGGTTTTTGTTAACCATTCACGGGTCATGTCTTTCTAACTAGTGTGACCGGTGTACATCCACCCACGATCACTCATCCTGCCTAGCTACTGGACACACACAAAATATATACATAATTCGGCAAACCATATTCATCAGTTAATAGAGTTTGTCAGTTTCATTATGTCGATGGAACCTAGATGCTAGTAGGTAAAGATAGATCCTAATCCCACCCGAGTATGTGTAGATTGGGTTCGTTTTCCCATGCTCCGCTCCGGATCTGACGCGCAATTTCGGCAGCACCTCCCCGCTATTCTCCTGATACATGTCTCGGCAATAAGCAGAGAGGATGTGTACCTGGAGAACAACAGGGAGGCACTGACGAAATTCTGCATCGGATCCGGAGCAGAGCATATGGGAAAATGAACCCAATCTACACATACTCAGGCTGTCCATGGATAATGTTGGACAATTCGAAAGAATCACGGTTATAAATATGCTAATGAATGCATATTTATAGATGTAACCCTTTCGAATGGGAGACGCATTGTCGTCACACATACTGATGATTGAAGACACCTATAGCTAGCAAGTTTCATCAGCATGAAGACCAGAACAGAGGAAATGAAGGGTGCTGGAGGAGAGGAAATGAAGGGTGCTCACCCACGAATGTAGGGGCGGAGCTCGTCGAACGCACGGGGAGGTCGTCGAACACCAGACCCTCGCAGCGACAAAATAACTGCACATTTAAATCCACATGATCAACATAAATATGATGTTATGTACAACAAAATCGAAAAATATATGACCTAACTGATAATTCACAAATATATGACCCGTGTCGGGGTCGGGGGTGCCATGTTGGGGGGTCCGGGTGTCGTGTCGGGGTCGGGGTGTCGGGGGTGTCATGTCGAGGTCGGGGTGTTGTGTGTCGTGGTCGAGGGTGCCGTGTCGGGGTGTCGGGGATAGGGGTGTTGTGTCGGGGTCTCGAGGTTTCGGGGTTGGGGTGCCGTGTTGGGTGTCGGGGTGTCGTATCAGGGTTGGGGTCGGGGTTGGGGTGTCGTGTCGGGGTCGGGGTGTCGGGGGTGTCATGTCGGGGTCAGGGTGTTGTGTCATGGTCAGGGGTGCCGTGTCGGGGTGTCGTGTCGGGGTCGAGGTGTCGAGGTGTCGTGTCGGGGTGTGGGGGGTGTCGTGTAGGGGTCCGGGGTGCTGTGTCGTGGTGTCTGGGTGTCGTGTCGGGGTCAGGGTGTCATGGTGTCGTGTCGGGGTCGGGGTGTAGGGGGTGTCGTGTCGGGGTCAAGGTGTCGGGGGTGCCGTGTCGGGGTGTAGGGCTGTCATGTCGGGGGTCGGGGTGTTGGTGGTGTCATGTCGGCGATCCTCGAGCCGGTTACGTCGGCGCTGACGCACCCCTGCTCCTCCTCCTCTTCTTCTTCTTCTCCTTCTTCTTTTTCTTCTTTTCTTCTCCTCCTTCTCCTCCTCCTTTTCTTCTAACTAACTAACTACACCTAAATTACAACTAACTAACTAACTACACCTAAATTACAACTAACTAACTAACTACACCTAAATTACAACTAACTAACTACACCTAAATTACAACTAACTAACTAACTACACCTAAAAATGAAAAAAAGAGGGGGAGGGGGTTCACCAGAGTGGGGCAGCGGCCAGCAGGGGGCATCCATGGCGGCTAGCGGTGGGAGTGAGGGGCGCGGGCGGCGGTGTGGGTGAGTGGCGCGATCGGCGTTCGGCGGTGGGGGTGAGGGGTGCGGGCGGCGGCCGGCGGTAGGCACGGGCGGTAGGGGTGGGGGCGGTGGGGGCGTGACTGGGGCCGACGGTGGGCGCAGGCGGCGGGGGTGGGGGCGGTGGGGGCGCGGGCGGCGGGCGGCGGCGGGGGCGCGATGGTGGCGCGACGGCAGTCGGGAGCACGGGGGCAGGGCGGCAGCCGGTGCGGGGGGCGCGGTGGGGGTGGGGACTAGGGAGATGGGTCGGGGGAGAGAGCTGAGAGGTGTGGGGGTACGCCGTTAGCGGTTTAGGTATCCACCTCTTTGTCGTCCGCTAGCGGACGACAAAGAGGTGGGGTGGTGGGCCGTTACAGTACTGCCGTCAACTGGACCCCACCCACCTCTTTGTCGTCGGCTCGCTGACGGCAAAGAATCTTTGTCGTCCACTAGCGGACAGCAAAGAATCTTTGCCATCCGCTAGCAGATGGCAAAGCCCCTCTTTGCCGTCCACCAGCTCTTTGTCGTCGGTTTGTGCTAGTTGATGGCAAAGACACTCTTTGTCGTCTGCTAGCGGACGACAAAGAGCTGGCAGACGGCAAATTGTCTGATTCCAGTAGTGAAGGGAAAAACAAGGCGTAGTCCAAGGGACAAGTCAACCCCAAGAAAGGAAAGAATCAGTCAGGGACTGACGTGTTGGATTTACCATGTGCAATCCACACGAGGAAACACGAAGAAAGCAATTTGATATTGCCCAAGCATACCACTCGGCAGTGTCGACTGTTGATTCAGCAGTTCAAGGAGACTCCGTCGAGTGAGAAAGCCACTGAAAAGGATAATAATGAATGCAAAGAAACATTTCCTGATGTCAATGCTACGTTGATGATTTTGCTGATGTTGAAAGCAAGAATCGACTGAAGGTCATAAACAGGGAAGTCAACTTGGTCGTGCCGACAACTCCCACTTCCGTCAAGTGGTCTCAGTATGCCATTACGTTTGATCAGACGGATCATCCTACTCATGTGGCCACTCCCGTTCGGCAGACTTTGGTGGTCGATCCGGTTGTGGGATGCACGCGACTCCGCAAGGTCCTCATGGACGGTGGTAGCCGGCTGAATATTCTGTATATACCCTTAAAGGGATGGGCATTCGGATGTCCCAACTCACTGAGAGCAACATGCAATTCCACGGAGTCATCCAAGGGAAGAAGGCCAAGTGACTCGGCCAGATCGCATAGGATGTGACATTTCGGACTGATAAAATTTTCGCAAGGAAAAGTTGACATTTGAAGTCGTGGACTTCGAGAACGCGTATCATGCCATTCTGGGTCGGCCAGCATATGCTCATTTCATCATCCATCCGTGTTACTTGTACCTCAAGATGATGATGCCTGGTCCCAAAGGTGTGATCACGATCACTGGTAATCGAGAGAAAGTTGAGGAGTGCGGGTAGCAGGGCTCCAAAACTGCCGATCATCACATGGCTATGGCCGAGCTGGATGAATTCAAGAAGAGCGCTGACCCTGTTGATTTGCTGCGTACTAAGAAGCCTGCTTCCGAGTCAGCTTTTCAATCAGCAGGGGAAGTGAAGAAGGTGCACATTCACCCGACAGATTCAACTGCCGTGCCGACCAACATATCGTCAACACTCGACAACAAATAGGAAGCCGATCTCATCCAGTTCCTCCGTGAGAACTGGGGCATCTTTGCATGGAAGCCTACTGACATTCCGGGGGTTCCCAGGGAGTTGGCTGAGCACCGATTGAGAGTTGATCCGAAGGCCAAGCCGGTGAAAGAGCATTTTTGTCGATCGTCACGAGAGAAGCGTAAAACAATCGGCGAAGAGGTGGCTCGTCTCTTGCAGGCCAAGTTCATTCGGGAGATTTACCACTCTAAGTGGCTCTCGAATGTTGTCATGGTTGCCAAGAAGGACAAGTCACTAAAAATGTGTGTTGACTTCAAGCATATCAATCGGGCCTTCCCGAAAGATCATTTTCCACTCCCCCGCATAGATCAGATTGTTGACTCGACTGTGGGATGCGAGTGTTTATCGTTTCTGGATGCTTACTCTGGTTACCATCAGATCCATCTGTTTGGCCCAGATGAAATAAAAACAGCCTTCATCACCCCATTCGGGTGTTTTGTTATATCACCATGCCATTTGAGTTGAAAAATGCCGATGCTACTTTCATGCGCATGACTCAGAAATGTTTACTCGACCAGATCCCTCGGAATGTTGAGGCGTACATGGATGATATCATCATCAAGTCCGGCAAAAGTTCTGACCTGCTCGCTGACTTGGCCAAAACTTTCGCCAATCTGAGGAGATACGATATAAAGCTGAATCTGGCTAAGTGTACTTTCAGTGTCCCTAGAGGCAAGTTACTCCGTTTTCTCGTTTCCGAGCGAGGGATCGATGTCAACTGTGAAAAAATCAGCGCCATTACCCGAATGAAAAGTCCTGTGCGAGTGCACGATGTTCAGAAGCTCACAGTTTGCTTAGCAGCATTGAGTCGATTCATTTCTCATCTCGGTGAGAAGGCATTGCCTTTATACCGACTCACGAAGAAGTCTGACATGTTCAAGTGGACTCCAGAAGCTGAAGCAGTGTTTGTCAAGCTCAAAGCCCTGCTTTCCACCCAACCGGTGCTTGCTGCACCGCGTAGCAAAGAGCCTTTCCTCCTATACATCACGACCACCAATCAGGTCATCAGTACAATTTTGACTGTTGAGTGGGAAGAGGAAGGCAAGGCCTACAAAGTCCAACACCCAGTATACTATATTTCTAAAGTGTTAACTCCATCAGAGCAGAGGTACCCGCATTACCAGAAGCTTGTCTATGGCATTTATCTATCAGCGAAGAAGATAGCACATTATTTTTAAGACCACTCAATTTTAGTTGTTAGTGATTCTCCGTTACCTGAGATTATGAACAATCGAGACGCAACTGGTCGAGTTGCTAAGTGGGCAATTGAACTCCTATACTTTGACATCAAGTTTGAAGCCAATAAAGTGATCAAGTCTCAAGCACTTGCTAATTTTAAGGCCGAGTGGATTGAACAGCAACAGCCAATCTAGATTCACTCGGCATACTGGACCATGTTCTTTGACGACTCTAAAATGTTGAGTGGATCTAGTGCTGGCGTTGTCTTTGTGTCTCCGAAAGGCGACAATCTCAGCTATGTTCTGTATATTCACTTTGAGTCCTCCAACAATGAAGCAGAATATGAGGCACTCTTATATAGGTTGTGTATGGCTATCTCACCCGATGTCAAGCGCTTGATCGTTTATGGCGACTTGGATTTGGTGTTCAATCAAGTCATGAAAGGGTGGGATGTTCGAAACCCCTCTATGACTGGATACTGTAATCTTGTTAGAAAGCTCGAGAAGAAGTTTGAAGGTCTGGACTCCATCATGTTCCCTAAGTGAAGAATCAAGCGGCTGATGAACTGGCAAAGATTGGATCCACTCGACGACCTGTCCCCAGCAATGTATTCTTGGAGCACCTCCACACTCCTTCGGTGCAGGAAGGTCCTTTCACCGAAGAGCCCCCACGATCTATGAGCCCCTCTAATCCGACTGAGGTTGATGTTCCTACAGTTATTGATGTGGTCATGGAGATTTTGGTCATCATTCCTAACTGGACAGTGGCCTATATTACATATATCCAGAGGCAGGCACTTCCTGAAGACGAGACTGAAGCATGACAGATCGTGCGAAGGGCGAAAGCTTTTATTGTGATCGGAGATCAGCTATTCAGAAAAGCATGACCGGTGTGACGCAGCGATGCATTTCCCCTAAAGAGGGTCGAATGATCCTCGATGAAATCCACTCGGGAACTTGCGGCCATCATGCATCCTCATGGATAATCGTCACTAAAGCATATCGAGCCGGTTTCTACTTTCCACGTGCCAATGAGATGGCCAAGGACATTGTCGATCACTGCGAAGGGTGCCAATTCTATGCAAACTTATCTCACAAACCTGAGTCCCCTCTGAAGACTATTCCCCTTGCTTGGCCATTTACTGTTTGGGGTCTGGATATGGTTGGTCCCTTTCGGACTGGATAGAGTGCGTTTACTCATTTGCTGGTTGAAGTCGACAAGTTTACAAAGTGGATTGAGGCCAAGCCAATAAAGAAGCTGAACTCTCGATCTGTAGTTAAGTTCATGAGAAAAATAATCTATCGGTCTGGAGTTCCCCACAGCATCATCACGGACAATGGCACAAACTTCGATTCGGAAGAATTCGGACACTTCTGTTTTTCTCAAGGCACTCGAGTGGATTATTCTTCTGTTGCACATCCTCAAACCAATGGTCAAGTCAAGCGAGCTAATGGCCTCATCTTACAAAGACTGAAGCCTCATCTCATGCGGGAACTAGAGCATGTTGTCGAAGTCGAGTTGTTAGATTTGCCATATGTTTTATGGGGCCTGAGAACAACACCTAATCAGTCGACTGGACAAACTCCTTTTTTCCTGGTCTATGGATCCGAAGTTGTTGTGTTGAGTGATTTGTTCCACAACTCTCCTCGAGTGGATCTTTATTCTGAAGCTAAAGCTGAACAAGCAAGACAGGATGGCGTAGATCTCCTGCAGGAAGAGCGAGAGATGGCTTTCATACGAACCACGACATATTAGCAAGATCTATGATGCTTCCATGGGAAACATGTTAAGAGTCGGTCATTTAATGAGGGTGACTTGGTGCTCCGAGTGGATCAATAGCAACCCCACAAGCTCGCTTCAGCGTGGGAGGGTCATTTTGTCATTGCCAAGGTGTTGAACAACTGAAATTATCACCTGTACAACCTCATGAAGCAGATTGACGAGCCGCAAGCCTAGAATGCAGATCTTCTCTGACATTTCTATACCTGAAAACATAGTGGTCTTGATGTAATAGAAGTATTTCGGACAAGGTCATTTATGCAAGTATGACTTTCGCAGTCTTTCGTCGATTCCGATCGTACAATTTCTCACTTGGGAACACTCCGAGTGGCAAGCAATCCTTGCACTCAGGGGCTTAGCTTCGAACATGCTTTCACCTAAGTTAAAAACCCTACCGAGTGGATAGCAGTCCATTCATTCGATGACTTAGCTGCGAACCAGCCTTTCTCTAAGTTCAAAACTTCTCCGAGTGTTGAGCAATCCTCACACTCTGGGGCTTAGCTATGAGCATGCTTTCGCCTAAGTTAAAAACCCTACCAAGTGGATAGCAGTCCGTTCACTCGGTGACTTAGCTGTGAACCAGCCTTCGTCTAAGTTCAAAACTTTTCCGAGTGTTGAGCAATCCTCACACTCGGGAGCTTAGCTGCAAACCAGCGCCTAAGCTAAAAATAAAAATTCCGAGTGGATTACTATCTATTCACTCGGAAACTTAGCTGCGAACCAGTCTTTGTCTAAGTTCAAAACTTCTCCGAGTGTTGGGCAATCCGCACACTCGGGGGCTTAGCTGTGAACATGCTTTTTCCTAAGTTAAAAACCCTACCGAGTGGATAGTAGTCCATTCACTCGGTGACTTATCTACGAACCAGTCTTCGTCTAAGTCCAAACTTTTCCGAGCGTTGAGAAATCCTCACACTCAGGGGCTTAGCTACGAACTAGCCTTCGCCTAAGTTAAAAACAAATTCAGTCGAGCAAATGATTGAAAACCAAATATGGATAAACCCAAATGTGTCAGCGCAGATAAAGGTTTCGCGCGCAAGCAAAGGTGCTCAGGCTTAAGGCCTGAATGAAGTTTTATGACTGATACATTTTCACTCGGCATTCCGAGGCAAGTAAAGTTTCTGCGAATCAAGTTTTTCAAGCGCCAGACGAACTTTCTGGCTCGACAAAAGTGTCCAAGTCGATTCCATCTGCAATCCTAGTGGCTACTTCAATGAAGGTCTCCATGAAGTCTACAAACTGAAGTTTCTTCTTGTTCATCAGTCGGAGATCCTTTAACTTGTCCTCCCTTCCATCCTTATAATGGACTCTCACAAGGGAAAGTGCCACATCGGCTCTACATCAAGCAACTGACTTCTTCCATTCTTGCACTTGACTTGGGATGTCGTTCAGATGGGCCATCATGGATGCAAGATCATTCTGAAGGGTGTCTTCGGGCCACAGCTCTTTGTCGATCCTCTCCAGCGCAGATTTCAATCGAAGGATATATGCTTGGACGCCCTGGAGTCGAACATTGAGTCGGAACATGTTCATGGCCACGACATCGCCAACGGGTGACTTGGTGGGATCCAGATTGGGCTTGATTTCCTTGGTCTCTTTTTTGAAATCTTGGCAGAATTCTACATGGAAGAAGGATTGGGAAGATGATCACATTTTTAACCGGTGGAAATTGAAGAAATTCATTCGATAGGGCAATTACCGTTGAGCATGATGTACATCTTCCTCGCGAACTCCCCCAAGTGCTTCTCCAAGACATTGCCCCTCTTGGTGAGCTGTTCGGTCTTCTTGATGAGTTCACCCTGTTCCAATTTCAGCTTGGATTTCTCCTCCTTTATCTTCTTGGAAGCAACCTGTTTCTTCTCGGCGGCTTCAGTCTTCTCCCGCGCTGTCTTTTGGGCATCAACAAGCGCCCTGTCTTTGTCGCCCAACGCCTTCTTAATGGTATCTAAAGAAATAGCATTGTTGAGTCTCGCTTTGACTCGACGATTTTCATCACGCACGTCTGTTCGAGTGAGAACACTCGATTCAAAGGATGGAATGTGAGAATTAGAATGCATTGGGTCGGCTAAGGTTACCTCCGAGACTCTCCAGTTCAGTCCGTGAACACTCCAAGCTGTTCCTTGAGACGTCCAGATCCAGTCGCAGCTGGTTCCTTTCCTCCTTCGGGTCCTTGGACTGAGTGCCAAGTTCACAAGCTCTTCTAAATCAACAAAAAACAAAGTCAGTCGACATGGAAATTCCTCCACTCCCGAGTGAAGAATGTTAAGAATAGTCGACTGGATGGCGGCACCAACCCAACCACTCCCCTGAAATAGCGTCATATCATGGTTGACGAAATGATATCCATGAAACCTGCATTCAGGAGAGGAAGAACTAAAGGAAAAGAGTCCACTCCACATTTCGAGTGACAAACATACCCCGCATACGACAAAGAACCCTCAGTTCAAGTCTTAAGACTACTGCTTATCATCAATGATCAACAGTAGTCTCGGGGACTAGACCAAGTGGGTGCACTTAGTGTGCCCCCACTGGTTCATACATCGGTCGACAGGGTCTGCCCTGTCCAACCACAAGATGGTCTCTATCAGACCCCCGCCAGTGCCAGCACTCGACAGTGGCCAGTGGGTGCACTAAGCGTGCCCCCACTGGACCTACTAACACTTGATCCGTCGAGTAGCCCTTGAAGGGACCACCACCCCACCCTGCACCTCTGAGGTAGCATCATCTCATGGTTGATGAAATGATGTCCATGAAACCTACAAGCTAGCTTCGGAGTGGTATGGCTAAAAGCACTTGACAAGGTCTGCCCTATTCAAGTACAAGATGGTCTGTATTAGATCCCCGCCAGTGCAAGCACTCGCCGGAGGTCTCGAGGACTACATCAAGTGGGTGCACTCGGCATGCCCCCACTGGTCCTGCCAACACTCGATCTGTCGAGTGGCACAATAAAAAACACCATGCGCAAGTATATGATAATTGTCTGTCTCTAAGACCCATGTCGATGTCTTTGTCATTCGACAGTGGTCTCGGGGACTACACCCAGTGGGTGCACTAGGTGTGCCCCCACTGGACCAAAGTTTACTCAACAAAGACCTAATCTACTTGAGTCGAGAGCTTTTGAATATTCTATGGAATGAAGACACCCAGTGGGTGTACAGTCAAAAGACAGGAATTCAATCGAAAATGCACTTACAATCGCACTTACTCGGATGTTGGTACAAAGCGTCGCACTGGCATGATAAGCCAGCTTACTGGCCTCATACGCCTCCTTGCTATGCAGCATTATTTTCTCCGCCTGGATCATGGCCTCCTTCCCGGCCCCTAATTGGTCTTTCGGCACATGGGGCAGAGGAAAGGCAGTCACCGGCTAGAGTGATGTTGCGGCTAGAGTAGTCGGGGTAGTCTAAGGTTGTCCGATTGGAGTCGATGCCATGATGGTTGAAGCAGCTGGTGGAGCACTCAACAATGGGATCGGGAGTTTAGTTCTGGCTCGTGACGAGTCGCCTATCCCCTGGGATGATTCATCAGTCGAATGTTGTGGCATTTGTGCTAACGGTGTTCTTCGGGCACGTACACGCGGTGTGCCTAAGGTCTCCCCTTCACTCCCCATACCGCGAGGTTGTTCTTCATCATCTTCCAGTTGAATGATCTCTGCAAATATCAGTCGACAACGTTAACCCTTGTAATCGAAGAATCATGTTCAAGAAACAGTGTTGAGTGAAGATTTGTTTACCTCTTTGGGAAGTGGCCACATCAGCTATATCCACATCCATTTGCTCCTCTCCGCCCCATGGAGGCAACATCACTGAGGTAGCGGCACTAGTAGACCAAATTACACTCGGTCAGCAAGAACTTGAAGTCACAGCCGATAGCGAAAGACGAAAGCAAACACTCAACATTGAGACGACAGGCACAATAATCTTCATGCAGGGCAGAGCTTTGCGAGGTTTCTCTATGTTGGTCTTAGGATGATTCGCGGCTCGTTCACTTGACTCGACAGTCAAGGTCCGGTCCCGTTTCGGGTTCCCCTCACTCAAAACCAAGGCCTTAACCGCGGTAGTCGTAGGGTCCTCACATGACTTGGAGTGATGTTCGGTGCATGGAGGAGACTCGACTTCTTCCTTGTTCTCGCCAGAGGCTTCATATTCATCTTCACTTTCATCAGTGTAGTCGACGTCCACGCTGCCACCCTCACTCTCCCCGCCATCTTCAGGCTGATTCCCATTGGGCACGGGCGAGTTCATGTGCGTCCACTCCTATAGGATTCAAACATTGAAGTCAGTCGACATATCAATCAATCACTCGACAAAGTAATATGACAATCGACAATGCAAAGTTTACCAGATTCTTCGGTGGATTCTCAGTAGAGTAAGGCCGGATCCTCTTGGCTCCCTAGAGATTATCGCAAGCCCCGGTGATGCTTTGGAGCCATTGCGCGATAGTTTTTTGTGAAACCTCTTTCGGGTGCGTCCGGGTCGAGTCTTCGAGGCCTGCATAATGCCACATAGTGTGGTCCCTTGCCTGGAGCGACTGGATTCCTCGACTGAGGAATGTCTCCAAGAGATCCATATCAGTCACTCCGCCACGGATAAGGTTCACTACGACGTCCACCAGGATTCCCACTTGGACTTTCTCTCCCTTCGACACTTTTAGGGACTTGGGAATGGCAGGACGATCTGATGTGAAAGGGGAAAGACCAGTCAACATATTGGGAGAAGCTATATCCTTGCAATAAACGATGTCGACTACCAACCTCTAACCGATTTGGGGAAAGCCATAGAAGGAAAAGAACTTTGGGCTCTCTTCTGGATTCCTAAGCCCCCACACAGTTGGACTACATGAGTTTTACAATCCTTGGGGTGGGCCTTTTTGACTGACTGAGATCTGATGGTGAAAATGTATTTGAACAGACCCTTGTGGGGAGATCAACCCAAGAAGCACTCGCACAGCATGATGAAAGCAGACAAGTAGGATATGGCGTTCACAGGAAAGTGATGGAGCTGAGATCCAAAGAAGTTCAAAAACCCTCGAAAAAATGGATGGGGGGCATGGAGAAACCTCTTTCGACACGGGTGAGGAGAATCACCCTCTCCCCTCAAGATGCTTCAGCTCGGGCTCTCCCTTTGACAGCCTCCAAGAACCATCTGCCACGAGCTCGTCGATGACGAGATTCTCGACATCCATGGCGGTGACACTTGATGGGAGAAAATCCCCCTGGATCCACCTCGGCGGCACGGTGAACCGCGTGGTCGATGGCTTCTTGGCCTTGCCCTTCACGGCCCCCTTCTTGGCGCGCTCCAACTTCTCAGTCATTCCTTTCGTCATCGCGGTGGCGAGGCTCGACGGAGCGAAGCAGAGTGGTGCGGTAGAAGCAAGGGAGGCAGAGGAAGAGAGGAGATTTGGGGGAAATGTATTGTACAAACCGCGGCGCTTCGGGATTTATACCTTGTCGAGTGTCTCACTGATTCGTGGGCCCGCTAGATCCCTGCGTATCCTAACCGTAGACGCTGCACATTATGTTGCCAAATGAGCGGCGCGAGAATCGAGGTGTCATGCCCCCACTCGCCCCAGTCGTAGCATCATCATTGCGGACGCGCGCACTTCCCAAATTTTCGTATCCCGCAACATCCGGGCCTGACAGAGCAACCCGTCGCGTCCACAGATCCCTTGAGGTCACTCACAACAAAATTGACAATGGGAATTCACTCGGGCACCTTCAAGACAGAATCGATCCGGGAAATTGACAAAGAGTTCAGTGGACGCAAGTTTCATTGAAGCCCCAAAATTCATTCGGAAGATTTGGTGCCTTGTTCAGAACTGGCATCGATACCCCCCTTCACCACTCAAACCCTGATCCATTCGGGGGATAATGACGAGGATAAGTACCTAGGGTAGGGTCCTAGGCCTGACCCACATACCCTACCTAAGGGTGCTATATTGAAGGACTTAAAGATTACAAGAGAGATTCTGACTAGATTCACCATAGTGCTTAAGCCACTCGACATTCATCCACTTGGAAGCTTATCCCTTCACTCGGCAGTAACCTGTCACTCGGAAGACCTCACTCCCAGTCGATGCCAGAAGACCAGAAGACACCCTAGGGAGGCCAACACGCAGACATTAGGCGAGTCATCATTAATTACAATTATGATGTACGTTACCAGTAACGCTCGTCTTTATACCCACGATCGAACCCTTGGATGCCTCACACTTATGAGGGGTAGCGAACTCTATAGAAGCTGCCCCTCCCCTCTGGCACAAGGGTTCACAACCTCTATGACTCATGCTCTCCACATGGCAAAAGCTCCTGAGCACCGAGACGTAGGGCTGTTACCTCCACGAGAGGGGCATTAACTCATACATTCGTGTGTACATCCTCGCTGTAGCTAGGACTCTGCCCTCTCCTTTTGTACCCCTAACTTATATTGTCAGACTCGTTCCCATGACGATCGCCATGGCTATCATCGATGATGGTCAACTTGTTGTGATCTAGCAACTTCACCTTGGCGGCCAGGCATTTTACCTCAGCGCTATCCTCTTGAGAAGGACTTCTCGGTTGCCAGTTGAATCGTTTATTTAAAGGTGCTTCGGAGTACTCAGGTAGACCCCTCCAAGATGGGTCAAACAAGCGTTCGTCTTCAATGAAAACCATTCCGAGGACCACTCGTTGGAATCTTTCTTCGGGATCCCAATAGGGTACCCCATTCTGGCTATGTGCCATACCTCGGATGCGCCCACTTCCTAGATTATTCCTCCCCTAGTTCGGGGGACCAGGCAGAAGTATTTTCGCCATAGGAAGAAGTGAGGCTCGCAGCCCAAAAACATCTCGTATAGGGCCATGAAGCTTGAGATATGGAGGATCGAGCCGGGGGTGAGGTTGTGAAGCTGAATGCCATAAAATTCTAGCAGGCTATGCAAGAAGGGGTGATCAGGGGATCCTAGGCCTCACAGGAGGAAAGAGACGAAAGAAACCCTCTTGTCCCCTTGCGGGATACGAAAATTCTCCGCAAAGGTCTCTTCGCTTGCAAAGGTCAGCCCAGCGCGGGTGGGTGTTAGATCCGAGTGGGGGAGATACCCTTGCACCTCAAGGTCGCACAGTTGAAGAAGGGAGACGGAGCAGCTTGCCCAGTCTCCTGGGAGGGGACCGAAAGGACGCGAGCATGAGCCTGGAGCACTCGCCATATCTCTGAGCTTACAAGCTTTAGGGCTTTGTGGTGGTGATAAGAGGAAGGATCTCGCCTATGGAGGATACGATCTGCTTAAATAAGAGTTTTTACCTGATCTACCAGGAGCGGTTTTGTAAAGGACTGTTGGGTTACCTTTCTTTATTCTACACAGGCATCGAGGGCTGCTATCCGTCTTCGTGCAGGAAAATTAATGTCGTG
Organism: Hordeum marinum; assembly: GCA_022496015.1. Lineage (NCBI taxonomy): Eukaryota > Viridiplantae > Streptophyta > Magnoliopsida > Poales > Poaceae > Hordeum > Hordeum marinum. The sequence goes on along the minus strand of CM039673.1, from coordinate 215,751,088 downwards.
TGCACCATGATGCTTCGACAATTGGGAGGTGGTCCGCGACTGCATTGTTGTTCTTCAAAACAGAATGACCGGAGGAACTTGACTCACAAGCAGGATACTTCGGGTACACGGATCCACCGAAGACCATATACCTCGACATTGGACTCTAGTTCGGGGGCTACTGAGGGAGTCCGGGACTAAGGGGTCCTCGGGCCACCAAGTCATCCCTCATGGGCTAACTTGTCAGGCCATTTTGTGAAAGGCCGAACTATGAGGTGATGCCGTGATCAAAAAGGAAAGCTTTGATATTGACGTGGCCTTCAAGCTTTGGAGATGAGATGTGCGTATCAATCCACGGTTGTAGGTCGGTAATAGCTAACCCTACGTATCCCTGGTGTCTATATAAACCAGAGGGTCCCATTCTTAGAGGTAAGGTGAACTCATCTAGGGTTTATCTTAGACGATCTCGAGGTAGATCAACTCTGTAATTCTCATCCACATCAATATAATCAAGCAGGACGTAGAGTTTGACATCCTCACGAGGGCCCGAACCTGGGTAAACATTGTCTCCTTCATCCCCTGTTACCCATCGATCTAAGTTCCACAGCTCGGGACCCCTAGCCGAGATCTGCCGGTTTTGACACCGACAACACCGACTTGGCTACTATGGATGCGCTGCCATACATGAGGAGACGGCACAGTTGTGTAAGTGGGCTGGCTAGCATGTGGGAGGCTGCTGCTGTCGCTAGGTGGGCCGTGATGGGAGAGAAAGAGGCCCAGCTACTGGACCCTCCCTCTCTCCCGAAAACAAAAAGATTTTTCCTTTAAAACAACAACAAACTAAAAGAAGCGAGGGAGTTCTAAAGAGAGTCTTTGAGAGAGAGAAATAGTTTTGAACACACCAATTTATGCCCTAATTAATAAAAATGGTTTTGGCATTTTTATAGAAAACAAATTTATCACATATAATTATTATAACAATATGTTTTGCAAATATTAACAAGGAAAATATAGGAGAATTTGTTTGAGAACTATTTTAACATGCTTATCACATTAATTAGAAGAAGGGCAACATTTGTATTGGGATGAATAGGCAAGCAAAACCTCCACATCTCTTAGCATTGTAATTAAGAGGGTTTTAAGGCATTGATGAAAAGAATTTAAGGACGGTTTTCACACAATACAAAACTCCCTTGCAAGCACACCTCTCCACACATACACTCACACCACAACAAGCACAACAAGCGTATGATGCACAGAATACTTTATGTGATGATGCCATGATGCCATGATGAATGACGAATGTCTTGAAGCAGTTTTATTAAACCCAACACACATGAGGGCGAACATGGAGGTTCACACATGAAATATTGTAAAGGTGGCAAGGGAATGCCCTTGGGCTATTACATGGAATAACCTCGACAACAGAAAACCCGTTGTCGGGGTACAAAAACAAGGGTGATTATTTCCCCCTGACTTGTGCACGGACGATAAGCCTCTAACCCGATGGCCTAAGCCTGTCGGGGAAATCTACTACCACGTCAAACCAGCATTCAACACCAAGACTCTGACAGAAGCAACCTATGCTGGCTAACAACACCAGCAAGGTCGATGCAACGGCCCAGGACGGGCCCAAACTATGCCAGTCACATCCCCGGTGCCTGCCGGTGACCAAGGCACACACATCTTCATGCAGACTTGGCAAGCCATCCCCCGACAGGCGCGAGCCTGTCGGCCACCACTCCACCACATCGCAGCACTAGCCATTTGTCGATGCGGTGTCGAGCCCTCAGGTGGCTAAGTGGCTCTCGCTAAGCACATGATGACTCGCTGGAAGACAAATTATGCATGTTTGACACCCGTCCAGAGGCGTGTCAAGATATTGAGCAATAGTTGGCTAAAGCGGTGGTAAAAGCTTGTCGAGAACGCGCACGCCACCTAGGCTAGCATTTATGGCACTTTGTCCTTAGTGCCAGAGTTAGGTATGATAGAATTGTTGGCTCTCTAATCATTAGGTAATGTCTGTTTTGTCACTGTTGTTGCCCCTTGAGCTATAAAAGGAGGCCCACAGCAACTTACCTACAGATCCAGACCTTTGGACACTTGTACTCGCATAGTAGCTATCCCGAAGGCAACCTTGTTGGGTTTGAGCACTGCGTGTGCTTCGTGTTCCTCCGATCAATCTACCAAAGTAGGAGTAGGGTTTTGTGCTTCTCAGCGGCCCAAACTTGGGTAAAACACTAGCGTCTCGTCGTCGTGCTGCCTCACTACCTCTACTGTTTGTGCAACGGGACCTCACCCCTGCCAAACCACAGAGGGGATCGTGGCCCCATAGGTGACCATCTGCCTCGAGGTCCGACATATAAGGCGCGCTAGGTAGGGGGCAGCGTCATTTGGGCGAACCTGAGGTTGTGGGTAGCATATCGATTTTCGTCATCATTTCCTCCGCTGGGAGCATCAAAGGAGAGGTGTCGGATTTCGGGCTCCGCAAAACCCAAGGAACATCAAACACAGGGGCATGTCCGAAGATCCCAACAGCCTCACCCCGCCAAGCTCACAACTCGAAGGTTTGGATGACGAACTCGCACGATGACGAGGAAGAAGATTGCACATGATGATTTACCCAGGTTCGGTTCACTACAAAGCACAAAACCATACTCCTGCTTTGTTCGATTACCGCACGAGAAAGTTTGTGGATGAACTAGTACAATGGTGAGTTGCCTCGTGAGGGCTCTCTAGTGGTGTTGCCTCTCTTCTTTCGTCTCTCTGTTTCTTCGTCCCTCTTTACGGTGCAGCCTAGCATCTATTTATAGTGGCCCGAATCCTCTTCCCTTATCTCTATGGTGGGAAGGGATCCCACAACGGCCAAATTTGAAGGGGGGCATGAGTACATCTTTACCCTAATGAAAGGTGGTCTTCACCTGCAAAGTAGCTATTGATGATGCAGAGGTGGGCTCGGCAATGACATTGGTCCTGCAGGGCTTGCGGTTGTGGTCTTGTTGCACTGGAATGGAAACCTTTGGGTGGTGCTTTGGGAACCGGTGTACGTCCTTGCTCCGTTTGCACCTAAGGGGAAACTATACTGCCTGGCACACTGGTGCCCGCCTATCCCACCTTACGTCATCCTTGGCCTTCGAAGGATAAGTGCTGCATAGAGATCTCCGCCGCTCCAGAGGGGGCCTGAGTTGGCCTATTCCTTCACGGATCTTGGTGCTGCTTCCCTCGCAAGCTCAGGGATCTCGCGAGGGCCTTGTCTTTAGTGAGTTCACACTAACCATGCTTGGTTGAGGAGGTGGGCCATGCCCTCGGCCGCAGGCAGGCATGTGTGGGTACCCCCATTCCCAGACCACCAACAGTAGCCTTCGGGCCCAAGGCGAGCTCGAGCCGTCTTCTGGGTGAATCCGCTGAGGGTGGCCCAAGGTGTCGTTGGCTCCGAACGCCTGTGGGCTAGGACTGGTCTGCGTTGCGCGGTTAGTGTCGGGCATCCTGTGCCTCTTCGGCAAGTGCTCGAATTGACAAAAGCATGTCTTCCAGCATTGAGCTATTATTGATTTCCTCCTCTGCGCTCATGCTCTTACTTCCAAATCACCGGCCTTAGATGAAACATCTCTGGATTTTGACATCGCACTGTCTTCCTTCTTGCTTCGTTGGACCCGGGAACTTCTTGATGGCTCCCACCGGCAAGTTGAAGTCTGAGGCCCAGAGCTCGGCCTCCGCCTCTATCTCATTGGCACTCTAGGAGTACGCCATAGCCAAGGACAGAGACCTCGCCCCGGTGCTTCCATCGATGGTGGATGAGGCCAACGAGTGGGGGAGGACTTTGATATGGGGTGGCTCCATGCAGAAGCAGCACCCGTCCAAGTTGGCCTATCCTTTCTTCCTCCATAGCGTCTTCTCTCGGCTCTTCCCACCTTTGTCCAAGTTCTTCACCGCCATCCTCGACCACTACAGGATCCAAACTCTTCATCTCCAACCCAACTCCATGCTACTCTTGTCCATCTTCGCCTTCTACCACGAGGCTTTCGTAGGCGTGAAGCCTTCGGTGGACCTCTTCAACCATTTCTTCAGCTTGCGGCTGCATGACGACGCTCAACGGTCGGCGTGTGTCTGCTTCATTGTAGTCCAGAGCAAGAACAAGCTTTTAAAGGCCGAGAGGAAGGTGGAGAAATTAAGGCACCGCTGGGTCTTCTTGGATCTCAAGAGCGTCAACTCGCACTTGGATGCACTAAAGGGGCTCCCGGAGAAGACCCCGGCATGGAGCTCCGCAAAGCTTTCCAACCCTCGAGCCAGGCCTTCTAGGAGTGGATCCCTCACGATATTAGTGCCAAGAACCTGACCGGGGGGATGATAGTGAAGGAGTTCTTGATGCAGCGCCTGGCGCCCCTCTAGTCGCACTCGAGGCCCTTGTGGAGCTATGGGGACAGTGGCCACGACCTCCGGCTTTGGTCCGCACGCATGTCCCCTGGGGAGCTGAGCGGGGCTATGATGAACCTGCTCAACGGTGACCTTGGAGACCTTCCCGACACCTAGGCCGTGATGTACTCCCGCAACGACAAAGCCGATTTGGTCATCACAATGCCCATCTTTGACGAACTGGGTGTCACACCCTGTATTTTGGCACAATGTTGTGTTTGGTTTTATAAAAATTTGGAGCCAACTGAAACTTTTTGGAATGAAAGCTTGTTTGATGGCTTGGATGATCATGTTTGGCACTATTAGGTTCTACTCCACTCCACCTTCATCTTCCTTGATCCAACTTCCTTCCCTATGATCAAGCCATGTGAATATAGCTCAAAAATATTTTTTATCAAAATTTATTTTCACCAAAAAGTATTTATTCAATTTAAGATCACTAAAACCCCTGAATTGAGGTTTGAACTACAAATCCTGAATTTAGGTGGATCTTTTCTTCCCAAATGCTTTATTTGAAACCTACTATTTATATGACTTCTCAAAACCACCAAATATTATTTTTAAAGATTATTTTCATATTTTATTTAAAGGCTTTTTCTTAAGGGCAGAAATGGCTTTTCCTAAGGAAAAATTATTTAGATGCTTGGGAAATATTTGAGAAAATTTAGAGAGACTCGGTGGACATATATTTTCCATATATATGAGTTTCAACACAAGGGCTTGATCATAACATGGGCAAAACCCCTCAAAACCCTTTCTGTTCAAATTGAAATTTTGGAATGATTATATAAGAAATATTCTCAATAAAATCCAGGGAAATTCTAGCAAGTCAACACTAGCACAAGTGATGATCTTTCAAAGTTTCATCCCCATCCAAGTTGGTTTGCTTCATCGAACCAGCCCAAATCCATTTCTGTCGAGATTCAAATTTTGACAACTTTACATTGTGAAGTGTCTTCCCTTGACCTCAAACTTGGTGGGCATGCTCTAATGACCAATTAGTGATGATCCACTAAGTGGTGCATCAAGGGTTAAAGCATAACCCCTTTGAATCTATAGAAAACAGATTCTGTCTATTTCTAGGTTTTCCCTAGGTCCCATTATGAACTTTCTTCTCTTAAGCTCAAACTTGGTGATCACTCTTTTTTTCCATCACCCCTTGACCTTGTCAAATCTCAAGATGATCCAAGTTCATTTGACCCCCCTAAACATCATCAAACACCTTCTGCCAGAAATCTAAAACTGGCATTTTCACCTCAAATCCTTTTACCCTTGCCTCCTCCTTTTTACCACAGCTCCACCCATACCCCCAGCACCTCCAGTAGCAATCCTAACGGCTAGCTCCATGATTGAGATGGTGAAAAACCCCATTTTTACCCTCTGGTCCACCTGGGAGGACCTCTTTTCCCTCTCTCCCTCTATTCTAATCCCTCCCCAGAGCATCCAAGGGCCAAGCCCAGTTAGTTTTCTTCCCCTAGATCCCCTGGAAATGGGTGGATGCGCAGAAGGCACCAAGGGCATGCCATGGCCTACAATAGCCACGCTCCAGAGCGCGCTACAGTATCGACCAGGACTATAGCCACTGGCCACTACATGGCCCTGGCCGCCTTGAGCCTCCCTCTGGCGCCGTCTGGTTGGCCTCGACGTCTGCAACCCTACAGGCGGTCAGCCCTCTCCTCCCTCTCTCTCCTTCCCCCTCCTCCGTGCGTGCCCGCCACCACCCAAGCCGGCCAATGCGAAACCTCACACGCACGTGCCTCCCCTCCTCTCTCCTCTCTCCCCCTGGCGTGGACTGACCCCAGGAAGACCCCCAGGGCCTCCCCTCTCCCTCCCTTGGCCTGTGGTGAGCACCCCGTGCTCACCGGCACACGACACCCTCGGTGGACCGGGCCCGCCTATAAAAGGCACGCCGGAGGCCTTGTCTCCCTTTTGATCTCTCTCTCTCTCCACCCCAATAGGCTGCCTGTGAAGCCCGGGCCCTTCTGTCGGGACCCCGATCCTAAGCCATAAGAATCCAGCATGTAAAACATCACATCACTTTGCGGTCTCACGCACGGTTATCTCCACGGCTGCCACCTTACCTGGGCCGGGACCGTTTGCGTCTTTTGACTCACGTATGTGATAATGTCACTATCATTCAAATGTCAAAGAACCCGGGCCGACATGACTAGTCATGGAACCCAAGTAGCACATCCGTATAGGGACAGGCATACATAATCCAACAATGCAGGTGTCGATTTCTAGCGTGTGTAGACGAGTCATAGCAAGCTACAAGGACTCCATTACGCCGTGGGGCATAAATGCCATCACTGCATGTAGACGAGTCATAGCAGGCTACAGGGACTCCATTACACTGCGAGACATTTCCCCGAAGGGACAAACACAGCAGGAAAGAAGGATACATGCCGGTCAATCAATGTGTCCGGAGCAGTACTAAGCTACCAAGGCTCGGTGAAAGCACAAAGAGGCAGTTCCCCGTAAAGAGTACTACTAAAGGCACACAACTAGGTGTCGGATCCCATACATACCATTGCATGACACACGTACGCACAACATGCCAGATATGCATAGATACAACTATGGCATCACAACATAACCATACAAATTTCAACATTTATTTTAAAGGCTCGGAAGAGCCAGTACAATAGATGTTACAAACAGAGATCACAAGACCCAAGATACAGAGCATTCAAACAAGCAAGCGGAAGTTAAAGATGTCTGGGTACAGACGTCTACAACAGTGGCTAGAGGAGCCTGAAAAGCTACAACGACCCTACCAAATGAACCAGACCTCTGTCTGGGATTCCCAAGCTAACCCGGTCAACATCAAACTTCACGTCGTAAATACCGCTAATGACACTGACGTCTCCTCTGCCAAAACATAAATTAAGCAAACGTGAGTACAAGACTTACATCAGAACTGACTACATATGCATCAGTATCAATGAAGGGGGTTGTGGAGTTTGTTGCAGCAAGCCAGCTTTGACTCTTGGCTAACATATACTACGACTACAAGTGCTTTCTTTGAGGTGGGATAGCGCACACGAGTCCACATATTCTCCTATCAATACACCACTATGGATCCACTTCCGTCTCCCTACGAGAAGGCCATCCATAGCACTCACGCTTATCTTGCGTATTTTAGAGTATCCACTTCCAGTTGTCTATGAACCACATAAGTTCTCCAAGTAGTCCATATCCGAGGACGCAGCTATTCGAACAAATTATTTCACCCTGCAGGGGTATACTTCTTCACACACGCTCTTGCCACTTAGCACCATATGCATGTCATGCAGCTCGGCAACCTTCAAGCGGAAGCACTGGCGTGGGCGTCGGCCACGACTGTCAACCACACAAGACCCTAGTCCAGGTTTATCGCCTATCCGAGGTTGAACCCGCACGGAAGTCGGACCGAAGTTTCCGCTACGGCCTCAAACGATGTGCGCAGGGTTCCCAAGCCTACCTTTCGGATGCCACCGGGTACATCGTGCCACTGTGTCTGTACCGCATCATAGTCCACCCCGTCGGGCAGCACTATGCACGGCCGCCATCACTTTTCCTACAAACACAGGAAACTAATTGCAACTCCTGGAGAGAGGTCTAGGCGATTAATAAGTCGAGCGGGGTCATATTTCAGGTCCCAATGTGTGGTAGTATCTTGTCTTGGATAACATACACAGAACTCAGTTCTTAAGGACGGTCCCGATGAGACAACCCGCCATGTACTCGTACATGACCTCTCATCGTTACCTTTACCAAATCTTGTTCACACAATTAGCTCTCACACCGTAGGACATGAACACTACCATTCCGATCCATCACCCAGATGTATCAGTCCCGACACGACACGACTCTAAGCATAGCAGGCACAGTAAGTAAGCATGCATGTATGAGTAAGCACAACAAGGCTCAAACAGTTGCTACTCATGCTAAGTGGTTTCAACTATTTACTGTGGCAAAGACAGGTCATGCAAAGGAATGGGCTCAACTACCGAGAACGTGTAATAGTTGAACCGTTGTTGTCCTAATGCAGTAAAAGAGAGCAGGAACGAGAGAGTGGGTTGATATCAGTATGCTCAAGGGGTTTTTCTTGCCTGACAATTCCGAAGAAATACTTCTCTTCATTGGTGTCAACGTTCACATCGTCGGAACCATCGTCTACCGAGAGGGAACGAATACCGGCAAACAGGAAGAAAGAACACATTCAATGCAATGCAACAATCATGATGTATGACATGGCATATTAAGGTACTAAATTGATCTAGAGGAACAATTATCCAAGTTAATTAAAGTAGAATTCCAACAAGTTTGAATTCCTACTCCAAATGATATTTCATATATTGCCCTAATCATAAAATGTCTTATTTGGTGAGATTAACTTGTTCAAACATGCATGATCACGGCATAAACAGATTCATTGGATTTATTTGATCATTTTTCATATATAAATTATTTTCATCCGAGCTATAGATTATTTTCTATGATTTTTAGAAGTTTAAAGCATTTTCTGGAATTATTTTTATTACAGAAAACATTAATTGCGTCATGCTGAGGTCATGCCTACGCCAACAGGTCAACTAGACCGGGTCTAGGTCAAACCTGGCCACTGGGGCCCACTGCCCACGGGGCCTCTCCGGGGCGAGGAGATAAGCTTGGCGCTCCTCGGCCGCGGCAAGCAGGAGGTGGCCGCGCCTCCTGTGCGTGCTCCACGCCCTCGTCCTCCTGGCAAGGAGGAAGACGACAGGGAGTGGGGCTGGACTGGGCCGGCTCTGGTGGGCTGCCAGGTAAGCTCCCTTTTCTCTTTTTTTTAAGTTTTTGTTTTCTTTTATTCTGACAATCTTCTTTTATTTTTGTGAGACCAAGATACCTAGCACATTAATGCCCAATATTTTATTAAATATAGTCTGATTATAATCAAATTTCCACAAAAAGGTTTGGGCATTTTTGGACAACTAACATATTTATAATGCTTTATTAATTGATTTCAGTAGCATTAATGGGTATTTTAAAATGCTATATTTGTTTGAAAATTAAGATGTGCCCTAATATGTTGTTGCCATCATTTATCAGAACCAGTGAACATTTTTGAGGAGCATTTTTAAATCATTGTAAATTTGGTTGTTGGAATTTGGTTTATTTAATGACATGCTAGGGTTTGAAAGTCCCCATTTCAAGTTAATTTGAAAATAAACATGATGACATGATGCACATGATGCAACTAATGCAATCAATTTCCAGGGCTATGACACCTTCCCTCTCTCTGTGTGATCGGGATCGAGCTGAAGCTCGCCGCGGCAACTCCGCCGTCGATCTCCGGGTATGGCGCCACTCCGGTCCCCATTCTCCTCCCTCTGGTCCTCCCGTGCCCTCCTGGCCCGATTCCCCCTCTCTCCCGTCACTGTTGCAGGCTGGGACGGGCGTTTGAGGACGGTCCCGAAGCTCCTCCACCATGGCCTCCTCGTCGCCGGCGACCCCGTCCTCCTTTGCCCTCCGCTCCACCTCCAGAGGACCGGCGGGTCCTCCCCGAGCCCGTTACGAACCTCTCCTCCCCTCGCCGTGGCCTCCCTCGCCGTCGGTGAGCCGCTCCCCTCTCGGACGCAAGGAGGAAGACGGACCTGACAGGTGGTCCCCACCTGTCAGCCTATCCTCCCCTCGTTCGCGCCCTGTCTCCTCTCCCCTAAGCCGCTGGCAGTCGGGCCCCGCACGTCATGTTTGAACCTGACTGCGCATGCGGCCGGCCGGCTGACCAGATGGGCCGGCCCAGCCCCTGGCCGCCCCTGGCTCAGGATCTGGTGCCCCTTTTCCCTTTTTATTTTCTTGTGGGTTTTGCAAAAATCCCACAGGACTAAATAATTTCCTAATGCAATTATTTTCTCCACCATGAATCTTAGAATATTGTATTGAATTTAATAGTGCCATCTGTGCAATTTATTGAAAGAGTTTTTATCACTAGTTTTATTTAAAACCTATTAAAAGCACCTTTTTAGCCTCCGTTATTGTGTTTCTAATATAGTCTTCATAGATAAATTTATTTTAAATATTTTTAATATGACTTTAGAGATTTAACATAATAGGTGAACATTTTTGATTGGTAGATTGAGTGCTCTGTTTGCATGCTTGTTTATTTATTGTCCTATTTCCACATCGATAGATTGCGCCATTGACGGAGAAGTTTGACTCGAAGACTTCGAAGAACCCGGAGAATTTGTCGAGCCAGGCAAGCACCCTTTGACCATGTCAAGAAACTATTTTAACTTGCATGTCATATAGCACTTTTCTTCCGCCATTATCGATCATATGATGTGGTGGTTTCCCCTTCGGTGGGATGCCTCCGGTACTTTCCGTTGATACTTGCATCGAGCACGACCCTACCACCTTATGAGGGTTGTGCGGGTGGGAGTAGATAGGTTGCTAGTAGATGCTAAGCAAGTGGGATGGGACTTATGCACGGTGATACCGAGAGGTGTGTGTTTTCAATACTCTTTCGAAAACCCCGTCGGGTGTCACTAATGCCCGAGGGAGATGATGATGAGTTGGGTGACCACTTTAGAAAGAAGTGGTGTACTGGAACAAATGGGTCTGTGTTTTCGAAAACGGATTAGATTTAAGGTCTCCTGACCGTCCCAACCTTACTTGCACGACCACGATACCCCTTATGGGACGGGGCTTTGTTGATTACCTTGGTGGGTGCTGGCAAGGAGCCCGCATTACTAGTGGCGGGAGTGGCGTGGTCACTCTCGATACGGGGTCGTACCGGATGTACGATCATGCGCTGTCTTTACAGGCACCGGGCACACCGTTGGTCCCCTCATGGATGGTACGGTTTCAGCAAGGCTCGTGTGATGAACGTCATGAGGGTTGGGTACCAATCGAGTGGACTCTTTATTTATTATTGCCGAGGGAAAGGCATTGTTTGGGTGCTTACCTCGGGTATGTATATACCGCGAGTCGTGGATGACACGGAAGTTCCCCGAGTCTTGTGGGTAAAGTGTGCAACCTCTGCAGAGTGTAAAACTATTCGAATAGCCGCGTCCGCGGTCATGGACAGTTGGAGGTCCTTCTTAATCTACGTCCGAATGTTTTCGTAAAATATTGGAGTGAGTATGGGTGTGTTAGTGACAAGAGGTCACGTGAGTCCAGTCCGATGACTGGGCATGAAAAATGAACTAAGTCCGATGACTTGGTGTGAGCAGAATGTGTTCAACTGATACCGTGATGGTATCGGCAATGTGTTATCATGAATACTTGGTTATTTGTTGATGCATAATTACTATTACTTGATCATGTCACTTGCATACAAAATCTGCTTTCCGCAAGTTACCTATAGTCCTATATCATGCATCATTATTGCCTCGTTCCGCTCTTGGGTTGCTTGCGAGTACATTCAAAGTACTCATTGTCTTGCCACTAGTTATTTAACTGGCCAGGCATGGAAGAACAGGAGTTTGTTGAAGAGTTCATTGGAGACGAACATGCGAACTACGACGCTTCCTAGTCAGAATGCCTGTAGGTTAGGAAGATGGCATGGGTTCACGCTTTCGACGAAGATTTCTGCTGCTTGTTCTAGACTTAGTGTTTGGCCCGAGTGGCCCTATCCTTGTAAGACTGGGACCTTCGTGGTCATCATTTGTGTAAGACGCTTAATGTGGATGTAAGACTCTTTTATTTAGCTTATGTGTGTTCAGTGAGCATTGATCTCTGGGATCACTGTACATGTGCAATCGGTGATCTCGACTTATGAGTCGGGGTCCCCACAGAGCTAGCATCAGAGCCGGCCTGACCGTAGGAAGCCCTTAGTTAGCATGGATGTTCGTAGGATTAAAGCCGTTTTGAAAACTACACCTAGCTTTGGAACTTAGGAATTCTGCACTATTTATCTCTCCTATGCTTCACACAACAATTTGCTGACTCTCCTCTTTTCAAACCTTTGTAGATGGCTGTCGTACCCGAAGCCTTGCTGACATCCGGCTTTCCCTTACTCCTTGGGGACAGCCTGGAGAAGTGCCAGTTTCGTCAACCACCCATTTTCCTCTACCACGAGCACTGGGTCGATGCCGTCATGAAGGTGTACCACGTGAATGTGGTCATGAAGGCAAACGACTCCCCGACCAGTTGGTTCTTTGAAGGACCACGGATGGAGACTATGATACTTGCCGTCGAGACAGCTGCACGCAAGGCCCTCCTACACCTTTGAGACATCATTCCAGAGATGGCTGATGAGCCAGCTACTCGCTACCTTCCCTTCAGGAAGGATGACTTGGGCGAGAGTTGGACGCTGATTCCGGCCAAGGAGGATGGCGCATCACTCCGGTTCCATACCTACTTCAGTCTCTCCACCGATAGTCTGGTTCACACTTTGGTGAAGGAATCCGTGAAGCTCCGCGAGGAACTTCACCACACCCGAGGGCTACTTTGACAAGCCAAGACTAAGCCAGACAAGATCAAGAAGGATGGAGCCCCCGAGGGACGACCAGCTGTTGCTTATCGAGGAGGAGTACCCCCAGCCAGTGATGCACCTGCGCGTAGACGTCGCATGAGTGCAAAGGAGTACCGTAAGCTCTTCACCGACCCGTGCGTAAGGCGTCATTGGGATGGGCCTCCTCGTTCCCCGACCCCGTCGACCGGGAACGATGCTCGTTCTGAGGATGAGCCAGAGGAAGAACCAGAGGAGCATGACTATGAGACCGAGCACTCCACCACCTGAATCCGAGAACCCCTAGGGTAGGATCAGACATGTATCCCTCATGCGTAGTTGAGTCTGTGAAATGGTTCATGTGAAACCATGTGTGCTTCTTGTTGTTTCGTTGTTTGTGTGTTCCGATGCAAGTCGCGCTTTTGCCTTGGGCAACATGTAAGCGACTACATCGTCTATCTTAATATATGTTGTTGGTCTTTTGACCTTCGTTTCTTCACACTTGCACTGGACCGACCCCCTTAGGTGCGCTTTGTCGTTTTGCTTATCCTCTTGTTGACCCCAGTTGTTTGACTTGGCTACTCCCAACAGGATGGTGACTGCTACACGCAACACCTCCTTCACCAACCCCGAAGCCAGCAACTCGAGCCAGCAGCAGGGTGATGGTGGGGCTGCTCACGGTGGAGAACACTAGGAGCAGTCTCAAGGCGACATTCCCTCGCCACCACCTCCGCCGGAGAACATGACCATAGCTCAGTTCCTCCAAGTTCTCCGGGAGGAGCACCAGGCCAAGAATGCTGCTCTCCAGCAGATGGCCCAGGCTCTCGGGATCAACCAGCAGCAGGGTAGGAATGGCAATGGCCGCTCCACGCTGTCTGAGTTCATGAGAAACTCGCCCCCGACCTTCAATGAGACTGCTAAACCATTGGATGCTGACGACTGGATCTGCACCATCGAGGACCTCCTTACACTGATCAACTGCAATGAGGATCGTGAGAAGGTGCTTTAGGCCTCTCACTACCTCGGAGGTACCGCCCGAGCTTGGTGGGATGGATTCAAGGTCATGCAAGGAGAACATGCTATCACGTGGAATGACTTCAAGGAAGGATTCCTCACTGCCCATATCCCATCTGGGATAATGGCTATCAAGAAGAGAGAGTTCCAAGCGCTGAAGAAAGGAAGTGGATCTATCAAGGAGTACCTACAGAAGTTCAACCTGCTGTCAAGGTATGCACCTGAAGACGTCAGCACAGAGGCTACCAACAAGGAGCGCTTCATGGAAGGACTTCAGCAAGTTCTGCAGTATCAGCTCGTCATTTGCGACTGCCGCACCTTCTTTGATCTTGTAAACAAAGCCCTCATGTTGGAAGACAAGCGTCATGCCATCAACGACACTCGCAAGCGCGAGATGATCAGCAAAGGAAGCTCAAGCAACCAAAAGCCTCGCCCATGGCAGCCAGCTCCAGCCAAGTCAACCTATCAGCCATAGCAGGCTAGACCTCCTGCGCCTCATCCGAGCTACCAGCCTTAGCAGTATGCCAATCCCAGGCCAGCCTACAACTACAACCCCAATAACAACAATGGTGGCAAGAACCTCAACAACAACCCTGGGCAAGTCACCTGCTTTGGATGTGGTTAGCCTAGACACATCTCTAGGCTTTCTCCCCGTAGGAAGCCTGATACACCGTGCCGCAATGCGCCAGCTCAAGGTCAAGCCCGTGGAGCACCGCCAAGGAACCCAGCTCCCCGCAACCCGCCTAACAGTAGCAAGGGTCGTGTGAATAACGTCACCGCAGAGGAAGCCCAGGAAGACCCGGACGTCATACTGGGTACGTTCCTCGTCAACTCAACCCCAGCAATAGTATTGTTTGATTGTGGAGCTTCGCATTCTTTTGTCACCCAAAAGTTTGCACTAGAGAGTGGCATGGAGCCTACACCCTTGGGTAGCCGTATGCTGATACAAACCCCCGGTTCAGTTATGAAGTCTGGATTAGGGTGTAAGGGGGTGAAGATTGACATCAACGGGGTAGACTTCCTAGCAGATCTTATAGTTCTGGATTCACCCAGCTTGGATATTATCTTTGGCATGAACTGGTTGACTAAGTACCAAGGCTTACTAGACTGTGCCAACAGGACTATCACCATGACCAATAACCGAGGTGTGGAAGTCAAGTATGTCCCCAACCCTGTTATACGCAAGCCCCTCAGGTTAACTGCCTGTCGGGAGTTGAGTTGGATCAAGTGCCAGTAGTATGTGAATACCCGGATGTGTTTTTTGATGAGCTGCCCGGGATGCCTCCTGACCGCGACATTGAGTTCATCATTGAGCTTATGCCCAGATCAATGCCCATCTATAATAAGGCCTATAGGATGGGATCCGAGGAGTTGGCTGAATTGAAGAAGCAACTAGCAGAGCAGCTCAGGAAAGGATTTATTCGCCCTAGTGCCTCTCCTTGCAGATCTCCTGTTCTATTTGTGTCCAAGAGAGACGACACTATCAGACTCTGCATCGATTATCGTTCTCTCAATGAGGTCACAATAAAGAACAAGTATCCACTCCCCAAGATTGAAGACCTGTTTGATCAGTTGAATGGAGCCAAGGTGTTCTCCAAGATCGATCTCAGGTCTGGGTACTATCAGCTGAAGATCAGACCTCAAGATATTCCGAAGACAACATTTGTGACCCGGTATGGCCTGTATGAATACACGGTCATGTCATTTGGATTGACGAATGCCCCGGCCTACTTCATGTACCTCATGAATAAAGTCTTCATGGAGTACTTGGACAAGTTCGTTGTTGTCTTCATTGATGACATCCTTGTCTTCTCCAAGTCTGAAGAGGAGCATGAAGAGCACTTGAGGTTGGTCCTAGAGAAGCTTCTAGAGCACCAGCTTTATGCCAAGTTCAGCAAGTGTGTATTCTGGCTGCATGAAGTTGGATTCTTGGGTCATATGTTGACTGCGGAGGGACTATCAGTAGACCCCAACCACAATGAAGGAAGTCAGGAGCTTTCTCGGACTCGTGGGATATTACCGCAAGTTCGTAGAAGTATTCTCAAGCATCGCCCGACCAATGACCCAGCTCCTGAAGAAGGACAAGAAGTTCGAGTGGACCTCTAAGTGCGAGGAAAGCTTCCAGGAGCTCAAGAAGAGATTGACCACAACCCCTGTTTTGGCCACCCCCGATATTCACAAGGAGTTTGTGATTTATTGTGATGCATCAAGAACCGGGCTTGGAGGTGTTCTGATGCAAGAAGGCAGAGTCGTAGCATATCTTTCTAGATAGCTACGTCCTCATGAAGAGAACTACGCAACTCATGATCTAGAGTTTGCAGCCGTGGTTCATGGCTTGAAGACATGGCGGCATTATATTTTGGGGAAGCGATGTGAGATATTCACAGACCACAAGAGTTTGAAGTATATCTTCACTCAAAGGGAATTGAACATGAGGCAGCGAAGATGGTTGGAGTTGATCAAGGACTACGACCTCAGTGTTCAATACCACCCCGGAAAAGCCAATGTGGTAGCCGACGCCTTAAGCAGAAAGGCTTGTTCCTTGAATGCTATGATTAAGGAAAGGCTACCCGCTTTGTATGTTGAGCTTGAGAGCTTCGGCTTAGAACTGGTTGCACTAGGATTTGTCGCCAACCTTGAAGCGAAGCCTACCTTGATGGATGATATCAAAGAATCCTAGAAGGTACACGAGAGCATTGAAGGCATCAAGAGGAAGATCAAGGCAGGCAAGGCCCCAGGATTCTCAAAGGATGAACAAGGAGTTGTATGGTTCGGGGAGCGCATTTGCGTACCCAACAGAGAAGAGCTCAAGAACCTGATCTTGCAAGAAGCTCATAGCAATCCCTAGTCCATCCATCCTGGAGGAACCAAGACGTATCAAGACCTCAAGGCAAGATTTTGGTGGCATGGCATGAAGTGGGAGATAGGCACGTTCGTGGCTAAATATGATGTGTGCCAGAGGGTCAAGGCTGAGCATTAGCAACCCGCCGGACTACTGCAGCCCCTTAAAGTGCCTGAATGGAAGTGGGATAAAATCGGGATGGACTTCATCACCGGTTTACCAAGGTCAAGCAAGGAACATGATTCCGTTTGGGTCATTGTCGACCACCTGACCAAGGTCGCCCATTTTATTCCCGTCAAGACCACCTATGATGGCAACAAGTTAGCGAGCCTCTACATCGAGCGGATTGTAAGCCTCCACGGAGTTCCAAAGGAGATCGTGTCAGACCGAGGAACCTAGTTCACCTCAAGGTTCTGGAAGAAATTTCAAGAAGCGATGGGAACCAAGCTCTCCTTCAGCACTGCTTTCCACCCCCAGACCGCGCTTGTGTTCTGGCATATGGAGCCAAGTGGGAAGATTGCTTACCGTTCGCCGAGTTCTCCCACAACAACAGCTATCAGTCAAGCCTTCAGATGGCACCATTTGAGGTGTTGTATGGACGCAAGTGTCGTACTCCCCTCAACTCATCGGAGACCGGAGAAGGATTAATATTTGGACCAGATATCCTCCACGAAGCCGAAGAGCAAGTTCAACTCATCCGCGAGTGCCTCAAGACCGCTAAGTCAAGACAAAAGAGCCACGCCGACTCTCAGCACCGAGGACTGAACCTCGACGTTGGAGATTATGTCTACCTCCGCATCACGCCTCTCAAGGGAACCAAGCATTTTCACATCAAAGGAAAGGTCGCGCCAAGGTATATCGGACCCTTCAGGATCACTACAAGACGAGGAGAAGTTGCTTATCAGCTAGAGCTACCTTCCGAGCTGTCGGATGTGCACAACGTCTTCCATGTGTTGCAGCTCCGGAAGTGTCTACAAGTTCCCGGCCGCCCCGACCTCTACAAAGACATCGACCATCAGGCCATCGACCTTCAACCAGATCTCACTTATCATGAGAGGCCTATCCGCATTTTGGATGAAGCTGAGCGCTACACCCGAAGCCGCACCATCAAGTACTTCAAGGTCCAGTGGAGCAACTACATGGAAGCAGAAGCAACATGGGAGCATGAAGATTATCTCAGATCAGAGTCTCCATATCTTTTTAGCGCTTAGCCTAGGAATCTCGGGGACGAGATTCTTGTAAGGGGGGAAGGTCTGTCACACCCTGTATTTTGGCACAATGTTGTGTTTGGTTTTATAAAAATTTGGAGCCAACAGAAACTTTTTGGAATGAAAGCTTGTTTGATGGCTTGGATGATCATGTTTGGCACTATTAGGTTCTACTCAACTCCACCTTCATCTTCCTTGATCCAAATTCCTTGCCCTATGATCATGCCATGTGAATATAGCTCAAAAATATTTTTTATCAAAATTTATTTTCACCAAAAAGGATTTATTCAATTTAAGATCACTAAAACCCCTGAATTGAGGTACGAACTACAAGTCCTCAATTTAGGTGGATCTTTTCTTCCCAAATGCTTTATTTGAAACCTACTGTTTATATGACTTCTCAAAACCACCAAATATTATTTTTAAAGATTATTGTCATATTTTATTTAAAGGCTTTTTCTTAAGGGCAGAAATGGCTTTTCCTAAGGGAAAATTATTTAGATGCTTGGGAAATATTTGAGAAAATTTAGAGAGACTCAGTGGACATATATTTTCCATATATATGAGTTTCAACACAAGGGCTTGATCATAACATGGGCAAAACCCCTCAAAACCCTTTTTGTTCAGATTGAACTTTTGGAATGATTCTATAAGAAATATTTTCAATAAAATTCAGGGAAATTCTAGCAAGTCAACGCTATCACAAGTGATGATCTTGCAAAGTTTCATCCCCATTCAAGTTGGTTTGCTTCATCAAAGCAACCCAAATCCATTTCTGTCCAGATTCAAATTTTGACAACTTTACATTGTGAAGTGTCTTCCCTTGACCTCAAACTTTGCGGGAATGCTCTAATGACCAATTAGTGATGATCCACTCAGTGGTGTATGAAGGGTTAAAGCCTAACCCCTTTGAATCTATAGAAAACGGATTCTGTCTATTTCTAGGTTTTCCCTAGGTCCCATTATGAACTTTCTTCTCTAAAGCTCAAACTTGGTGATCACTCTTGTTTTCCATCACCCCTTGACCTTGTCAAATGTCAAGATGATCCAAATTCATTTGACCCCCCTAAACATCATCAAACGCCTTCTACCAGAAATGTAAAACTGGCATTTTCACCTCAAATCCTTTTACCCTTGCCTCCTCCTTTTTACCACAGCTCCACCCATACCCCCAGCACCTCCAGTAGCAATCCCAACGGCTAGCTCCATGATTGAGATGGTGAAAACCCCCATTTTTACCCTCTGGTCCACCTGGCAGGACCTCTTTTCCCTCTATCCCTCTATTCTAATCCCTCCCAGAGCATCCAAGGGGCTAGCTCAGTTAGTTTTCTTCCCCTAGATCCCCTGGACATGAGCATCCAACGGGCCATGGCATCCAAGGGGACTATAGTGCCGACCAGCACTGTAGTCGCTGGCCAGTGCATGGCCCTGGCCGCCTTGACCCTCCCTCTGGCGCCGTCTAGTCGGCCTCGACGTCTGCAGCCCTGCAGGCGGTCGGCCTCTCCTCCCTCTCTCTCCTTCTTCCTCCTCCGCGCGTGCCTGCCACCGCCCGAGCCGGCCAATGCGAAAGCTCACACACGCGTGCCTCCCCTCCTCTCTCCTTTCTCCCCCTGGCGTGGACTGACCACAGGAAGACCCCCAGGGCCTCCCCTCTCCCTCCCGTGGCCTGTGGTGAGCACCCCGTGCTCACCGGCGCACGGCGCCCTCGATGGATCAGGCCCGCCTACAAAAGGCACCCCGGAGATCTTCTCTCCCTTTTGATCTCTCTCCACCCCAATAGGCTGCCTGTGAAGCCTAAGCCCTTCCCGCTCTCTATGCTCGGGATCGAGTCGAAGCTCGCCGCGGCAACTCCGCCGTCGATCTCCGGGTACGGAGCCACTCCGGTCCCCATTCTCCTCCCTCTGGTCCACCAGTGCCCTCCTGACCCAATTCCCCCTCTCTCCCGTCGTTGTTGCAGGCTGGGACGGGCGTTTGAGGACGGTCCCGAAGCTCCTCCGCCGCGGCCTCCTCATCGCCGGCAACCCGTCCTCCTCCGCCCTTCGCTCCACCTCCAGAGGACTGGTGGGTCCTCCCCGAGCCCGTTCCGACCCTCTCCTCCCCTCGCCGTGGCCTCCCTCGCCGTCGGTGAGCCGCTCCCGTCTCGGACGAGAGGAGGAAGACAGACCTGACAGGTGGTCCCCACCTGTCAGCCTCTCCTCCCCTCGCCCGCGCCCTCTCTCCTATCCCCTGTGCCGCTGGCAGCCGGGCCCCGCGCGTCAGGTTTGAACCTGACTGCGCGCCCGGCTGGCTGGCTAACCAGATGGGCCGGCCCAGCCCCTGGCCGCCCCTGGCTCAAGATCTGGTGCCCTTTTTCCCTTTTTATTTTCTTGTGGGTTTTGCAAAAATCCCACAGGACTAAATAATTGCCCAATGCAATTATTTTCTCCATCATAAATCTTAGAATATTGTATAGAATTTAATAGTGCCATCTGTGCAATTTACTGAAAGAGTTTTTATCACTAGTTTTATTTTAACCTATTAAAAGCACCTTTTTAGCCTCCGTTATTGTGTTTCTAATATAGTCGTCAGAGATAAATTTCTTTTAAATTTTTTTAATATGACTTTAGAGATTTAACAGAATAGGTGAACATTTTTGATAGGTAGATTGAGTGCTCTGTTTGCATGCTTGTTTATTTATTGTTGCTATTTCCGCATTGATAGATTGCGCCGTTGACGGAGAAGTTGGACTCAAAGACTTCGAAGACCCCGGAGAATTTTTCGAGCTAGGCAAGCAGCCCTTTGACAATGTCAAGAAACTATTTTAACTTGCATATCATATAGCACTTTTCTTCCGGCATTATCGATCATATGATGTGGTGGTTTCCCCTTTGGTGGGATGCCTCCGGTGCTTTCCGTTGATACTTGCATCGAGCACGACCCTACCACCTTATGAGGGTTGTGCGGGTGGGAGTAGATAGGTTGCTAGTAGATTCTATGCAAGTGGGATGGGACTTATGCACGCTGATTCCGATAGGTGTGTGTTTTCAATACTCTTTCGAAAACCCCGTCGGGTGTCACTAATGCCCGAGGGAGATGATGATGAGTTGGGTGACCACTTGAGAAAGAAGTGGTGTATCGGAACAAATGGTTGTGTGTTTTCGAAAACGGATTAGATTTAAGGTCTCCTGACCATCCCAACCTTACTTGCATGACCACGATACCCCTTATGGGATGGTGCTTTGTTGATTACCTTGGTGGGTGCTAGCAAGGAGCCCGCATTACTAGTGGCGGGAGTGGCGTGGTCACTCTCGATACGCGGTCGTACCGGATGTACGATCATGCGCTCCCTTTACAGGCACCGGGCATAGCGTGTGTCCCCTCATGGATGAACGTCATGAGGGCTGGGTACCAATCGAGTGGACTCTTTGTTTAGTATCGCCGGGGGAAAGGCATTGTTCGGGTGTTTACCTCGGGTATGTATATACCACGAGTCGTGGATGACATGGAAGTTCCCCGAGTCTTGTGGGTAAAGTGTGCAACCTCTACAGAGTGTAAAACTATTCGAATAGCCGCGTCCGTGGTCATGGATAATTGGAGGTCCTTCTTAGACTATGTCTGAATGTTTTCGTAAAATATTGGAGTGAGTATGGGTGTGTTAGTGACAAGAGGTCACGTGAGTCCAGTCCGATGACTGGGCATGAAAAATGAACTAAGTCCGATGACTTGGTGTGAGCAGAATGTGTTCAACTGATACCGTGATGGTATCGGCAATGTGTTATCATGAATACTTGGTTATTTGTTGATGCATAATTACTATTACTTGATCATGTCACTTGCATACAAAATCAGCTTTCCGCAAGTTACCTATAGTGTTATATTATGCATCATTATTGCCTCGTTCCGCTCTTGGGTTGCTTGCGAGTACATTCAAAGTACTCATTGGCTTGCCATTGGTTATTTAACTGGCCAGGCATGGAAGAATAGGAGTTTGTTGAAGAGTTCGTTAGAGACGAACATGCGAACTAGGACGCTTCCGAGTCAGAATGCCTGTAGGTTAAGGCAGATGGCATGGGTTCACGGTTTCAACGAAGATTTCCACTGCTTGTTCTAGACTTAGTGTCTGGCCCGAGTGGCCCTATCCTTGTAAGACTGAGACCTTTGTGGTCATCATTTGTGTAAGACGCTTAATGTGGATGTAAGACTCTTTTATTCAGCTTCTGTGTGTTCAGTGAGCATTGATCTCTGGGATCACTGTACACGTGCAATCGGTGATCTCGACTAATGAGTCGGGGTCCCCACACTGGGGCTCTCCCCAACCGAGGACCCTGGCTCCCCGATGGCGGTGTTATCTGGCGACACTCCTCGTAGGGAGGATTCAGAGAAGGCTGCGGGAGACGATCTGGAGGAGGTGTCCCCTTCATCACAGAGCACGCTCCTGCATGGCCTTGAAGACGACGACGATGCTGGAGAAGCCTCTGCTGCGAGTGCTCTATGTTCCACAAAGGTCCTCAAGGGGCCGGGACCCACTCCTCGCGCCTCTCAGTTCGCCGGCCTGGCAACCCCCAGTTAGAGCGGGGTTAAGTCCCCCTGGTGTGCCCTGCCCGTGCCGGCAAGGTGGTCGAAGCGCCCGCCTTGCCTCCACCTGAACTGCGGCCTGCGGGCGAGGTAGATGGGTCTAGGGCCGGAATGGCTTCTTCGACTGCTGCCCTTGCGTACAACGCCCCTGCTCCCCCACGCGGTGGTGCCCTCCCGGAGAAGGGCGAGGACACTTTCGCCGTCGTGGAAGTGGAGAAGAAGAGGAAGTGGGTCGGCATGGAAGAGTGAGTAATCCCTCTTAGCCTTGGTCGCCTACCGGTAGCTCAGGTGCTGATGGTTTCTCCTTTGCTTGGTGACCAGGAACGCCGTTGCGCTAAAGATGAGGAAGAAGAAAGTGGGCGTCAAGCCGAAGGTGCTTTCCGATGCGCTGCCTCCTCCTAATGCCCCTATGCTATCTGACAAGGTACCGGACGTCATGGGTGTGGGAGTTCACGGGGCGATCCTCCTAGTCGCTGTCGCAGAGCCCCCGATGCTAGTTGGTGTTGCCGCTCCTGCCCTTGGTGGTGCGTTGGTGCTACTATCCTGAGAGCCAATCCCCAAGGGCTAGCTGCCCGCAGACCCGTCTGCCTCCACCTTGCTTGTGGTTGTAGCGCAGCTCCCGGAACCTCCTGCTCCTCATGCTTCTCCCACCCTGGGGGCGTCTTCTGCGATCTCACAGGTAACATGTCCGGACGAGGCCCTGACGGCCGCATCACGCGGCCCCGGTGTCCTGGATAGGGCACACACCGCTCTGGGTCAGGTTCGGGATGCCCTCAAGGGTGCTTATGATCACCTTGCGAAGGGGCGCCTGGGGCTCCTCTCCGGGTGGCTCGAGGGCGATGCTTGTGCCATGGCGGTTTGGTCCCAAGCCAAGGACATCGCGGAGGTGAGCGAGAAGGAGGCTGTGTCAGCCAGAGCGGCCCACAAAGCAGACCGACGCTGTGTCCTCTACCAGTTGTTGCGATGAGGCAGATACCCGCCTGATGGTTCTTTAGGAGGAGACGTTCGCGCTTGCAGAGCAGCTGTGTCACCAAGAGGAAGCCCTCGAGACCCTCAAGGTCAAGCTTTCCGATTAAGACTCCACGATGTCCAGGGCGACAGCCAACCAAGACATGGAGTGTGAGCACGTGGACATGCAGGAGAAGGAAGTTGCCGCGGAGAAGGCTCAGCTCGACACCAGTGAGAAAGCCCTCGCCGCGACTGAGGAGAATAAGGCTGCAAAACTCAATGCCTTTCCCTCCGTCGAGCTCAGGCTTCACCAAGCGCTCCACTCCCATTGTCAGGAAAGGTTTACGGAGCCCCGGGTGGTTCCGGAGAGTGGCTCCATGGGGCTCTCTTCAAAGCTCATCGAGGCGCTGGAGGGTGCCATTGTCAAGGCGGAGGAAGTCTTGGAGAGTGAGTGTTGCAACCTCTTTTTCGAGGCCGCGACCTGCATCTTCAGCCACATCCGCCTTCCCGACCTAGGGTTTGACTTCAGCTCTGTGATCTCCACGGTCAATCCTGAGGTTCGCGCAACCGCTGCAGCGGCCATGGAGAGCGTTGTGGGGGCGCTGATGAAGAAGTTCACCTACGTTGCTGTTCCTCCACCTCCTGAAGCTGCATGGGTTAGCGGCAAACAAGACGATGCCAGCGACGTCAACAACGAGTTCCCCGCGGCTAGGACAAGCGGTGGCGATGTTAGACTTGTTTCCTGCAACGTTCATCATGCTTGGAGGAGACGTTAGACTTGTTTGCATTTCTTAAAACATTTAATGCTTGTAATAACTATTGAATTGTGTGGTTGCTTTCTTCGCCTTGTTTCCTTATTGCTTGTTGTGATGCTCTGCATCGACAGGGCACGGTCCCGCGCATACATCAGCCACCATTGGGGCATATGAATCACCAAGACGATGCTAATGGGTGAGGGGCTACCGGACTAGTGAGGCTACTGAGTCGCGATGCTCAGGTGTCCCCCTAGAGTTACAAGCAGCCCTCATGAAGGAAACATGTTGAAGATGGGGTTTACTTGGAGATTTTAACACCTTGGGCTCTACGTCGGCAGGGCCTGGTCCCACACATACCTCAGTCGGCGTTGGGCCGACCGGATCACCAGGACGATGCCAAGGGGTGAGGGGCTATAGGGCTAGTGAGTCTCCTGACTCAGGATGCTCAGGAGTCCCCCTTGATGTACAATGCTTAGGTGTCCCTCCTTAGAGATTTTGAGCACTTCAAGCTCTGCATCGGCAGGGACTAGTCCCGTGCATACCTCAGCCGTCGTTGGGCCGTTTGGATCACCGGATGATTCCAAGGGGTGAGGGGCTACGGGCAAGTGAGGCTCCCGAGTCGCAATGCTTAGGAGTCCCCCTTGACATACGAGCAGCTCCCATACCTTTCCTTGCCAGCTTTTCCCGAGAGGGGCGCATGAAGACCAGGTTTTGCAGACCTGGTAAGGTAGCGTGTACCAGGCTTGGCCCGATAGTAGCCCCCATGCAGCCCCCTCATGCGAACATCCAAGGGGAATGCACGGAGATGGGTCCGCGAGGGGCCTTCCTGAGGTTGGATGTAGCCGCGGGGGCGCCTCATTTGTTTATCCCCAACACAGATCATAGGGCTTCCACGTTGTGTGGGCATATTCATTAGAGGACTGTGTCCTCTGCCAGCGAAGAGAATGGGGCTTCCACTTGGGCGTGGGAATGGGGGCCCCTGGCTCTTGAGCCCCCTGGGCGTGTACAGCCCATTAAGTTCGTATGTGTGGGATGCACGGTACAACTGGGAGGTGTATCTGGGCACTCGCGAGGGTGCTCTAGCCCCGCGAGGCCCTACCTCAAAGGAGGTTTGCGCCTGAATCTTCCTGTAGATAGCGCCGTCCGATGTCTTGTAAATTTTGAGAAAACTGCGCCTAATGCATTTCCAAGGGCCATCGTATGAGAAGGACAAACACCAGTGACCCCTAGAGGTGACGCGAATGGGGCCGTCCCACCAGACAGAGCTCAACCACTAGATTTATTGACGTTGTAGGGACGGACCCGTGCACAGACGTCGTGCCCAGTCTTCTCATGCAACAACTTAGAGGAGAAAACACTTGGCGCTCGGCTCCTTCGACGACAAAAAACCGACCGAGGTTGCAGGAACCGTGTCGCGCGCCCTGACTCACCCACTCCTAATTAGCTCACGCGAGGACAAAGCACCAAGGCCGCGGGAGGTGACGTGCACACGGCTGGCCCGCGAAATAGAGCTTGACCGCTTGGATTTATCAACGTTGTAGGGACGGACCCGTGCATACATGTACAGCCAACCCTTAATCATGAGGTTGTCGAAGGTAGGATCATTAGGGCGCGGCGACATTCGTGGTGGCGAGGCACCGTGCAGGCAAGATGGAATTTTAGGAAATACATCATATGCATGAAAGGGGCTGAAATACGCATAAATGAAGTGACTGCAGAGGTGTGCCCTGATCGTCTGAGGATAATGCAGCCCGGTGGGTGCCCTCAGCCGAGTGAACCAAAAAGTTACCTGGCTCGAATCAAAAGTCACCTCGTGGCCATACCATGAAGAGTCAAAGCTGCAGTCGTAGCCTGATCTTGTGCCTCCATGAGCGGGACCCTCATGAGCTTGTCGCCTCCTGGGGCTCGGGACCCCCGGTCGGTCTGGGCACCTCCTCCAACTCCTTGTTGTGCCTCGCCCGGTAACCCATGATCATGGCCCGGGTAAGGCGCTGGATCATGGCACCCCCGTTCTCCAGGACGAGGGGCATGCGGACGTAGTGGCACGGGTAGACCCTGCTACGGTCGGCATGCGTCGGCCAAAAGACGTCCTGGGACGCGGCCCTGTTAATCGTGAGCACGCTAACGTAGACACGTGGCTTGTCGACCAGGCCGACGATGGCGGCTGCACTTGGCGGTGTAGGGCAGCTCCCTCCTCGCGTGGCCTGAGCTTCCTGAAGCTCCTCGATCGCTCTTGTGACAAATTCTCGCGAGGTCAACACTTCGCGCGGTGCTCCCGGCTTGGATAGACGCACATCAGAACACGCCTCCAAGTTGTGCCCAAACGCCTCCCTCGTCTCGCTGGTCAGTCCAGTAGCTTCCCGGATAGAAGCCCCCGAGCCCGACCAAATGGGTCGCCAAGCATGCCTTCCTATGCGATGGAGGGAGGGGCATCGGCCCTAGGCGCTGAGCCTGAGGCGACGTCCTTGGAGGTTTCAACCCCCTAGCGCCCTACGGAGGTGAGCTTCTACTTCTTCCTGGGGACATCCTCATGAGGCATGGCATCTCCCTCGTCATCCAGGGGCTTAGCTGCTGCGGCACGGTAAGCACACTCGAGGGAGACGACATCATCTTTCTCATCGCATGTGACGATCATGACGCCTCCACTCCCTGACATCTTGAGGATGTTGTGGCCATGATGAGTGATCGTCATTAACTTGGCGAGGGCTGGGTACCAAAGGATTGCGTTGTACGAGAGGTGGATGTGGACGACGTCAAAGACAATGATCTTGGTGTGGTAGTTCTAGCGTGCACCGAAGGTGACAAGCAGGAGCACTTGCCCAATGGGGACCATGGATCCGTTAGTGACTCTTGAGAAGGGTTTAGTTGGCATGAGCTGGTCGTATGTCACTTGAAGCGTCTCGAGGGTCTCAAGGGAGAGGACATTGAGCCCCGCTCCACTGTTAATGAGGGTCTTGTTGACGAGGACATTGCTGATGGTCGGTGTGCACAGCATGGGGAGCATGCCTACCAAGGCTGAGCACCTGAGCGGATCACTCGAGTCGAAGGTGATTGCGGTCAGGGACCACTTGAGGGGCGCATGGCTTTGGGCTTCGGGAGAGCTGCATTCAGCTCCCACGTGAACTGCTTGAAGATGATGTTTGGTGCTGGGGCTTGGGCACCTCCCAGGATACAGGCTATCGCCCTGACCTCCTAGAAGCACCTAGCCCCGTCGTCCTGCCTGTCCTCTTCCTTCCTCCTAGGTGGCGGTGGCAGTGGGGGTAGGACGACCTCACGAGGACGGGCCTCATAGGCTGGCCATGGCGTGACCTCCGGAGGGTCGTCGCACTAGTGGTCCTCCTGAGGCCGGTCTCGCTACTCCTGGTGCGGCTCCTGGTTGTCCCAACGGCCTCCGTTGCGGCCTCCACTGCGTCCGAAGCCACGGTTACTACGTCCAGGGCGCCAGCCAAAGTGCTCGTCACGGACCACCCTAAGCTCCTGGCAATCGATGGTGTTTTGGTTGTTGGTGCCATGGAAGATGTAGAATGGTCACCCTCCTCTAGGGGGTTCCTCGTCTCGGTAGCGCTTCGCCTCTGGCTCGGCCGCCAGCACCATGGGGGCGTTGCACTTCGCCTCTGTGGTCTTGGTATTCTTGTCCTCTGGCTCCACCTCTAGCAGCTCGCTGAGTGAGAGGCGGCCCTCCTCGGCCTTGGCACACTTGTTCGTCAGGTTGAACGTCTCAAGGGCCTAGCATAGTTCATAGTTGATGGCGTGCTCCTCCTTCATCCTCGTGTTCCTGACACTGTCGATGAACATGAAGGTGATGGCCTCATCCGACGTCCTCGGGATCTTGAGGCGGGTGGTCTTGAAGTGTTGTATAAACTTGTGCAGGGTCTCTCCCTCCAGTTGCTTCACATGTTGTAGGTCGTTCACAGCAATTGCACGGTCGTGGGAACCATGGAAGTTGGCGACGAAGCGCTTGCATAGGTCATCCCACGAGGTGATGGACCCCTCCGGGAGGTTAAGCCGTCAGGAGAGCATGCCTCCCTTGAGTTCCACAGGGAATCAGCTGGCCATGACCTTATCATCTCCACCAGTCGCCTGGATTCTCCACGAGTAGAGTTGTAGGAACTCAGTAGGATCTATTTCCAGAACGCCGATTTCAGGCTCCGCAAAACCCAAGGAAGTTCGAACACAGGGGAGTGTGCGAAGATCCCTAACATCCTCACATGCCAGGCTCACAACTCGATGGTTTGGATGACGAACTCGCACGATGACGAGGAAGAAGATTGCACATGATGATTTACCCAGGTTCGGGCTGCTGCGAAGCGTAAAACCCTACTCCTACTTTTGTGGATTGCCTCACGAGGAGGTTTGTGGATGAACTAGTAGAGTTGTGAGTTGCCTCGTTAGGGCACTCTGGTGGTATTGCCTCTCTTCTTCCGTCTCTCTCTTTCTTCATCCCTCTCTATGATGCAACCTAGCCTCTATTTATGGTGGACCGGGTCCTCTTCCCTTATCGCTATGGCACGAAGGGATCCCACAAAGGCCAAATTCGAAGGGGATAGGATTACATCTTTACCCCGACAAAAGGTGGTCTTTGTCTGTAAAGTAGTTTTTGATGACGCAGAGGTGGGCTTGGTGATAACATCCGTCCTGCAGGGCTCATGGTCATAGTCTTGTTGCACCAGAATGGAATCCTTTGGGTGGTGCTTTGGGAACCCGCATACGTCCTTGCTCCCTTTGCCCCAACGGAGAAACTTTACTGCCTAGAGTGCTGGTGCCCGCCTGTCCCACCTTACATCATCCTTGGCCTCCCAAGGAGAAGTGTTGCATAGAGATCTCCACCGCTCTGGAGAGGGCCCAAGGTGGCCTTTTCCTTTGCGGGTCTTGGTACTGCTCCCCTCGCGAGTTTAGGGATTTCGCGAGGGCCTTGTCTTGAGTGAGGTTGCGCTCACCTTTCTTGGCTGACGAGGTGGGCCATGCCGTGGGCTGCAGGAAGGTAGGTCCAGGTACCCCCGTTCCCAAAATGCCGACAAGAGGAGCAATGCTGCTCCCTAAGCCTGTTCCTCCCTGAACCCCATTGCATGTCACCGCTGCAGCAATGTCGGTGACAAGGATGAGGGACGTCGGCGCTACGGCTGATGCGTTCGATGTAGATAGCACAACCGAAGTGCAGACCATGGTCCAGAAGGAGGCAAACTGAGCGGTGCCACCGTCCCTCTCGCAATCATCGAGCAAGCCAACCTAATCCCAGGGAGTGCAGCTCGGTCCGATAGGCACAAAAAGGTACACGGCTATACTCCTCTCTCCTGTCCTTCCCCGCCCGTGATCAATTCTGCATAGCGGTGCTGCTGGTAGTGTTGATAAGCTCGGGTGAGTCTCGGTCCTGCATTTATCCCGACAAGGGTAAATCTCGAGCCGAATGCTAGAGTGAATCCATCGATTGGAACCCCCAGCAAACGAACCACGTCAAGCCCCCATGCGCCAATGCCTCCATCACATTGGTCATTACGGGACCGTTGGACGCGAAGAAAAGGAGAGAAGGCTTGGTCATTCATGTTTAGTCCCCCGTTTTTTGTTAGTTATGAATGTTTACATTAACCCGGCAGGCTCGTGCTGAGGATTGTACTCGTAACTAACAAGGCCCAAAGTTCCTCCATTTACCCCTCTTAATTTTCCCTTCCTCTCAGGGCAAAGGTGGTTACACGCACATGTATTCACCAAGAAACGCAAAGAGGAGGTACAACCGTGAATGGAGGGAGG
The DNA here is from genome assembly GCA_022496015.1 of Hordeum marinum. Lineage (NCBI taxonomy): Eukaryota > Viridiplantae > Streptophyta > Magnoliopsida > Poales > Poaceae > Hordeum > Hordeum marinum. Next base: position 215,721,217 of record CM039673.1, on the reverse strand, counting down.
GACAATGTGCGTGAATAAATACGTGCTAGGACGGAAGGAGAGCCATGGTGAAAGCTAAGTTGATAGGATTATAAACTTTCAATAGAGCTCCCATTCGTATATTCCCCTGGCAACCAAGGTTTCGTATGGCGAGTCTTGTGCACGATGGAAAATCACCGTATTTGTCTGCGCCCTTGCTTTGTTTTGACTTCGCTCAACAAAACATGCGGAAATATCAAAGACCGTCAAGGAAAAACTCACCGACAGCTTGTCCTTGCCATCAGAATGCTATGGTCCCATTCCTAAAAGCAATTGCTACAACATGTTGTTGGCGGGTAACCAGAGCACGCAAAAAAACTATATGAATGCCAGTAGGAAAGCAAGGGGGATAGCATGCTTATACATAAATATGCTAGTTTAGCAAACATTCAAGCAAATATAGTGCATAGTCTAATACATGATACATATTGTATCTTCAGTACATGACATCACGGCAGCAAGCATGACTCAAGGCTAACCCCACCGACTTCCCTGGGTCCTTGGGACTGAGAGGACCCTATCAGCAAGGGGATCGGCCTTCTTTGTGGCAACAGAGGTGTCAACGCCTGACGGTAGCTTCTTGAAACCGTCGGAGAGGTCGAGGTCCGGGTGGAAGAAGGCAAGGTTGCTCGGGACCAGGAAGAGAGCATCGCGAGCCAGATTCCGGGATTCGTTCGCGAAGCAGTCGGCTATGTCGTCCTCGTACATCTTCAACCCCTCGATCAGGCCTTCGAAGAAGAGGGTCATCTTGGCGCTTCGAATTTCCTGCTTCCCGACGGAGAAGGGCCAACTCTTCATGTAAATACTCGCAATCTGAGTAGTGAGGCACTTAGCAATGTCAATCATGCTCTCGATCCAGAGATCGCACTACTGAATCTGGTTCTCCAGCTTGTCTTCTTCATCTTTTTGGAGGGTTTTCGCATTCGTCTGGTCCATCAGCAGCAGCTTCTTGCCGACACCCATAGGTTCATTCTCTTTGTCCAAAGAGGCAAGCCTGGATTTCATGCTGGAGATGGTGTCATTGGTGGCGTCAAGATCTTGGCTCTTGGAGGAAAGCTGCGATTGTGCCTATTCCAGAGTGGCTTCTGCTTTCCTTGCTTCCTCCTTGGGGGCCTCGATCTCCCTGTTGCTCCTAGCAAGGTCTTCCGTCAAATTGCTTAGTTGGGCCTCGAGATTGGTCTTGGCGACAAATGTGGCATCGAGCTCGTCGGCCACTTTCTTTAGTTGGGTTGAGGACTCTAGGGAGAGCGCGTCGAGAGTGGCCTTGTGGCCTTCCACCAGCTCTTTGGTGCGTTGCTGAACACGTGCCTCCAACTCCTCGTCCTTGCCATCGAGAGTGGCTTCGAGGGCCCCTTCCCGAGTGGAGATGTTCATCTCTCTGGTGTTCAGAAGCGCTTTGCGCTCCACCAGTTGAGTCTCCCGGGCTGCAACATCCTCCTTGGCCATGTCTAGCGTCTCATACTACCTCTTAAGAGAATGGACCTGCTGGTTGTACCACCCTCGCAGCTCATTCCCTTTGTTCCTCTGCTGCTGGTCCACGAGCTCGGCCAATTTACGCTGCACCTTGGTCACCTGCCACTTGAGGTTGTACCTGTTATGCATATCCTTGAGCCCTGACGCCATGGATTCCAGGAAAGCCAAATCTTTGGCGCCATCAGAGGAACCACGAGCTTCTTCGACCCTCTGAGACAATGGAGCTAGTACCCGTCTGATTTCCTCATCAAATCCGCACCCACTGAGAAGGATGAGCCGGAGTTGTGGGACCAAGTTGAGTAGTGACCAGCACCTATTTGCTCAGGGGGATTGCAGGGCTGAGCTCAGAGGATAGCTCGAAATGGAGGGCCCCATGGACTAGAGATGAGTCTTCTCCTCAATGAATGTATGCGCGCCAGACGCGCTACTAGGGGTTGGTTCCGTTCTTTTTGAGGATTCCTGAATGTCCTCGGCAACCTGCCCGTGGCCCTGTACAACAACAATCTTCATGGCTTCCTCAGCAGCATCTTTCCTGACCGTCCACCTCTTCTAGCAACTCAGGTTCTTCACGTGGCAAAGTTGCGGACAAAAGCAGTAAGCAGAAAAATGGAAGTCAGGAATCTACAAGACACACAAGAAGAGACAAAAAGGGGACGTGAAAACAGAGCCAAGTGGGTTACCCAATGGAGGTTGCCAAGGGGGGCATCCTCTTCCCCGGCAACATAAGTTGCTGGCATGCATTCTGTCACCACCCCTTCGGTGGTGACCTCAGCACGGGCAAAGCCCTCGTTGGAGGCCCTTGTCGGTGACTCCTCCCCATGGGCGATGATCGACGAGGGATCTTGGAAGGAGGGATCCCCCTAGAGAGTCCCTCCTTGATAGCTCTCTCCCATCGCCCTGCCAGGTGTGGGAAGATGCCCTTCCTCATCCTAGCCAGTGGACGAGGTTTTCCCTAGGGTTTCGTGAGGAGGGCTGCATTGGGGGATAGGCCCAATATCATCCTCCGCGCCTCCTATAGGGCTCATGCCTAGTACAGAACCCGACCCTGCCACGGATTTGACCCATTTGGCTCGATGCGCAAGAGCCTCCCAATCCTGTCAGGTTCATCTATACAAGATTAGTCAAGAATCAAGGACAGAAAACATTGACAAGGATCGTAATTGACTAACTCACTCTGAGATTATGAGCATGGAGACCAGCTCGTGTGACCCAGGTGGTGGAGTTGATCTACCCCTTTTCAAAGTTGGAGGAGCAGGGCTTGGTGGTGGCACCGGGACCTCTGGCAGGGTCAAGCTTGGCAGAAAAGTTGGGCTTCCTGGGGAGCTGGGGTCCACCCCGACGGCCCACCATCGCTTGGTAGGAAGAGACTTAGCCTGAGAGAGGCGGAGGGAATGGCGGCATGCTATGTCGTGTTCGCCTCCCCTGGTGGTCATCTTCTTTTCCGTTTGGGTGCTCCACGAGGACACAGGGGCTGCTGACTCCCGGTTGACGCGCTTGAGGAGGCGGCACCCTAACATTGGAGCTTGAGGGCCCATTTTGAGCCCTTCTTCCTCTACCTCCGGCTCCTTCGTCCCCTACGTCTCAACCCTCTCTTGGGTTCATATCGCCGCACTTGGGAAGTCCCAGCCTTGGCAGATTCAACGCCGCCAGCCTCCTCCTGGGCGCGCTTTTCGCTCCCCTCTTTAGATGAATCATCACCCTTAGGCTACTCATCTCCCTCTTCGTCGGATCCTATTTTCTTGGCGGCTCTGTCCTTCTTTGTAACGCCCAAGATGCGATAATATCCTTATTTTTGCACGAGGGTGTCACACCCTGTGTTTTTAGCACATTGTTATGTTTGGGTTTATAAAATTTGGAGCCAACTAAAAACTTTTTCAAAGTGCGTGTGCTTGTTTGCTATGCTGTTTGCTTGCTTGATGATTGTGTTATTTGGCACTACTAGGTTCTATTCCACTTCATATTCATCTTCCTTTTTCCAAACCTCTTGCCTAATGATCATGCCATGTGAATAGTGCCCAAAACTATTTTTATCAAATTTTAGTTCAACCAAAAATTATTTATTTAAATTAAGTTTCCAAAACCCCCTGAAATGAGGTTTGCACAGTAAATCCTCAAATTAGGTGGATTCTTATTTTCCAAAAGCTTTCTTTCAAACCCACTATATAAAAGACTTCCCAAAACCACAAAATATTATTTTTAAGGATTATTTTCACATTTTATTTAAAGGCTTTTTCTTAAGGCCAGAAATGGATTTTCATATGGAAATATTATTTAATTGCTTTAAAAATATTTGAGAAAATTTAGAGAAACTCAGTGGACATATATTTTCCATATATATGAGTTTCAACACAAGGGCATGATCAGATCATACGCAAAACCCCTCAAAACCTTTTCTATTTAGATCAAACTTTTGGAATATTTCGAGAAGAAATATTCTCAATTAATTCCAGGAAAATTCTAGCAAGTCAACACTATCATGAGTGATGATCTTGCAAAGTTTAATATCAATCCAAGTTTATTTGGTTCATCAAACCATCCCAAAACCATTCCTCTCCAAAATCAAATTTGAGAAACATTACATAGTGAAGTGTCTCCCCTTGCCCTCAAACTTTGTGGGCATGCTCTAATGGACAAATAGTGATGATACACTAAGTGGTGGATCAAGGGTAAAATCCTAGCATCAATGGATCTATAGAAATCTGATCCTGTGAATTTCTAGGGTTCATCAAATCTCCATTGTCAACTTTTCCCAGTTGAGCTAAAACTTGGTGAATCCTCTCCTTTCTGCCTATCTTTTGACCATGGTAAGTATCTCAGTAAGGTGGTAGAGTTTTCTTGCCTAAATCATTACCAAACACCTTCTGGTGAATTGGTAAAACCATCATCTCCCAACCTTATCCTTTTACCCTTGGCCCCAACTTTTTACCACAGCCTCTGGTAAGTGCCTTGCACGTCCAGAAAAAGTCCCAACCAGGTGGCGTAAAACCCCTTTTTTCACCCCTAGACAACATCTTTTTCTATGTTTTCCTTTCCCTTTATTTTCTTCCTAGCCTTGCTTAGCCTCTAAGGCATCCAAAGAGCATCTCCATGCCTTCCAGCAGCTAGTGGACAAGGTCGGGCACCCAAGTGTGCGCAGGCAACTGCAATGCCGGCCATACGCACGCTCTAGAGCGCGCTACAGTGCGCTCCCGCACTGTAGCCACCACCCAATGGCCGGTCCCAACCACCTTGGACCTGCCCTACGTGTCCACCGAGGCGCCCTTAGCGTCCGTGACACGCCAAGCTGCCGACCCTCTCGCTCTCCTCTCTCCTCCGCCCTCCCACATGCGTGCCCGGCGCCGCCCGGTTCGGCCAACCAAGGAGCTCACACGCGTGGCCATCTCTCCCTCTCTCTTTCTTCCCTCTAGCCTAGACCGACCCCAGGAACGCCCCTGGCTCGCCCTCCCTCTCTCTCTCTCGTGGCCTCTGGCCTCGGCCACGAGCTCGCCGGCGCACCAGCGTTTGTTGGACTCGCCCCCGCCTATAAAAGGGCCTCTTGGTAACCTCTCTCCCCTCTAGCCCCCCTCTTCTCTCCCCAGAAACCTCCCTGAGCCCTCCCCTAAGAGCCCCCGACTGCTTTGTGCTCGGGATCGACCCAAGGGCCGCCGCGGCCATCTCCTCGTCGATCTCCGGGTACGAAGCCTCTCCGGCCCCCATTTCTCTCCCGTTGGTCCTACCTTGCCCTCCTGATGCGATAGCCCCTCCTTCCCGTCCTCTTTGCAGGCTGAGTCAGCCCCGATGACCACCTCCCGAAGCCACCTCCGCCATGGGTGCTCGCCGCCGGGACTCCGGCAACCTCCGGCCTCCGTTCCACCTCCACGTGACCGGCGACTCTTCCTCGATCCCGTTGCCACCATCGCCCGCCGTCACCGTTCCCCGTGCCGCCACCGGTGAGCAGCTCCCCTCCCCGTCCCGAGGTGGGAGAAGGACCCGACAAGTGGGGCCCACCTGTCGGCCTCTCTTTCCCTCTCCCGTGCACTCTCTCTCCCCCCGAGTCGCTGACGACCGGGCCCCACGCGTCAGGTTCGAACCTGACCGCGCGCGAGGCCGGCTGGCTGGCCAGCTGGGACGGCCCAGCCTCTAGCCGCCTCTGGCCCAGGTCCCCGTGACTTTTCCTTTTCTTTTTCCTTTTTCTTTTTCTGTGGACTTTGCAAATATCCTACAGAGCCCAAATAAAATCCTATGACAAAAAATTTTGCACCTAAATTGTTAGAATATTCCATAGAATATATTAGTGCCATTAGTAAAAATGTTTGAAAATCTTTTTAGTACTGTTTTTAATTAAAAAAACATTTGGCATTTCCTGCCTCTGTTTAATAGTTTTTAAAAATCTTTGTCAAAGTAAAATATTAAAAAACATTTTTAATATAGTCCTTAGTATTTATCAGAATAGATTAGCATTTTTAATAAGTAGTTGAGTGCTCTGTTTTTGTGTGTTTCTTATTTTATCGTTATTTTATCGCGACGATAGATTGTGCTGTTGACGAAAAAGTTGGACCCGAAGACTTTGAAGACCCCGAAGACTTTGTTAAGCCAGGCAAGGAGCCCTTTGACCATGATGAGAAACCATTTTGATTGCATGTCATATAGCACTTTACTTTCATCATAGTTGATCACGTGATGTGGTGTTCCCCTTTCGGTGGGATGCCTCCGTTACTTTTCCGTTGACACTTGCATCATGCATGACCCCACCACCTTATGAGGGTTATGCGAGTGGGAGTAGATAGGATGCTAGTAGATGCTATGCAAGTGGAAAGGGACGTTATGGATACTGAAGTGAAGGGAAATGGTTTCAAAGACATTTTCGAAAACCCTCTCGGTTGCCACTAATGCCCGAGGGAGATGTTGATAACATGGGTGAGCAATTGAGGAAGAAGTGGAGTGTCAAAACAAGATGAGGATGTGTTTTCGAAAATGGAGGGTTTAAGATTTGTCGACCATCCCAACGTTACATGCGCAACCACGATATCCCTTATGGCATGGGGCTTTGTTGATTACTATAGTTGGTACTAGCAAGGAGCCCGCATTACTAGTGGCAAGAGTCAAGTGGTCACTCTTGAGACGGGGTCATCCCAGAGAGGAAGGTCATGCGCTGTCTTTACAGGCACCGGGCACACCGTTGTGTGCCCTCATGGATGATACGGGTGATGTATATCATGAGGGATGGCACCAACGAGTGACTCTTTGTTTAGTATCACCATGGGAAAGGCATTGTTCGGGTGCTTACCTCGGGTATGTTATATAATGCAAGTCGTGGATGACACGGAAGTTCCCCGAGTCCTCTGGGTAAAGTGTGCAACCTCTGCAGAGTGTAAAACTATTCGAATAGCCATGTCCACGGTCAAGGACAGTTGGGTGGTGCTTCCTATGCCACATCCGAATGTTTTTGCAAAAACTTGGTGTGAGTATGGGTGTGATGGTGACAAGAGGCCACATGAGCTAAGACCGATGACTTAGCGTGATGAGTGAACATGAGATGTTCAACCAATACTTATGATGATATCCGCAATTTGTTCACATATATACCTTGTAGTTGTTGTTGCATGCTCACTACTTACTTGATTATGTCATTTGCATAAAAAATTAGCTTCCCACAAATTTACCTATTGAGTGCTATATCATGCATCATTGTTACCTTGTTCCACAACTTGGGTTGCTTGCGAGTACATTCAAAGTACTCATGGGTTTGCCACTTGTTATTTATTGGCCAGGCATGGAAGAACATGACTATGTCGAAGAGTTCATTGGAGACGAACATGCGAACTAGGATGCTTCCCAGTCAGAATGCCTGTAGGTTAAGGCTGATGGCATGGGTTCATGCTTTTGACCAAGATTACCGCTGCTTGTTCTATTTGAAGTGTTTGGCCCGTGTGGATCTACCTATGTAAGACATGAGCTTCATGGTATTTAATTGTGTAAGACGTTAAGTGTGGATGTAAGACTCTTGTTATTCAGCTTCTGTGTGTTTAGTGAGCATTGATATCTGGGATCACTATACCCATGCATTCGCTGATCACGACTTATGAGTCAGGGTCCCCACAGAGCTAGTACCAGAGCCATCCTGACTGTAGGAAGCCCTTAGTTAGCATGGACGTTAGTTAGGATAAAACCGGCTTTCAAAACTACACTTAGCATTTGTACTTAGGAATTCTACACTATTTACCTCTTCTCATCTTCACACAACACCCTGCTGACTCTCCTCCTTTCAAACATTTGTAGATGGCCGTCGTACCCAAAGCCTTCCTGACCTCCGGCTTTCCCTTACTTCTTGGGGATAGCCTGGAGAAGTGCCTGTTTCCCCAACCACCCATTTTCCTCTACCACGAGCACTGGGTCGGTGCCGTCACGAAGGAGTACCACGTGGATGTGGTTGTGACGGCTAATGACTCCCTGACCATTTGGTTCTTGGAGGGACCACGGATGGAGACTATGAAGCTTGTGGTCGAGACAGCTGCACGCAAGTCCCTCCTGCACCTTCGAGACATCATTCCAGAGATGGTTGATGAACCGGCTACTCGCTACCTTCCTTTCAGGAAGGATGATCTTGGCGAGGGTTGGAAACTGGTTCTGACCCTGGAGGATGGCACCCCACTCAGGTTCCAGACCTACTTCAGCCTCTCTACCGATAGCCTGGTTCACCACCTGGTTAAGGAGTCCGTGAAGCTCCGCGAGGAACTTCACCACACCCAAGAGTTGCTTCGACAAGCCAAGACGAAGCAAGACAAGATCAAGACGGATGGAGCCCCCAAGGGACAACCAGCTATCGCCTATCGAGGAGGAGTACCCCCATCTAGTGATGCACCCACCCGTCATCATCGCATGAGTGCGAAGGAGTACCGTGAGCTCTTCACTGACACACCAGCAAAGCATCATCGGGATGGACCTCCTCGTTCCCCCACCCCTTCAACCGGGAATGATGCCCGTTCAGATGATGAATCAGAGGAAGACCCAGAGGAGCGTGACTACGAGACCGAGCACTCCACCACCTGAGTCCGAGAACCCCTAGGGTAGGATCAGTCATGTACCCCTCATGCGAAGTCGAGTCTGTGAACTGGTTCATATGAAACCATGTGAGTTTGTTGTTTGTGTTTCGATGCAATTCGTGCTTTTGCCTTAGGCAACATGTAAGCAACTCCATCCTCTATCTTAATATATGTTGATCTTTCGACCTTTGTTTTAGCACACTTGCACTTGACTGACCCCCTTAGCCTCGTTTTTCCGTATTGTTTATCCTCTTGTCAATCCCAGTTGTTTGACTTGGCTGCTCCAAATAGGATGGTGACAGCTCCTTCACCAACCCTGAAGCCGGCAACTCAAGCCAGCAACAGGGATCTGGTGGGGCTGTTCACATTGGAGGACACCAGGAGCAGCCACAAGGCGACATTCCCCTGCCACCACCTGTGCCGGAGAACATGACCATAGCTCAGTTTGTCCAGATTCTCTGGGAGGAGCACCAAGCCAACAATGCTACTATCCAGCAGATGGCTCAGGCCCTTGTGAACAACCAGCAGCAAGGAAGGAACGACAATGGCCGCTCCACACTGTCTGAGTTCATGAGAAACTTGCCCCCAACCTTCACCGAGACTACTGAACCGTTGGATGTTGATGACTGGATCCGTACCATCGAGGACCTCCTTGCACTGGTCAATTGCAATGAGGATCATGAGAAGGTGCTTTATGCCTCTCACTGCCTCGGAGGTACCGCCGAGCTTGGTGGGATGGATTCAAGGTCATGCAAGGAGAACGTGTGATCACGTGGAATGACTTCAAGGATGGATTCCACACTGCCCACATTCCTTCTGGGATCATGGCTATCAAGAAGAGAGAATTCCGAGCGCTGAAGCAAGGAAGTGGCTTTGACAAGGAGTACCTACAGAAGTTCAACCTGCTGTTAAGGTATGCACGTGAAGATGTCAGCACGGAGGTTGCCAAGACGGAGCGCTTCATGGAAGGGCTCCAACAGGTCATGCAGTATCAGCTCAACATCTACGACTGTTGCACTTTCTTCGACTTGGTGAACAAGGCCCTCATGCTGGAAGACAAGAGTCGTGCCATCGACGACACTCACAAGCGCAAGATATCAGCAAGGGTAGCCCCAGCAACCAGAAGCATCGCCCCTGGCAGCATGCCCCAGCCAAGCCAACCTATTAGCCGCAGCAGGCTAGACCTCCTGCACCTCGTCCGCGCTACCAGCCGCAGCAGTATGCCAATCCTAGGCCAGCCTACGACAAGAACACCAATAACAACAACGGTGGCAGAAACTTCGACAACAACCCTGGGCAAGTCACTTGCATTAGATGAGGTTAGTCTGGACACATCTCTAAGATTTGCCCCAACAGGAAGCCAGATGCACCGCGCCCCAATGCGCCAAACCAAGGTCAAGACCATGGAGCAACACCAAGGAACCCATCTCCCCGCAACCAATCCAACAATGGCAAGGGTCGTGTGAATCACGTCATCGTAGAGGAAGCCCAGGAAGACCCGGACTTCATACTGGGTACGTTCCTCGTCAACTCAACCCCAGCAACCGTATTGTTTGATTGTGGAGCTTCGCATTCTTTTGGCACCCAAAAGTTTGCACTAGAGAGTGGCATGAAACCTACACCCCTGGGTACTCGTATGTTGATACAAACCCCCGGTTCAGTTATGATGTTTGGGATAGGGTGTAAGGGAGTGAAGATTGACATCAACGGGGTAGACTTCCAAGCAGACCTTATAGTTCTAGATTCACGAGGCATGGACATCAACCTTGGCATGAATTGGTTAACAAAGCACCACGGCATGTTAGACCATGCCAAGAGAATTGTCACCATGACCAACAACCAAGGATTGGAAGTCAAGTATGTTCCCAACCCTGCCTCCACTCAAGCACCTCAAGCTAACTACCTATCGGGAGTTGAGTTGGATCAAGTGCCAGTGGTATGTGAGTACCCGGATGTGTTTCCTGATGAGCTGCCTGGAATGCCTCCTGACCGTGACATTGAGTTCATCATTGAGCTTATGCCCGGATCAAGGCCCATATATAAGAAGGCCTACAAGATGGGATCTGAAGAGTTGGCTGAGTTGAAGAAGCAACTGGCAGAGCAGCTCAGAAAAGGATTCATTCGCCCAAGTGCCTCTCCTCGGGGATCACTTGTCTTATTCGTGTTAAAGAGGGACGGAACTATCAAACTCTGTGTCGATTACCGTTCTATCAATGAAGTCACAATAAATAACAAGTACCCACTCCCCAAGATTCAAGACTTGTTTGATCAGTTGAATGGAGCCAAGGTGTTTGCCAAGATCGAGCTCAGGTCTGGGTACTATCAGCTAAAGTTTAGACCCCAGGACATTCCGAAGACGACAGTTGTAACCCGGTACGGCCTGGATGAGTACACGGTCATGTCATTCGGGTTAACCAATGCCCCTACCTACTTCATGTACCTCATGAATAAAGTCTTCATGGAGTATTTGGACAAGTTCGTTGTCAACTTAATCAATGGCATACTTGTCTTCTCCAAGTCTGAAGAAGAACATGAGGAATACTTGAGATTGGTCCTAGAGAAGCTTCGAGAGCACCAGCTTTATGCCAAGTTTAGCAAGTATGAATTCTGGCTGCATGAAGTTGGATTCTTGGGTCATGTGTTGATTGTAGAAGGATTATCAGTGGATCCTAGCAAGATTGAAGCCGTGACTGAGTAGCAAACCCCAACCACCATGAAGGAAGTCAGGAGCTTCGTCGGACTCGCGGGTTATTACCGCAAGTTCATGGAAGGGTTCTTAAGCATTGCCCGACCCATGACCCAGCTTTTTAAGAATGACAAGAAGTTTGAGTGGACAGCTAAGTGCGAGCAAAGCTTCCAAGAGCTCAAGAAGAGATTGACCATAGCCCGAGTTTTGGCCACCCCTGATATTCACAAGGAGTTTGTGATTTATTGTGATGCATCAAGAACCGGGGTTGGAGGTGTTCTGATACAAGAAGGCAGAGTCATAGCATATCTGTCCAGACAGCTACGTCCTCATAAAGAGAACTACGCAACTCATGATCTCGAGTTGGCAGCCGTGGTTCATGCCTTGAAAACATGGCGACATTACCTTCTGGGGAAGCAATGTGAGATATTCACAGACCACAAGAGTTTGAAATATATCTTCACTCAAAGGGAGTTGAACATGAGGCAGCGAAGATGGTTGGAATTGATCAAGGATTACGACCTCAGTGTTCAATACCACCCCGGAGAGGCCAATGTGGTAGAAGACGCCTTAAGCAGAAAGGCTTGTTCCTTGAATGCTATGAGTAAGGAAAGGCTAGCCGCCCTGTATGAAGAACTTGAGAGCTTCGGCTTGGAACTGGTTGCACCAGGATTCCTCACCAAACTCAAAGCAAAGCCTACCTTGATGGATGTTATCAAGGAAGCCCAGAAGGGACACGAGAGCATTGAAGGCATCAAGAGAAAGATCAAGGCAGGCAAGGCCCCAGGATTCTTGATGGACAAACAAGGAGTTGTATGGTTCGGGAATCGCATTTGAGTACCCAACAAAGAAGAGCTCAAGAACCTGATCTTGTAAGAAGCTCATGACTCTCCATACTCCATCCATCCTAGAGGAACCAAGATGTATGAAGAGCTCAAGGAAAGATTATGGTGGCATGGCATGAAACGCGAGATAGGCACGTTCGTTGCTAAGTGTGACATATGCCATAGGGTCAAGGCTGAGCATCAGCGACCTGCTAGCCTATTGCAACCTCTCAAAGTGCCTGAATGGAAGTGGGATTAAGTCAGGATTGATTTTATCATCAGTTCACCGAGGTCAAAGAAAGGACATGACTCCATCTGGGTCATTATTGATCACCTGACCAAGGTAGCCCACTTCATCCCCGTCAGAACCACCTATGATGGAAGCCAGCTCGCGAACCTCTACATCAACCGCATCGTGAGTCATCACGAAGTTCCAAGGGAAATCGTATCAGATCGAGGAACGCAATTCACCTCAAGATTCTGGAAGAAGTTTCAAGAATCTACGGGAACTAAGATCTCCTTCAGCACTGCTTTTCCTCCCCAGACTGGTGGGCAAACGGAACGACTAAATTAGATACTCAAAGATATGCTCCGCACTTGTATTTTGGCATATGGAGCCAAGTGGGAAGATTGCCTACCATTTGTCGAGTGATCCTACAACAACACCTATCAGTCGAGTCTTCAGATGGCACCATTTGAGGTGTTGTATGGACGCAAGGGTCGTACTCCCCTCAACTAGTCAGAGACCGAAGAAGGATTGGTTTTTGGACCAGATATCCTACGTGAAGCCGAAGAGCAAGTTCAACTCGTCCAAGAACGTCTCGAGGCCGCTATATCAAGATAGAAGAGCCATGCCAACTCTCATCGCCGAGAGGTGAACTTCTGTGTCGGTGACCATGTCTACCTCTAGGTCACGCCGCTCAAGGGAACCAAGCGTTTCCACGTCAAAGGAAAGTTCGCACCAAGATATATCGGCCCCTTCAAGATCACCGCAATGCGAGGAGAAGTTGCCTACCAGATGGAACTACCTCACGAACTGTCAGATGTGCACAACGTCTTCCACGTGTCTCAACTATGGAAGTGCCTCCAAATTCCCAACCGCCCCGACCCCTACAAGGAGATCGACGATCAAGCCATCGATCTTCAGTCAGACCTCACTTATCATGAGAGGCCAGTTCGCATTTTGGATGAAGCCGAATGTTGCACCCGAAGCCACACCATCAAGTACTTCAAGGTCTAGTGGAGCAACCACATTGAAGCAAAAGCATCCTGGGAGTCTGAAGATTACCTTAGATTGGAGTTCCTACATCTTTTTAGCGCTTAGCCTAGGAATCTCGGGGACGAGATTCTTGTAAGGGGGGAAGGTCTGTCACACCCTGTGTTTGTAGCACATTGTTATGTTTGGGTTTATAAAATTTGGAGCCAACTAAAACTTTTTGAAAGTGCTTGTGCTTGTTTGCTATGTTGTTTGCTTCCTTGATGATTGTGTTATTTGGCACTACTAGGTTCTATTCCACTTCATATTCATCTTCCTTGTTCCAAACCTCTTGCCTAATGATCATGCCATGTGAATAGTGACCAAAACTATTTTTATCAAATTTTGTTTCAACCAAAAATGATTTATTTAAATTAAGTGTCCAAACCCCCTGAAATGAGGTCTGCATTGCAAATCCTCAAATTCGGTGGGTTTTTCTTTTCGAAAAGCTTTATTTCAAACCCACTATATATAAGACTTCCCAAAACCACAAAATATTATTTTTAAGGATTATTTTCACATTTTATTTAAAGGCTTTTTCTTAAGGCAAGAAATGGATTTTCTTAAGGAAAAATTATTTAAATGCTTAAAAATATTTGAGAAAATTTAGAGAAACTTAGTGGACATATATTTTCCATATATATGAGTTTCAACACAAGGGCATGACTAGATCATAGGCAAAACCCCTCAAAACCCTTTTTGTTCAGATCAAACATTTTGGAATATTTCTATAAGAAATATTCTCAATAAATTCCAGGAAAATTCCAGAAAGTGAACACTATCATGAGTGATGATCTTGCGATGTTTCATCTCAATCCAACTTGATTTGGTTCATCAAACCATCCCAAAACCATTCATATATAGAATCAAACTAGAGAAACTTTACATAGTGATGTGTCTCCCCATGGCCTCAAACTTTGTGGGCATGCTCTAATGGCCAAATAGTGATGATACACTAGGTGGTGCATCAAGCATAAAATCCTACCATCAATGGATCTACAGAAATATAATTCTGGTAATTTCTAGGGTTCATCAAACCTCCATTGTCAGCTTTTCCCACTTGAGCTAAAACTTGGTGAATCCTCTCCTTTCTACCTAGCCTTTGACCCTGGTAAGTATCTCAGTAAGGTGGTAGAGTTTTCTTGCCTAAATCATTACCAAACACATTCTGGTGAATTGGTAAAACCATCATCTCCCCACCTTATCCTTTTACCCTTGGCCCCAACTTTTTACCACAACCTCTGGTAAGTGCCTTGCACCTCCAGTAAAAGTCCCAAGCAATCTGGCCACGGTGAGGTGGGGTAAAACCCCTATTTTCACCCCTGGATAACATCTTTTTGTATCTTTCCCTTTCCCTTTCTTTTCTCCCTAGCCCTGCTTAGCGTCTAAGGCATCCAAAGAGCATCTCCAGACCTTCCAGCAGCTAGTGGACAAAGTGGGGCACCCCAGAGCATGCAGACAACGGCAATGTCGGCCATACGCACGCTCTGGAGCACGCTACAGTGCGCTCCCGCACTGTAGCCACAACCCAATGGCCGGCCCTGACCACCATGGGCTTCCCCCGCGTGGGCCCCGCGACGCCCTCACACACGCGTGCTCGGCGCCGCCTAGTTTGGACAACTGGGGACCTCACATGCGCGGGCATCTCTCGCACTCTCTTTCTTCCCTCTAGGCTAGAACGACCCCAGGAACGCCCCTGGCTCGCCCTCTCTCTCTCTCTCTCGTGGCCTCTGGACTCGGCCACGAGCTCGCCGGTGCACCAGCGTTCGGTGGACTCGTCCCCACCTATAAAAGAGCCTCCCAGGACCCTCTCTCCCCTCTGGCCCCCTCTTCTCTCCCCAGAAACCTCCCTAAGCCCGCTTGAGAGCCCCCGACGTCTCTGTGCATGGGATCGACCCAAGGGCTGCCGCGGCCATCTCTCCGTCGATATCCGGGTATGAAGCCTCTCCGCCCACCCATTTCTCTCACGTTGGTCCTCCCTTGCCCTCCTGATGTGATCCCCCTCCTTCCCGTCCTCTTTGCAGGCTGAATCGGCCCCGACAACCACCTCCCGAAGCCACCTCCACCATGGGTGCTTGCCGCCGGTGACTCCACCCACCTCCGGCCTCCGTTCCACCTCTCGGAGACCGGCGACTCTTCCCCGAGCCCGTTCCCACCATCGCCCGCCGTCGTCGTGCCCCGTGCCACCGCCAGTGAGCAGCTCCCCTCCCCGTCCCGAGGTGGGAGAAGGACCCAACAGGTGGGGCCCACCCGTCGGCCTCTCTTTCCCTCTCCCGTGCTCTCTCTCTCCTCCCGAGTCGCTGATGACCGGGCCCCGTGCGTCAGGTTTGAACTTGACCGCGCGCGAGGCCGGCTGGCTGGCCAGCTGGGTTGGCCCAGCCTCTAGACGTCTCTGGCCCTGGTGCCCGTGACTTTTCCTTTTCTTTTTCCTTTTTCTCTTTCTATGGACTTTGTAAAAATCCCACAGAGCCCAAATAAAATCCTAGGACAAAACTCTTTGCACCTAAATTCTTACAATATTCCATAGAATATGTTAGTTATATTTCTAAAAATGTTTGAAAAACGTTTTAGTACTGTTTTTAATTAAAAAACCCTATTTGGCGTTTCCTGCCTCTGTTTAATAGTTTTTGAAAATATTTTTCAAGTAAAATATTAAACAAACATTTTTAATATAGTCCTTAGTATTTATCAGAATAGATTAGCATTTTTAATAAGTAGTTGAGTGCTCTGTTTTTGTGTGTTGCTTATTTTATCATTTTCTTATCGCGACGATAGATTGGGCTGTTGACGACGAAGTTGGACCCAAAGACTTCGAAGACCCCGGAGACTTTGTTGAGCCAGGCAAGCAACGCTTTGACCATGATGAGAAACCATTTTTATTGCATGTCATATAGCACTTTACTTTCATCATAGTTGATCACATGATGTGGTGTTCCCCTTTCGGTGGGATGCCTCTATTACTTTTCCGTTGACACTTGCATCGTGCATGACCCCACCACCTTATGAGGTTTATGCGGGTGGGAGTAGATAGGATGCTAGTAGATGTTACGCAAGTGGGAAGGGACTTTATGCATAGTGAAGTGAAGGGAAATGGTTTCAAAGATGTTTTCAAAAACCCCATCGGGTGCCACTAATGCCCGAGGGAGATGTTGATAAGATGGGTGACCACTTGAGGAAGAAGTGGTGTGCCGAAACAAGATGAGGATGTGTTTTCAAGAACAGAGGGTTTAAGATTTGTCGACCGTCCCAACCTTACATGCGCAACCACGATACCCCTTATGGGACGGGGCTTTTT
Source organism: Hordeum marinum (assembly GCA_022496015.1). NCBI lineage: Eukaryota > Viridiplantae > Streptophyta > Magnoliopsida > Poales > Poaceae > Hordeum > Hordeum marinum. The sequence continues at coordinate 215,704,644 of CM039673.1, read as the reverse complement.
TGATTACTATGGTTGGTACTAGAAAGGAGCCCGCATTAATAGTGGCCAGAGTGAAGTGGTCACTCTTGAGACGGGGTCGTCCCAGGGAGGAAGGTCATGCATTGTCTTTACAGGCACCGGGCACACCGTTGCCTGCCCACATGGATGATACTAGTGATGTATACCATGAGGGATGGCACTAACGAGTGGACTCTTTGTTTAGTATCACCATGGGAAAGGCAATGTTCGAGTGCTTACCTCGAGTATCTTATATACCATGAGTCGTGGATGACACGAAAGTTCCCCGAGTCTTGTGGGTAAAGTGTGCAACCTCTGCAGAGTGTAAAACTATTCGAATAGCTGTGTCCACGGTCAAGGACAGTTGGGTAGTGATTCTTATGCCACGTCCGAATCTTTTCGCAAAACCTTGGTGTGAGTATGGGTGTGATGGTGACAAGAGGTCACATGAGCTAAGACCGATGACTTAGCGTGATGAGTGAACATGAGATGTTCAACCGATACTTACGATGATATCTGCAATTTGTTCACATGAATACCTGCTAGTTGTTGATGCATGCTCACTACTTACTTGATCATATCATTTGCATACAAAATTAGCTTTCTGCAAATTTACCTATTTAGCGATATATCATGCATCATTGTTACCTTGTTCCACAACTTGGGTTGCTTGCGAGTACATTCGAAGTACTCATTGGCTTGCCACTGGTTATTTAATTGGCCGGGCATGGAAGAACATGAGTATGTTGAAGTGTTCGTTGGAGACGAACATGCGAACTAGGACGCTTCCTAGTCAGAATGCCTGTAGGTTAAGGCAGATGGCATGGGTTCACGCTTTCGACCAAGATTTCCGCTGCTTGTTCTATTTTAAGTGTTTGGCCCGTGTGGCCCTATCTATGTAAGACTTGACCTTCATGGTCTTTAATTGTGTAAGATGTTAGGTGTGGATGTAAGACTCTTGTTATTCAGCTTATGTGTGTTCAGTGAGCATTGATCTCTGGGATCACTATACACATGCATTCAGTGATCACGACTTATGAGTCGGGGTCCCCACAGAGGGCCTCGACAGGGATAGAAGCGCATATCGCCGTTTTGCAAGAAAGGATATCATTACAAGTACATGTACAAAATAGATGAGTATATGGAATTGGCTTACACTCGCCACAAGATACAACAGATCACATCAATTCAACAACATATTCAAACATCATACACAAGAGCAGGGTCCGACTATGGATGAAACCAAACGCTAAAATGACATCCATCCTTGCTATCCCAGGCTACCACCTGGAACCCATCCTAGATCGATGAAGAAGAAGAGGAACACCAAATCAAACAAGCATCGCTCTCACGACAAATCATCGCATTACCTGTACCTTCAATTGTTGTTGTAGTAATATGTGAGCCACAGGGACTCATCAATCTCATTTCCATGGGTATCAAGACTAGACCAGCTTAATGGGTGAGGTATGGTTATGTGGTGAGGCTTCAGCAAGCAACTAAGCATTTATTTTACTGGCTAACTTATGAATACAGAAAGTAAAGTGGGTGTTCTATGTATAACAGATGTGAACTAGTAATGATCACTAACTGATCCCAAACACTACTTACGTCAAACATAACCCCACCGTGTTCTCTCTCGGATAAGGACTCACGAGAAGAGATAGTCATGGTTATGCACATAGCTGGTGTATTTTATTTGAGTTTACTTCAAGTTTGCTATGACCGGGTGTTAAACAAAGTTTCCAACTTGCCATATAACCGCAGACAAGGCTTTCCAAAATATTTAACACTGCATGGGTGCTCCAACTAGTCCATCACAAATTAACCACACGTCGCTTTGGATTTCCTCAACCGTGGAATCACCCATAGTATTTGCAGAATCCCAATGAAAAATCTCAACTTCGAGATAGCCCAAAGTGTCGTTGAAATCCCACACGCAAGACGTTCGAGAAAGGTAAAACAAGTCCAGCAAGGCCGCCCGACGTGCCGACAATCCCGATAGGAGTCGCGTATCTCGTTCTCAGGGCACAACTGGATGAGCGCGGCGTATAGTGGCCTAATCAAAATCACCTGAGTTGCCCTGGGTTGGCCCCGCACACGATTCTGTTTTGGACCAGCACCATCAGCACTGGCCCTCCCTGTATTATGTTGAATTAATCCCCGAGGGGGCGACCCTATATGGTTTAATAAGATGATCAGTATTATTATGTTGGGAAAATGTAGTACCAAAGTTGGGCCTTGTGAGACAAATTTTATCATAAAATGAAAATCAAGGGTATCCCCATAAGAACCCCGAGCATGTTAGGAGCACTCAATTATGGAACATAACACCGGTTCACAAGTAACTAGGGCAGCAAGAGTAGAACAAAACACCGAGCAAAACGCCAAGCCTTCCACCCTTTACCAAGTATATATGTGCATTAAATTAAATAGCAATAATATTTCGATAACAAAAGAATGTCCATGTTGACACATCAAAGCAATTGCACCTGCAGCTTGAAACGCTATAAGAAGTCCTGAGCAAGCGGTAACATAGCCAAACAACGGTTTACTGGGATGTGAAGGGGATAGAGGCTTATCATGGCAATGTTGAGAGGCTTTAAAAACAAATGGTAGGTAGCAAGACATCAAGATTGGAAGCAATAAAACTAGCATAGCAATGATAGTAGTGGTATCCAGGGAAATGTGCCATCTTGCCTCAGATCCGTGAAGAAGACGAACGAATCGTCACATCCCGAACGCTTTCGGAACTCTATAGACAAGAAACAACCTGGAACAAACAATCAACACATGATTCACCACAACATATTCATGACATGATGCACAAATAAATATGATGCATGTGTGGTTTAATTATGCAAGACATGACATGCACAACAATCAAACTCTACATATTAAGTGAAGTTCAATATGCAACGGGTTGCATATTGACGAAACTCCACATTCAAATATTTAGTACGCTCTCGTTTAGGTACTCATGAATATTAAATGTTTTTTAGCATGGCAACCTATGAAGCTTAAACAACTACAACCTCTAGGCATGTTAAATGAGGCCGGAAGCAACATATAGCATTTCCAAAACGACCCCATATGTTAATTTTGAAATTGGTCCAGATCTGAACTAACAATGTTTTATGTTTTTTAAACAACAGAATAAAGTATACCGTGCAATTCTACACATCATTCTAGTCGGTTTACATATATGCAACATCTGAAACAGAGCTACGGTCTAAAAGATATGAGAATCACAAGATTATATGTCATGAATGCAAAATGTATGAAAAAGACAACCAAAAGCATTTCAAATTATGGATTCAGCAAAATATTATTATACTACATGAAATTCTAATCAATTTTCATATATGGCGTGCCCAAAACGGAGCTAGGGTTCAACCAGAACAACCAACACAAGATTAGGTATAATCTTCCCAAAAACAGCAACATGGCATATTGGAACCCACAAACCAACAAGCTACAACCATCTAAAATACATAACAAGGACATGGTGATGAAGCCTACATGATGCTCGACAATCCACCTATTAATAGCAAGTTGTTTAGAAGCATGGATCAATAGGAAATGAGCTCACAAGAAGACATATTGAACTAAGCAGTTTTCAGACTTAGTCAAAATTAGAGTGGACATGTGCAGCAGTTTTTTTTTAACAGATTGACATATTTAACAACAGAATTAATTATAATGCCAAACCTATTCATGCAAACTATTGGCACAACATGATAGGCAAAAACATGCTTAACAAAAGACTCCTTGGTGGCAACCACACAAGACTCCTAGATCAATAGCAAATCACATGGTAACATGGCAACAAAATAACCGTTTCAGACTTAGTGAAATTTAACCATCTCCCAAAACTGTAGTATCAACTAGGCATGTCTACATGGTAATAACAGTAGCATAACAATCACTTATGAGCATGGCAAGGACACTAACAACAACTAGTCATGACACACTTCAAATCATTTCATTGGCACAATTACATAGGATGAATAGTTTGCTTAAAATGATGCCCACAACACGGAACTCTTCATTAACAGATTTCATTTTTTAATGTGATAGCCACTTGAGAGCAAGAAATTGACATGATGATAAACTTCTACCTAGCAACCATAGGCATGGCATCAAAGTAGACATATTGTAGAAAACATCTCATGAAGAAACCATATGGAAAAGACCTATGGTTTAGGTGCAATCGTCCACGCAAGTTTTGAAAAAATAAGAGATTTAACGATTACGATGGAATGCACTTATAACAAGGATATGGACATATAAATGAATTCCAATGCACAGACAAAGGGTACCATCATGTAGAGCATGTTGAGTAGATCAAATTCCATATAAAGTTCATCTCCAACCGATGCACATGCGCAAAGTTATGGGCAATCAAAAATGCAATTAAAACGGGCACTTCTAGACTTAGAGATAAATTACATTCGCAAGAATCTGGACGAAAGGATTCACAGACAACTTGGTGTGGGACAACAGGGTTCGGGGACGCGTTTGGATCGATGGATCCCAGCTTCCGAGGATGGGCCGATCCTGGCAGCAGCTTGGCCTTGGCCGGCTATGGAGGAGGCCGGGAGAGGAGATCCGAGGTAGGGTCGACAGGTCTGGGTGGCACCAACACAGATCTGGTCTGAGAAGGGGCGAGGGCGGCCGGCGACTGCCCATTCCGGCGAGCACTAGGCGTCGGCAAGGTCGGGCCCATGAGGAGGCGGCTTGGCACGGTAGTGGGGCAAGCGGCACGCGATGGCGGCGACACGCGACTGCGGTGGCGAGGCTGTGGCTATGGTGGCTTGCCGACACAGTCGTGGTGCAGCAGCATGGAGCGCTCCGGGGCAGTGCCCGAGGCCAGTGGGAGGTGGAGGTGGAGGCGTGCGTGCCGGTTCGGGCCCGGTCAGGACCAGGGATGGCTGCTGCGGGCTGCGGCGGGCTTTGGTGGCTAGGAGGTGCTGGGAGCAAGGTGGCTCTTGGTGGTTGGCTGTGGGGCTGCGGGAAGGCGAGGTGGCGGCTTGGGAGAGGTGAAGAGCGGCGGCACAACGGCTAGCTGGCGGTGGCGCCCGACCTGGAGCTGCCAAGTGGCGGCGGCAGTGTGGTGGGATGCAAATTTTGAGGAGGATGGAGGCCAGGAGGTTAGAGAAGGTTAGGTTTGCCCAAATTTGGACTATGAGATGTCCATTTATAGGTTGGGGCTAGGGTTTGAGGGTTTTTGGACCATTTTCGGGCAGTTCGATCGAGATCGGACAACTCTGGGCAAAGGGTCTAGCTAGGATGGATTTAGATGGGCTGGGTAGAGAGATTGTGGGGTGAGGAGAGAGGGGAGTTTGTGTCCCGTGAGATGCGTTTTTCCAACACCGAAACGTCCGCTAATTAACAGATGATGGTGATGCTACAGTTGACCGTTGGGGTATCAAACGAACTCAGAATGTGACAAAATTTGGCAAGCAATCTAACTACAATAATGCAAGATCACGTGCCAACTTTCGACTCAATCCGACAATATTTCATATGCACTTACAACACAATTTTTTTTATCAATGCCACGGGCGCGTGCGTGTGTGGTTGTTCTCGAAATGGCCGATGACACTAACGAATACAACCAGCGAATACAAACGGATGCAAATTTTCACACGACGATGCTATGCAGATGATGCGAATGATGCGATGATGAATGCGACAATGGAACGAACCACACAACGAGAATGGAAAAAAGGGGGAATCTTCTGGAGCGTCAGGCCTAGGCTGTTACATTCTTGTCCTCTTCAATTCGAGCAGCAATGAATGCCTTCTCCGTCCTTGTAGTTGGCTTGGTCAGATTGTCCTCCGCCTTGGAAGCTCTTTCTTCCAAGAGAGAGACCCAATCTATCTCGTCATCCAGGACAGGAAGCTCCTAAATCGGACTTGACCCCAGAGGCGTTGGAGTCGGTCATCCATTGCAAAATATGGCTCGAGGCGTGTGGGGACCCCGACTCATAAGTCGTGGTCACAGAATGAACGTGCACAGTGATCCCAGAGATCAATGCTCATGGAACACACATAAACTGGAATACAAGAGTCTTACATCCTTACATACCATCTTATACAAATAAAGGCCAACTAGGTCAAGTCTTACATAGATCTTGATCTAAAGCATAGACCCATGCTATCTTCCTCAAATCTACAAGCATTCTGACTGGGAAGTGTCCTAGATCGCAGGTTTGTCATCATCGAACTCTTCACCATATTCCTACTCTTCCATGTCTAGCCAATTAAATAACCAGTGGCAAGCCAATGAGTACTTTGCATGTACTCGCAAACAACCCATGTTTGGAACAAGGCAAAAACAATGCATGACATAGCACTAGGTAGGTAAGTTTGCATAAAGCTAATTTTGAGTGCAATGACATGATCAATTAACTTGTGCAAGCATGCAACAACAATTGGCACATATCTATATCAAATTACAGATATCATCATAAGCACGGGTCGGACATATCATGTTCAGTCATCTCATCAAGTCATCTGACTTATCTCAAGTACCATATTTGTGACACACGCACACCAATTTTTGATGAAACATATGAACGCAGTTTAAGTAGCACCACCAAACTATCCTTGACCGTGGACACGGCTATTCAAATAGTTTTACACTCTGCAGAGGTTGCACACTTTACCCACAAGACTAGGGGAACTTCCGCGTCATCCACGACTCGCGGTATATTACATACCCAAGGTAAGCACCCGAAGAATGCCTTTCCCCTAGTGATACTAAACAAAGAGTCCACTCGTTGGTGCAATTCCTCATGATATACATCACATGTATCATCCATCAGGGCATGCAACGGTGTGACCAGTGCCTATGAAGACACCGCATGATCGTCCTTCCTAGTACGACCCTGTATCAAGAGTGACCACGTCACTCCCGCCACTAGTTATGCAGGCCCTTTTCTAGTACCCACCAACGTAATCAACAAAGCCCCATCCCATAAGGGGTATCGTGGTTGTACATGTAAGCTTGGTACGGTCAAAAAATCTTAAATTTAATCCGTTTTCAGAAACACACACACTCACTTGCTCTGGTACATCACTTCTTTCTCAAGTGGTTACCCAACTCATCATCATCTCCCTCGGGCATTAGTGGCTACCGACGGGGTTTTCGAACAGTCTTTGAAATCATTTCTTTGTTTCCATCGCCATGCATATTCGCGATACCAGTTCCGTAGCATCTACTAGCATCCTATCTACTCCCACCCGCACAACCCACATAAGGAGGTAGGGTCATGCATGATGCAAGTATCAACGGTAAAATTATCGGAGGCATGCCACCATAGTGGTCACCACATTAATATGATCAACACATCGAAAGAAAGTGCTATATGACATGCATAAAATGGTTTCTTAACATGGTCAAAGGGCTGCTTGCCTGGCTCAACAAAGTCTTCGGTGTCTTCGAAGTCTTCGGGTCCAACTCCCTCGTCAATAGCGCAATCTATCATCGCAATAAATAACTTAATAACCATCACAACAAAAACAGAGCACAAGGTCTACAAAAAAATTTACATTGTTCTGATAAATCCTAAAATCAATATTAAAATACCCCCCTAAGGTTTTGTAGTTAAATGGTTTTCAAGAACATTTTTAACAGTGGCTAAAAATGCCAATAGGGGTTTTTAAAAATAAAACAATATATAAAAACTTTTCACAAATTATACAAATGGCAGTGTAAAATTCTACAGAATATTACAAGATTTTTAGTGAAATAATAATTGGATTTTGACAAGTATTAAACTCTGTGGGATTTTAGGAAAACAATGCTAGAAAGTAAAAAAGAAAAAGAAGCAAAAGTGCCCTGGGTCCTGAGGCGGCCAACAGCTGGGTCGGCCAGCCAACAGACCAGCCAGCCAACCAGGCGCGCTCGCATCGTCGGTTCAAACCCGACAAGCGGTCCCCTAGCCTCAGCGGCACAAAGAGAGAGGGAGAGGCGAGGAGGAGGCCGACAGGTGGGGTCCCCCTGTCGTGTCCTTCTTCCTCCTCTGGACCGAATGGACAAGGACTCGCCGGCGAGGCTAACGTCGATGGCGAGGAGGGGTGAGCGCGGGAATGGACTCGGGGATGCGCCATGGGTCGAGGGGAGGTGGAAGGATGGCCAGAGTTGGCCTGGTTCGTCGACGAGGAGTACCCACGGTGAAGGAGCCTCGGGACGTGCTTGCTCTGGTCCTTTCGGACCATGACCTGCAGGGAGGAGAGGGGGAACAGAGTCAGGAGGGCAGAGGAGGGCCAATGGAAGAAGAATGGGGATCGGAGGGTCTCCCTACTGAGAGATCGATGGCGACCAAAGGCGGTGGCGTCGAGCTCGATCCCAAGCACAGAGAGTGAGAGAGGGGTTGGGCCTCTGCTAGGGCTCTATTTGGGTGGAGAGGGAGAGATCAAATAGGGAAGAAGGCACGGGCTACCATTTTATAGGTGGACGCGAGTCCACCGTGGGCTTGTGTGCTGGCGAGGTCATATATATAGTAGGTTTTAAATAAAGCCTTTGGGGGAAAGGATCCACCCAATTTGAGGACTTGCAGTGCAAACCTCAACTCGGGAGGTTTTGAAAAACGATAAATTCTTTTTGGTCAAAATAAATTTTGGTAAAATTAGTTTTAGGTATTATATGCATGGTATGGTCACTGAGCATGATGTTTGGATCAAGGAAGATGAGTATGGAGAGGAGTAGAACCTAGAAGTGCCAAACACAATCACCCAAACATGCAAACAAGCAACAATTGAAACAAGCATGAACTCAAAAGTTTTAATTGGTTCCAAATTTTGTAAAACCAAGCATAGGAAAGTGATACAAACATAGGGTGTGACATGTCGAAATTGTGATGCAAGGGAATGACTCTTGCCGGCAAATGGAACGGCCCAAGACGGCCGAACAACTGCTCGCAGAACCAACCATGGCTGTAAACCGTCAGATTGTTGGCGGGGCTTGGGTACAACCGCATCCTATCGGCAGAACCATTGTACTCCCATGCAAACCTATCCCTCCTCTACAGCGGTGGAAAGCGGCGCCTGAGGAAGTAGGCCCCAACATGTTCGATGGTCAGCCCGACAGCTTTTAGACATGTAATCCTATTCACCGCCGGGCAGAGCTTTACGTTAGTGAGGCCCAACTTACTCCAGCCTCTTATGTGCGTGATGCATCCAGTCCGCGTCGAGCACAACTCGGGGGCTTCTTCATCCTTGATCTAGAACTAGTCCCCCCTCCACTCTTCCCACTTTCCACGTTGCTGGCGAGGGAGATAGTCCCAGTCTTCCCTCCTAAACCAAGGAATCCATCTTATGTTCCCCGAGCAGTGGGATTTTTCTTCTATCTAAGGGATGAAAAAGCGTTTGAACAAGTCCACATTGGGGGCATCTCCAAAAAAATTCTCGCACAGATGGGCGAAGATTGCCATACATGCCATTGCATTGTGCGTGAAATCCAAGAGGTGGAATCCATACACCTTCATAATGGCGCAAAAGAAATAAGAGAAGGGGGAGGTGTCGGATTTCGGGCTCTGCAAAACCAAAAGAGGTTCGAACTTGGGGGCATGTGCGAAGATCCCCACCAGCTTCGAGGTCAAGCTCATAGCTCCACAACTTCGTTGAACGGGGCTCGCTCGATCGTGGCAAAGAAGACTAACACAGAGATTTACCCAGGTCTAGGCCGCTGCGAAGTGTAAAACCTACTCTTGCATTGGGTGGATTGCCTCTCGAGGAGGGTTGTGGATGAACTGGTACAGTGGTGAGTAACATCGCATGAGTGATCGAAGGGTTTTCCAATCTATCTCTCTATGACGCATCCACCCCTCTATTTATGGTGGCCCGAGTCCTCTTCCCTTATCGCACTAGAGGGAAGGGATCCCACAACGGCCGAATTCGAAAGGGGACCGAGGTACATCTTATCCTGATGAAAGGCAGTCTTCGCCTGCAAAATAGCTGGCAGTGACATTGAAGTGGGCTCGGCGGTGATGTCCGTCCTGCGGGAACTGTCGTATTGGTCTCGTTGTGCCGGAACGGAAACCTTTGGGGGACGCCTTGGGAACCTACATGAATCATTTCCTCCTTTGCACCAAAGAGGCAACTTCCACCTCTACGAACGCATGTGGCTGCCTGGCCTGGCCTGCGTCACCTTTAGCCTCGCGATCCAGAGCGTTGCATTGAGAACTCTGCCCCCTCGGGAGGGAACCTAGGAAGGCCTCCCTCCTCCGGGGTTCTTGGAGTCGTCCCCATCGCATGGGTGAGGCTCACGCGAGGGCCTTATCTTGATTCACGCCACGATGGGCCGTACCAGACCCTCAAAGTGGGCCACTCCCTAGGCCGCAGGCAGGCAGGTCTAGGTACCCCCGATCCCGGAATGCTAACAGTAGCAACGGGGCCCAAGGCATGCTCGGGTTGGCTTCGGGGTGAAGCCAAGGAGGCGGGCCCGAGGCGCTGAGGGCCCTATATTTCCTATGGGCTAGGCTTGACACGCGGCGCTCTCTGAGATGCTGATGCCTCCATTCCTCCATGCTCCCTTGGCAACTGCCCCGACTAACAGATAGCCCGGTGTACGTCACCGTGCCGTCATTGTCGCTCTTCGAATCCGCCGTTTGCTCCCCCTTTTCCCGTGGCTCACGTCTCCTCATTCGACACTTGCCATTCGACACTTGCGCCCGCCCCAATCCGTCCATCCGCCATGGCTCCAAGAATACGGGGGGTGAGTCTCCAAAATCGTCGGGGTCTTCGCCGGCGCCGGGGCCTGTGCTAGGCCGATCCTTGGTGGTCAACCTTGAAGTGCTGGAGAAGGTCTGCTTGGCAGTCACCGCCGGCTCCAACAAGTGGGGGCGACCAAGATCTGGCTGGGCTCTCTGCCCCAGACCATCCTGGAAGCCTCCGCCATTCCCCTCCATCTTCACGCCCTCTTCTCAGGTTTGATTGCGCCCTTCTCCGACTTCTTCTCTGCCGTGCTCCTGCATTACTAGGTCCATGTGCTGCATCTTGACCCTGGTTCCATCGTCCTCCTTTCTGCTTTCGCGTTCCTATGTGAGGCCTTTGTTGGAGTATCCCCCTCTATGGCTCTACTTCGTCACTTCTTCTCCCTCTAGATGAACCCCGGGGAACATTGTTCAGGATGCGTGTCCCTACGGACTGTTAACGCCTCGACCGACGGGGCTCCTGACGCCCGGCTTTCTCCAAAAGTATAGGGCTTCCGAAGGTAGTGGGTTTACATCGATGCTTCTGACCCTAGCCCCCTGCTCCAAATCCCATCGGTCTTTGTAGAGCTAAGCCCCAAGTGGGAGCACGAGGAGCTTGATGACCCACGGCTCGCACGGGTTTCAGCCATGCTTTCCAAACTGAAGGAGGCGGGAGTGACAATGGCGATCGTAGTGCGGGAGTTCACCCGTCGACGAATTGCCCCTCTTTAGCGTCATTCCCGCCCATGTGGACCTTCTCGGGCCCTCATGACGCCATGAGGATCCAAACCACCCTCTTCCAACTAGCATGCTGCTTGAAGTGCTCCGTCGCCTGACTGGTGGGGAACCAGGCAAGCTTCCCCGGGATGGGCTCCCCCTTTACAACAGTTGGGATGGGGGACCCTTCACCCGACAGATGCTGCTCTGCAACAAGTCGGGGTTGCTTCCCCAAAAGGAGCGCGTCTACAGGCCGATCCTCTCAAGCGGATCCCAGGCTTTGATGATCCTGGGGCCAGGCTTTCTTGCCTGGCCGAGGAGGGGAGCCCTGCATTTCCCATCCCCAGGCTCCTGCTGCGGCCCCACCTAGGGGCGATGACAGCACCCTATTGATGAAGGCGGTCGGCGTCTCCGCAACAAAGCCCCTGGGGCCAAGCACCGAGGATTCGTCCTCGGGCCCCCGTTCTTGCTGGAGGAGTAGGAGGCCCGAGGGGAGTTTTTGCTCGGCGCCCAAGGTGTCGGTGAAGAGGAAATGGATCGCTGTGGATCAGTAAGCTTTCGAGCCCCCTCAATCCTTCTCCGATGTGCACCTTCTGAGTTTCTATTCTGGAGGTCTCCTCCTGACAAAGAGAGAGATGCACCGCCACCGCCACCTCCTGAGGTCACTGGGTCCGTGTTAGCGTTGCATCCTGTGGGTCTCGGACATGAGTTATCTCTGTTCTTCTCCGCGCGTGGCCTTCAGCTTGGTGGGGCAGGGTCGTGTCTTCTGACGTCAGTCCTTTCTAAGAACCTGGCGCCCCATGTGCCGGGGCCTTCCTCGAACAAAGACACGGGTTCCCCAGAGGCGTGCCTTCCACCCTGAGAGGAGGAGGAGACCCGAGCCCTTGGGCTTTTTCCGGGGCATGTGGTCCTCCGCACGCTTTCCTTACTACCCTGACCGTGTGCTTGAGCTCGCGTGTGGCCGCAGCGCCATGCGGCGTGGTCTCCTCCAAACCGCAGCAAGCGCGCTGGGGCACCTCGGAGTGGAGACAACATGCCTCGCGTGAGAATGGCACCATCCATGGGTCGCCATCATCCTCGGCCACCTTCACCACGAGCGCACTTGCGCTGATGTCGAGGGGTCCCTTGCTGCGGTGAGGGAGGCCCGTGGTCGCGTGCTTGCGTAGGACTAAGCCACTGACAGCAGACAGAGGCCTTAGAAGAAAGCTTGGGGGCAATCCGTACCTCCAATGCCGCTCTTGAAAGACAAATCTAGGCACACAAGGCCATAGTCGACGGCCTGGCGATCGGACCGCCCACTGGCGGTGCGGGGAACCGCATCCCTGAAGATTCGTTGATGATAGAAGTGTTGGAGCAGAGCCTAGGGTGCGAGAGGGTGGAGGTGTGTGGGGACCCCGACTCATAAGTCGTAATCACCGAATGTACGTGCATAGTGATCCCAGAGATCAATGCTCACTAAACACACAGAAACTGAATAACAAGAGTTTTGCATCCATTACATATCGGTTTACTCAAATATGTCCTTTATGGCCAAGTCTCCATATGACTGCAGCGGTAATATTCAACGATAGCATGAACCCATGCCATATGCCTTAACCCTACACGCATTCTGACTGGCAAGCATCCTAGCTTGCGTGTCCATCACCAAGGTAATCATCATCATAACCTGATCTTTCACGCCTGGCCAATAAAATAACTAGTGGCAAGCCAATGAGTACTTTGAATGTACTCGCAAGAAACCCATGTTTGGAACAAGGCAATAACAATTCATGAAATAGCACAAAGTAGGTATTTTGCGGAAAGCCAATTTTGAATGCAATGTCGTTGATCAAGTAACTATGAGTAAGCATGCATCAACAGTTGGCAGATATCCATATTAACAAGTTAAATATATCATCATAAGAAGGGGTTGAACATCTCATATTCATTCATCACATCAAGTCTTTAGACTTGCCTCAAGTATCATCCTTCTGTCTTCCGAACACACACACACACACACAAACAGACCAAGTTTGTAAAAACATCTATACGTGGCATAAGCAGCACCACCCAAGTTTCCTTGACCATGGACATGGCTATTCGAATAGTTTTACACTCTGTAGAGGTTGCTCACTTTACCCTCAAGACTCGGGGAACTTCCGTGTGATCCACGACTCCTGGTATATAACATACCCGAGGTAAGCAGCCGAACAATGCCTTTCCCATGGTGATACTAAACAAAGAGTCCACTTGTTGGTGCCATCCCTCATGATATACATCACTCGTATCACCCATGAGGGCACGCAACGGTGTGCTCGGTGCCTGTAAAGACAGCGCATGACCTTCCACTCTGGGGCAACCCCGTCTCAAGAGTGACCACTTCACTCTTGCCACTAGTAATGTGGGATTCTTGCTAGCACCAACCATAGTAATCAACAAAGCCCCGTCCCATAAGGGGTATTGTGGTTGCGCATGTAAGGTTGGGATGGTCGACAAATCTTAAACCCCCCGTTTTCAAAAACACATCCTCATCTTGTTCCGACACACCACTTCTTTCTCAAGTGATCACCCATCTCATCCTCATGTCCCTCGGGCATTAGTGGAACCCGACGGGGGTTTTGAAAAGTCTTTGAAATCATTTCCTTCTTCCCATCACTATGTTGGGGAGCGTTGCATGGGAAACAAAAAATTTCCTACATTCACTCAAGACCTATCCATGGTGATGAGCATCTACGAGAGGGAGAGTGGATCTACGCACCCTTGTAGATCACTAAGAGGGAAGCATTAAGAACCGCAGTTGGTGTAGTCAAACGTCTTCGCAATCCAAATCGCCGAGTGTCCCGCGATCCAATCACGATCCATCCCGATAAAGCACTGAACGGACGGCACCTCCGCGTTCAACACACATACAGCTTGATGACGATCTCCGCCTTCTTGATCCAGCAAGAGGGAGAGGAGAGGAAGAAGAGTTCTCCGGCAGCATGACGGCACTCCGGTGATGGTGGTGGAGCTATTTCGGCAGGGCTTCGCCTAAGCACTACAGAAATCTCATCTAGAGGAGAAACAATGCACTAGAGGAACGGGTAGCACATGGCTTAAAAAACTAGTGCAAAAACCCTAAAACCTCCAGTATATATAAGAGGGAGGGAGGATAGGCCTTGTTGAAAGGGCCAAGCCTCCTTGGTTCGGCCGAAGTGGGGAGGAGAGGAGGAGTCCTCCTCCAATCCTAGTAGGACTAGGATTCCTCCTTTTTTGCCTTTTTCCACCTTTTCCCTTTGGGCTTTTCTTCCCTAGCCGCATGGGCCTTGTGGGGGACTTCCACCAGCCCACTAAGGGGTGGTAATTACTCTCCCACAGCCAATGAAGCCACTTAGGTCGAAATACCCCTCCCGGTGGTCTCCCGGTACAGTACTGGCACTCCCGGTACACTACCGGCACTCCCGGTACACTACCGATTAGCCCGAAACTTTTCCGGCGACCAAAACAGGACTTTCTATATATGAATCTTTACCTCCGGACCATTTCGGAGCTCCTCGTGACCTCCGGGATCTCATTCGGGACTCTGAACAACCTTCAGTCACCACCATACACAAATCTGTACTACCGAGACGTCACCAAACCTTAAGTGTGCAGACCCTGCGGGTTTGAGACCTATGTAGACATGACCGAGACACCTCTACGGTCAATAACCAATAGCGGGACCTAGATGCCCATATTGGTTCCTACATATTCTACGAAGATCTTTATCGGTCGAACCTCTATGTCAAGGATTCAGTTAATCCCATGTGATGTTCCCTTGGTTCTTCGGTATGTTACTTGCCCGAGATTTGATCGTCGGTATCTTCATACCTAGTTCAACCTCATTACTGCAAGTCTCTTTACTCATTCCGTAATACAAGATCCCGTGACTAACACTTAGTCACATTGCTTGCAAGGGTTATTGTGATGTTGTATTACTGAGTGGGCCCTGAGATACCTCTGCGTCACATGGAGTAACAAATCCCAGTATTGATCCATGCCAACTCAACAGACACCCTCGGATATACCTGTAGAGCACCTTTATAGTCACCCAGTTACGTTGCGACGTTTGATACACACAAGGAACTCCTCCGGTGTCTGTGAGTTGCATGATCTCATGGTCATAGGAACATATACTTGACATGCAGAAATTAGTAGCAACAAAATGACACGATCATATGCTACATTTGTAGTTTGCGTCTTGTCCATCACATCATTCTCCTAATGACGTGATCTCATTATCAAATGACATCACATGCTAATGGCTAGGAAACCTTGACCATCTTTGATCAATGAGCTAGTTCACTAGAGGCATACTAGGGACAAAGTGTCTGTCTATTTTCCACACATGTAATGTGTTTCCAATCAATACAATTATAGCATGGATAATAAACGATTATCATGAACAAGTAAATATAATAATAAACACTTTATTTATTGCCTCTAGGGCATATTTCCAACATACTATGCATAGATCCCATCCCATTCGCGTAGCATCTACTAGCATCCTATCTACACCCACCCGCACAACCCTCATAAGGTGGTAGGGTCATGCACGATGCAAGTGTCAACGGAAAAGTATCGGAAGCATCCCACTAAAGTGGACACCACATCATCATGATCAATACAAAAAAACGAAGTGCTATATGCCATGCAATAAAAGGGTTCATAGTCCTGGTCCAAGGGCTACTTACCTGGCTTAGCAACATCTTCGAGGTCTTCACCAGGTTCTCGTCCACTCCGAGCACTTCGTCTACTTCATCAACTATCATCATAAAACAACCGCAATAAGCAACAAAACAAGCAGAAAATAAAAGTGCTCTATAATAAGGAGTTTTTATTTTTCTAGGACTCCTCTGGTCATGAGAAAAATAACCAAGGAATGTTTTGGTGGATGTGGGTCAAGGGGGAGTTTTGAATGGTGGGAATGATGGAATGATGATCTTTAAGGATGTCAACAGAAAATATTTTCATAAAAATGAGTGGAGGCACTGATAAAATAGGGCATGATTTTAGAAACATGTGAGAAGTGGTTTCACTGGATTTGGAGTTGGGATGATTTTCTTATGAAATTGCAAAGTGGGTCACATATGAATAAATGCCCCAATAATTGACATGGCAGAATCAGTGTAAGGAAAAATGCTCACCACTTAGTGCATGAATTTAGATGCACCTAGGAACTTGAATCACCCCATTTGGAGCTATAATGGATGATCTATAAATTTTACAAAGTGTTGCATTCAAAGTTCAAATTCAACTTTTAATTTGAAACTTACATAAAAGTTTGTAGGCAAAATGTGAAATGCACATATTTGGATAGCTCAAGATTTTAGGAATCTGTAGAAATTAAAATCAGAATATTTGGAGTTGAAATGAATTTATCATGGATTTAACTAATTCTGGAGAAACTGAAATTGGAAAGGGGGGGTTACCCAATGGGCCATTTACGAACTGGGCGTAGGATAGGCACTGGGCGCACTGGGCTAGCCCACACGCGCACGCCAGGTGCCACGTCGATGGTGCATTCCTTGGAATACGCCTTCGGTAGGAGAAGGCACCATTCCTGGGGCCGTCTCCACTTACCCTGCGCCGGGCCCGACCTCTGTGCCGCTTACAGGTGGGCCCCACCGGTCCCTTCCCCTCTCACACGCCCATCCCCATCTTCTTCCTCGTGATAGGGGCAGAGAGGGCGTCAGCCGCCATGGCTCCGGCCGCCCTGCCGCAGCGGGTGCCGAGCCAGCGGTCCGGGCGGACGCCCGACTCCATGCCGCACCCAGGGATGGTCGCCTCAGCCGTGAGGATGCTCGGGGCGAGCGGCCCGTCGGCAGGAGCGGATAGCGGCGGAGTCGTCTCTTGGGGCGTGGCTCAGTCGGGGGGAGGGAGCCCTGGGTTTCCATGGAGGCGTAGAACGCCATGGGGATCGTCCTGGAAGGGGAGTGGAGGCGCAAGAGGGGCTGGCTTGCTCGAATCCAAGCGGAGCCAAATGGCAGTGGCAGCCGTGGGAGGAAAGGGAGTTCATGGGAGGAAGAGAGGATGGTCTAGGATGGGTCTAGGAGGGAGTGAGAGCTCGAGGAGATAAGCGGGGGGGGCTCAAGGAAGGGTCTAAGCAAGAGGGGCGTCAAGGGAAGCTCGGATGTGCCTCGGATGCTCTCGGGCGCCGAGCATGGACGTGCCTGAGCTCCCTTGGCTGCATCCTAGCATCGGGGAGAGGCGTGGGAGGTCGAGAGGAGGCTATTGGCACACGAGGATGCCCTGCCGAAGATTGCTCTCAGCTAGAGGACAACGTATGTCGGCAGAGCGCCGTTGCTGCATGCCAGTAGCATGGTCACCATGCCATGGATTGTCCAGGGTGAGTTTTTGGTCGGCCAAAGATAACTGGCATACAAGGCATGCATGCTTGAGTGCTCTTGCTAAGTATCAGAGAGACTAGAGCTTCTTGGGTTAGGTCTCAACTGTGGGTAAGTTTGAAGCAGCAAACTTGGGGCTGATCTACTGGGAGTTGCTGTAGGGAACTATGGATAAAAACTTGTCTAGTAGCCCTAGCTATGGAGGGAGTACATGCACACCAATTTTCAAATCATGGAGATGAGAGGCCGAGGTACTTGTAGTACAAAGCTAAACTTACTGCCATAAACTAGATTCAGAAGGTTTGCTCATATTTCCCACATTAGCATGCCATATTTGGGTATGCCAAGGAGCACTAGTATGCAAACGAGGTTATGGAAAAGTTTGGGGTCATTAGCATGATCAGAAGGGAGGGAGAGGTGCTGTCATGGTAAAGAGAGAGCGAATAAGAGGGAGTTACCCCCCAAATAATTGACCAGAGGCCATGGCAAAGCTACTAGAGGTAGAAGAGGATTATAATATATTGTGGTAAAAAGTAGGGGGCAAGGGGAATCTTTTTGGGTCAACTTTGCTTGTCCACTAGTTTATGGAAGAAGGTGTTTGTGCTGTGATTGGGCTAGGCATTGGAATCCTATGACCTTGAGATTTACTAGGGGTAAATGGTAAGTCCATTTGGTCCTGATCACAAGTTTTGAGATGATTTGAGTAAAGTTGATAATGTAAGCTTGGTAAACCCTAGCAATGGATAGAAATGGATTTCTATAGATCTAATCATGCAATTCTATTCCCCTTTATGCACCACTTGATGTAGCATCATAATTTGGGTAATAGAGAATGCCCACAAAGTTTGGTATCAATAGGAGATACTTCACAATGTAAAGTTGATCAAATTTGGCTCTGGACAGGAATGGCTTTAGGATATTTTGGTGAAGCAAAACAATTAGGATTGAGATGAAACTTGGCAACATGACCACATATATCATATGTGCCATGCTAGAATTTTCCTGGATTTATTTGAGAATCTTTGTTATAGAAATATTTCAAATGCTTGAAATAGGCAGAAATGGTTTTGAGGGGTTTTGTCCAATATTTTGAACATGACCATGTGTTTAAACTCTTATATATGAACAATATATGTCCACTGGGTTTTCCTAAATTTTCTCAAATTTTTATAAAGCATTTAAACAATTTTTCCTATAAAAGACCATTTCTGGCCTGAAGATAAAGCCTTTAAATAAAATATGAAAATAATATTTTAAAACAATATATTTTGGTTTTGGGAAGTTATATATATATATTAGGCTCCAACTAAAGCATTTGGGGAAAAAGGATCCACCCAAATTGAGGACTTGTAGTACAAATCTCAAATCAGGGGGTTTTGGAAACCTAATTTAAATAAATGCTTTTTGGCGAAAATAATATTTGATAAAAATATTTTTGGGTACTACTCACATGGCATGATCATTGGGAAAGAAGTTTGGATCAAGGAAAAGATCTTTGAGAGTAGGAGGGAGTTTATGAGTATAGAGCACTAGCAAGAAACAAAACAATCAGCAATCAAGTCAAGCATCACAAGCATAGAAAAAGTTTTAACTGGCCATGATTTTTGAATCATGATAACTTAGTCATGACGCAAATCACAGGGTGTGACAGACCTACCCCCCTTACAAGAATCTCGTCCCTGAGATTCCTAGGCTATGCATGGGAAGGACGCGGAAATACATAGGTGAGGCAGTCTTCTCGTTCCATGTTGCTTCTGCTCCGGCATGGTTGTCCTCCTGGGTCTTGAAGTGCTTGATGATATGCCTTCGAGTGCACAGTTGACTTCGTCTAAGGGTGAACAGGGTTTTGGCAAGGGCCTGGCTTGCGTGTGTATTCCAAGGTCGGAATATGTGGACAAGTAGTGTGTCTGTGTGCTGGTCCTTGGACTGCTCACGTTGGTTAGTGACATCTAGATGTCTCGCGTTAGAATAGAAGTGTCGAGTCTTGGTGTAGCTTCTTGTTGGCGGGGAAGTCCTTAGCTTCCATAAAGCAGGAGGTCTTCAGTTGTAGGTGGTCTCCATCCTTGAGAGTGGTGAAGCGCGTCATCGTGGGATTCTCGTCAAGACCTTCTGCTTGAGTAAGCTGCTCAGATAGATTCTTCATTCTTCTTTGGTCGTTTTTCTTCATCGTCATGGACGCACGTTTCCAGAGGGTCCTCGAGTGTTTGGTCTACTCGTCTCTCCGTGGCAAAGTCTGCACTGAGTCTCGTACCTAAGACTGAGCTTAGAGACTTGGTGTCAAAACGGGTTCTACTATATGGGAAGGTTTTGAGGGGGCTCCTAGATGACCTGGCTACCCAAAAGTATAGACCAGTCATCCAATCCCCAGGGTCTAAGGCTTGGCAAGTAGGGTGAACTACGTTCGACAGGTGGCTTACCATGGTCGAGTCACTATTTACGCCCCAGATTGAACCAGAAATGGGCTAGCAATGAGGTCATAACATTCGTTCTACTCCGTTCCAGGCATTTGAAGGGAGCAAGGATGTCATGCTCAACGTACACCATCAAGGCGGTGGAGTGAGGGGTGTTATCACCTCCTCGATTCCTTCCTATTCAAGAACTAATAGGTGATTGATAAGACAAGGGGTTCTATAATCCTCCTGATGTGCAAGGGTTTCATCATACTTGGACGTCGGTGCTTCTTGATATACTCTAGTTGATGTAGCTAGCAAAGGAGTGGTGGTTGACTTCTTCTTCATCGTTGTTGCGGATCCACGATCGTAGTGGTTCTTCACCTTTCTTGGGAAAGAAAGTCTTATTTTGCAGGGAGGGTGCTTCAAGGAGTCCAACTTTTTCAAGGTGGAACCTTTTATGCTCAAGAGGCATGGCAATTGGTGTTCCTAGGGCTGGTCCAAACAAGACTAAAGTGTTACTCCTCTCATTGGGTAAATAAGTATGTCATCTTGGGGGACAACAATCTATTTCCCAAGGTACCACATAAACACCTGCTCATGGGGTATGTTAGAGGAGCGAGCACTCGCCCCGGATGGTCACTAGTGTCAAGGGTTCGAGGTCCAACCTAGTAGAGGTCTTCGTGGCCACCTTCCTTATGGAAAGGGTGGGGGTGGTCATGATGGGGTATCAACCATGGTCTTTGACTTCGAGCCAGCGCCTATGGCCTTAGCCCTACCGCGTCATGGTCCAGTAAAGCTTCGGGTTTCAAGGAGCTTAGGATGTGAGTGGGCGTCTAACACCTTCTCCTGAGCACAACTGTTAGATGACAACAGTACTGCCTATTACTCCAAACAAAATCACCCTATATCCTCGAAGGTATCATCTGATATGAGTCCAATCCAATATTGCACATGCTACTCATATCTCCATGGTTTCGAGAGAATGACTATACTGAAAATCCCATATGTATACTATAACTAACTCACATATATCCATATATAGAAATCCTCGAGATAATTTACAAGCCGCTAAGCTTGATCATGTCACTACCAATCCAATTGTCCTTCTGACTTGTCCACGGTCTCAGGTACTGCATTACTATGCTAAGGAAACACGTAATAAACTGATCCAAGATCTTGTTTCCTTCCTACAAATCCAATTAACCAAACCTCGATTATCATCCACTATCACCTGATCCTTTACTGCTACAAATCTAGCATCGATGGTGTCCAATATAATCTCCTCGAGTTCACATAATCCACATATCCTTGCAGGGACTTATTGTCATGAACTTCCAACCTCATGACCAACTACACTCCAAGGTCGAGCTTATATAGATCCCTAAATTATCCATAACACCATCTAATTCCTTCTACTATCATCCATCGGGAAACATGGTATCATGATCAATATCATTGGACTAAATCCAAATTACTCCAAACCATGTGGTTTAATAGATCTTGAGCACTTGGTAGGATTACCTATTTAAATCCAAGTTTTACATCTAGTAAGAGCTCCCTACTAATCCAATTTTCTCAAAGGACAAGTAAGTTATGCTACTCTATCAATCTTGATCCACCAAGTTCATCTACCAACATTAAGCCTCCTAGTCCACCAAAGGGTCTCAACTGCTTCCTCAAGACATCTATCATGGCTACATCAAATCACTGTCAGCAAATAGTATATACTCAGAATGATCCTTTCTATGGCATCACGGTTCTAGTGCTAGAGTAAGAATGAAGGACGTTTGCTCACTATGATCACTAGCTCCATAATGAACCAAGTGCTAGGCAGGGGGTTATTGAAGCTCAATAAGTGCTCTGGAAAATCCATGTATTAAACACGTGATTCAGAGACTTGTGCTGCGGAGCTTGTGAGGTATAGGTTAGGCAAGGGAGAGGTTTCCAATCTTGATGAAGAAGCATAACTCTATGTGGTTGCGTCTTGTTGAGTTTATTGCAGTCAAAGTCTTCGGTGTCGGCTGCTTGTCGAGGTGGATCCCTGGTGCATCTGGTCTAGCTGTTCTTTAGTTGACAAGATTGGGGAGAGAGAAATTAGCATAGAGGAGTATGCCTAAGGGGGTGGTATAGTGCAAGTGCAATCAAGCAAGTGCCAAAAAGGCCAAACAAAAACATCATGGTAAGGTAGGAGATAAAGTCGTGCACTTGTTGCCCAGGGCAAAAGTGTGACTTACATCAAAGCACAATCAGGCAAAACAAGCAACACACATCATGGTTCCATCAGAACCATCATACGTACTCGACTTCGCATGGGGGACACACGACCTATCCTACCCTAGGGGTTCTCAGACTCATTAGCCATGCTTGCTTCTTGTCTTGGAGAGGAGTCCGCTTAGCCTTCTAGGTATTCTTTAGGTGTTGCTATGTCATTGGTTGTTGTTCATCAAAACCATTCTGGTTGCGCCTCAAGAGTCCTTGACGACTGGGGGTCTGTTGAGTGGACGATGAAGGTGATTCTTTACAGCTGTTGTTGACAAGGTCTTCTGGTGTCCTTGTGTTCGTGACAATGCCTTCTTGTCTTCTAAGGCGTCGAGCATTCCAGGTAGGCAACCTTTTATGCAATGACATTAACAAGGCATGGTAGAGTTGTATCTTGTCGGTCTCGTTGACGATATCATCAGCACCAAGAGCGGGGGATGATGAGGACCGTTTTCCTGCTCACTATGGTGAGGCGGACCAAATGGCGAGGTTCTCATCCATCGGTGGTTACCGATATAACAACAAAAAGGACAGGATTGCTCTATTAGCAATGCATATCCTGACATTGCAGGTCTTGTGCCCTGGTCTTCGAAGGCTAGGGTGGTATCATCCTGGGGCTGTGTCGAGGGTGTCACCGTCATCTAAGTTTTGACATCCTCATCCGTCAGGAAGGTATCCTCTACTGGTAGCTCCTTGTCTAGTGTCTCCAACTTGGGTCCAAGATATGTCGGAAATTGTCTGGCAAGGTGGCTTCCTAGGTTACCCACGAGGATTACAAGGAATCTCGTTGTCAGGGGCACGAGGGTAGTAGCGACCATTTGCAAAGTTTTGAAAAGTAGACGAGGAGAGCCAAAATGAGAAATGGTGGAAGTGCTAGGCACAATCCTTCAGTTTATTTGAAAGCTTAGAAGAGCTAAGAAATATGGTAGCCTTTGCAAGTGTTTTGAAGGGTCTGGGAAAACAGTTTTGTCCTAACTAACGTCCATGCTAACTAAGGGATTCCAACAGTTAGGATGGCTCTGATACCGGCTCTATGGGGACCCCGACACATAAGTCGTGATCACCGAATGTACGTGCATAGTGATCCCAGAGATCAATGCTCATTGAACACACAGAAACTGAATAACAAGAGTTTGGCATCCATTACATACCGGTTTACTCAAATATGGCCTTTATGGCCAAGTCTTCATATGACTGCAGCAGAAATCTTCAATGATAGCGTGAACCCATGCCATCTGCCTTAACCCTACAGGCATTCTGACTGGGAAGCATCCTAGCTTGCATGTCCGTCTCCAAGGTAATCATCATCATAACCTGATCTTTCATGCCTGGCAACCAAAATTACTAGTGGCCAGCCAATGAGTACTTTAAATGTACTCACAAGCAACCCATGTTTGGAACAAGGCAATAACAATGCATGAAATAGCACTAAGTAGGTATTTTGCGGAAAGCCAATTTTGAATGCAATGTCGTTGATCAAGTAACTATGAGTAAGCATGCATCAACAGTTGGTAGATATCCATATTAACAAGTTATATATATCATCATAATAAGGGGTTGAACATCTCATGTTCATTCATCACATCAAGTCTTCAGACTTGCCTCAAGTATCATCCTTCTGTCTTCCGAACACACACACACACACCAAGTTTGCGAAAACATCTGGACATGGCATAAGCAACACCACACAACTGTCCTTGACCGTGGACATGGCTATTCGAATAGTTTTACACTCTACAGAGGTTGCACACTTTCCCACAAGACTCGAGGAACTTCCGTGTCATCCATGACTCGAGGTATATAACATACCCGAGGTAAGCACCCGAACAATGCCTTTCTGATGGTGATACTAAACAAAGAGTCCAATCGTTGGTGCCATCCCTCATGATATACATCACTTGTGTCATCCATGAGGGCACACAACGGTGTGCCCGGTGCCTATAAAGACAGCGCATTACCTTCCACTCTGGGACGACCTCGTCTCATGAGTGACCACTTCACTCTTGCCACTAGTAATGCGGGATCCTTGCTAGCACCAACCATAGTAATCAAAAAATCCCCATCCCATAAGGGGTATCGTGGTTGCGCATGTAAGGTTGGGATGGTCGACAAATCTTAAACTTTGTTTTCGAAAACACATCCTCATCTTGTTCCGGCACACCACTTCTTTCTCAAGTGGTCACCCATCTCATCATCATCTCCCTCGGGCATTAGTGGCACTCGACGGGTTTTTTTTTAAGTCTTTGAAATCGTTTGCTTCTTCCCATCACTATGCATAGATCCCATCCCACTCGCGTAGAATCTACTAGCATCATGTCTACACCCACCCACACAACTGTCATAAGGTGGTAGGGTCTTGCATGATGCAAGTGTCCATGGAAAAGTATCGGAAGCATCCCACTAAAGTGGACACCACATCATCATGATCAATACAACAAAATGAAGTGATATATTCCATGCAATAAAAGGGTTCATAGTCATGGTCAAAGGGTTGCTTGCCTGGCTTAGCAACGTCTTCGAGGTCTTCACCCGGTTCTCGTCCACTCCAAGCACTTCGTCTACTTCGTCAACTATCGCCAGAAAACAACCGCAATAAGCAACACGACAAGCAGAAAATAAAAGTGCTCTATAATAAGGAGTTTTTATTTTTCTAGGATTCCTCTAGTCATGAGAAAAATAACCAAGGAGGTTTTGGTGGATGTGGGTCAAGGGGGAGTTTTGAATGGTGGGAATGATGAAATGATGATCCTTCAAGATGTCAACAGAAAATATTTTCATAAAAATGAGTGGAGCACTCATAAAATAGGGCATGATTTTAGAAACATGTGAGAAGTGGTTTCACTGGATTTAGAGTTGGGATGATTTTCTTATGAAATTTCAAAGTGGGTTACATATGAATAAATGGCCCAATAATTGACATGGCAGAATCAGTGTAAGGAAAACTGCTCACCACTTAGTGCATGAAGAGATGCATCTAGGAACTTGAATCACCCCATTTGGAGCCATAATGGATGATCTATAAATTTTACAAAGTGGGGCCTTCAAAGTTCAAATTCAAATTTGAATTTGAAACCTACATAAAACTTTGTAGGCAAAATATCAAATGCACATATTTGGATATCAAATGCAAATATCAAACTTTGTAGGAATTTGAATCAGAATATTTGGATTTGAAATGAATTTATTATGGATTTAACAAATTCTGGAGAAATTGAAATTAGAGCAAAAAGGGGGGGTTACCCAATCGGCCATTTACGCACTGGGCGTAGGATAGGCACTGGGCGCACTGGGCCGGCCCACACGCGCACGCCAGGTGCCATGTCGATGGCGCATTCCTCGGAATATGCCTTTGGTCGGAGAACGCGCCATTCCTAGGGCCGTCTCCACTTACCCAGCGCGGGCCCGGTCTGTGTGCTGCTTACAGGTCGGCCCCACCGGTCCCTTCCCCTCTCTCCCGCCCATACCCTTCTTCTTCCTCGCGACAGGCGCAGAGAGGGCGTTGGCCGCAGTGGATCCGGCCGCCCTGCCGCAGCGGGAGCTGAGCCGGTGGTCCGGGCGAACGCCCGTCTCCATGTCGCGCCCAAGGATGGTTGCCTGAGCCACGGGGATGCTCGGGGCAAGCGGCTCGTCGGCAGGAGCAGACAGCGGCACCGACATCTCTTGGGGCGTGGCTCAATCGAGGGGGAGGGAGCCCTGGGTTTCCAGGGAGGCGTAGAACGCCATGGGGATCCTCCTGGAAGGTTAGTTAAGGCCTAGGAGGGGCTGGCTTGCTCGAATCCAAGCGGAGCCGAATGGCAATGGCGGCCGTGGGAGGAAAGGGAGGTCATGGGAGGAAGAGAGGATGGTCCAGGAGGGGTCTAGGAGGGAGTGTGAGCTCGAGGATATAAGAGGGGGGCTCAGAGAAGGGTCTAAGCAAGAGGGGCCTCGAGGGAATCTCGGATGCGCCTCGGATGCCCTCGGGTGCCAAGCATGTGCATGCCTGAGCTCCCTTGGTTGCATCCTGGCATAAGGGAGAGGCGTGGGAGGTCGAGAGGAGGCTATTGGCATGCGGGGATGCCTTGCCGAAGATTGTTGTGAGCTACAGGACAATGTTTGTCAGTAGAGCGTCATTGTTGCATGCCAGTAGCATGGTCACCACGCCATGGATTGTCTACGGTGACTTTCGGTGGGCCAAAGATATCTGGCATACAAGGCATGTACGCTTGAGTGCTCTTGCTAAGTATCAAAGAGAATAGAGCTTCTTGGGTTAGGTTTCAACTAAGGGTAAGTTTGAAGTAGCAAACTTTGGGCTGATCTACTGGGAATTGTTGTAGGGAACTATGGATAAAAACTTGTCTAGTAGCCCTAGCTATGGAGGGAGTACATGCACACCAATTTTCAGATCATGGAGATGAGAGGGCAAGGTACTTGTAGTACAAAGCTACACTTATTGCCATAAACTAGATTCAGAAGGTTTGCTCATATTTCCCACATTAGCATGCCTTATTTGGGTATGCCAAGGTGCTTTAGAATGCAAATGAGGTTGTGGAAAAGTTTGGGGTCATTGGCATAATCAGAAGGGAGGGAGAGGTGCTATCATTGTAAAAATAGAGGGAATAAGAGGGAGTTACCCCCCAAATAATTGACCAGAGGCCATGGCAAAGCTACTGGAGGTAGAAGACGATTATAATATATTGTGGTAAAAGTAGGGGGCAAGGGGAATCTTTTTGGGTCAACTTTGCTTGTCCACTAGTTTATGGAAGAAGGTGTTTGTTCTGTGATTGGCTAGGCAGGGGAATCCTATGACCTTGAGATTTACCAGGGGTAAATGGTAAGTCCATTTGGTCCTGATCACAAGTTCTGAGATGATTTGAAGAAAGTTGATAATGTAAACTTGGTAAACCCTAGAAATGGACAGAAATGTATTTCTATAGATCTGATCATGCAATTCTATTCCCCTTGATGCACCACTTGATGTAGCATCATAATTTGGGTAATAGAGGATGCCCAGAAAGTTTGGGATCAATAGGAGATACTTCACAATGTAAAAGCTGATCAAATTTGGCTCTGGACATGAATGGCTTTAGGATATTTTGGTGAACCAAAACAATTGGGATTGAGATCAAACTTGGCAACATGACCACGTATATCATATGGGACATGCTAGATTTTTCCTAGATTTATTTGAGAATATTTCTTATAGAAATATTTCAAATGCTTGAAATAGGCAGAAATAGTTTTGAGGGGTTTTGTCCAATATTTTGAACATGACCATGTCCTTAAACTCTTATATATGTACAATGTATGTCAATTGAGTTTTCCTAAAGTTTCTCAAACATTTATAAAGATTTTAAATAATTTTTCCTATAAAAGACCATTTCTGGCCTTAAGATAAAGCCTTTAAATAAAATATGAAAATAATCTTTTAAAATAATATCTTGTGGTTTTGGGAAGTTATATATATATATTAGGTTCCAACTAAAGCATTTGGGGAAAAAGGATCCACCCAATTTGAGGACTTGTAGTACAAATCTCAAATGAGGGGTTTTTGAAAACCTAATTTAAATAAATGCTTTTTGGCCAAAATAATATTCTATAAAAATATTTTTGGGTACTATTCACATGGCATGATCATTGGGAAAGAAGTTTGGATCAAGGAAAAGATATTTGAGAGTACGAGGGAGTTTTGTGAGTATAGAGCACTAGCAAGCAACAAAACAATTAGCAATCAAGTCAAGCATCACAAGCACAGAAGGCCCTAATTTTTGAATCATGATAACTTAGTCATGAGGGAAATCACACCTTGTGACAATGTGAGGGAGCACCAAATGTCCCTTGTCGAGGACTCCCTCGCCATCCACGAGGCGAACGTCCAGGAGGAGATCAGCGATAGGGTGACGGTCGTTCGGCACGCCCTCACCCAGGATTATCATGCAAATTTGAAGCTCCAAGAGTCTCAATTCCACATGCGATGTGACGACCTATAAAGGGAGGTTGACGACCTCAGGAAAAGGTTAGTCCTGGAGGAGCGTCGCCGGAAGACTGCAATGGACGACCAGTCTGCTACCAAGGCCGAGCTGTCCTTCCTCTATAAGAAGGTAAAGGGCGTCACATCCCTCGTGAAGAAAGCTTCGGATGAGGCTGACCGTTCTCATGGGTTGTAGCACATGTGCTCCAAGATGTTCCAGTCCCTCGAGAAGAGGGCCCATCAGGCCTTGAGCAGTACCTGCATCGAAAGCGTCTCAAGCTCGCTCGTCCCTGATGATGTCGGGTACCTGGGCTTCTTCTCCAGGGTTGTGGAGCGTCTCGAGGGGGTGCGGATAAGATCTGCAAACTTGTGGAGGAGAAATGTCGCGACTTCCTCGCGAGGGCGACTTCCTCACGGGGGCAACTTCACGCGTCTTCAGCCATCTCCTTCACCTTGACCCACACTTCAATTTTGAGGCCGTGCTCGCTCCCGTGCCCGAAGTGATCCAAGGCGCCCTTGCCGATAGGGTGGAGGACCATGTGGAGGACTTTCTCATGGGTTTTCTTCAGCCGATTGGGAGGACCCACTTAGGGTCGAGGATCACAAGGCCGTCGATGGTGGTGATGATGAGGGCGATGACGGTGGCATATCCCCATAGGTATCCTTCATGTTCACCTGTCAAAGTTATGAGCGTGGCCTTGCGGAGGTGTAAGTGTACTTTGAAGTGACCCTTTTGTGAGGCTCCCTTATGATGTGGTAGGCAACATTGTACTCCTTTGTGCCAAGTATCCCAGTCGATTCGGTCGATCATGCACCGAAACGCATCCATCATGTCCATCCCCCGCTCATGGGATGCGCAATGAATAAAAAAGGGCTGGTTGGTGCCAAACTTCTCAAGAAGGCAAGACACGAAGCAAAAACTGTTACCAAAAAAGAATGCCCCTCCCCCTTTCTGTGCGGACCCCGAATCATAAGTCCTGATCACCGAATATACATGCAAAGTGATCTCACAGATCAATGCTCACTAAACACACAGAAACTGAGTAACAAGAGTCTAACATCCTTTACATACCGGTTTACTCAAATATGGCCGATATGACCAAGTCTTCATAAACTAGTAGTGGAAAATCTTCGATGATAGAGTGAACCCAAGCCATCTTCCTTAACGCTACAGGTATTCTGACCGGGAAGCATCCTAGCTTGCATGTCCGTCACCAAGATAATCTTCGTCATAACCTGGGCTTTCATGCCTAGCCAATAAAATAACCAGTGGCAAGCCAATGAGTACTTTGAATGTAATCTCAAGCAACACATGTTTAGAACAAGGCAATAACAATGCATGATATAGCACTAATAGGTAATTCTGCATAAAGCTAAATTTTTATGCAGTGACATGATCAAATAACTTGTGTAAGCATGCATCAACAGTTGGCAGATATCCATATAAACAAGTTACAAATATCATCATAAACAAGGATTGAACATCTCATGTTCGTTCATCACATTAAGTCATCAGACTTATCTCAAGTATCATCCTTCTGTCATCCGCATACGCACACACACCAGGTTTCTGAAAACATCTAGACGTAGCACAAGAGTGGTCATCCAACTGTACTTGACCGTGGACATGGCTATTCGAATAGTTTTACACTCTGTAGAGGTTGCACACTTTACCCACAAGACTAGGGTAACTTCCGTGTCATCCACGACTCGTGGTATTTAATGTACCCGAGGAAAGCACCCGAACAATGCCTTTCCCCTGGCGATACAAAACAAAGAGTCCAATCAATTGGTACAGAGCCCACATGATGTACATCATACGTAGCATCCACGTAGGGACCAACGGTGTGCCCGGTGCGTGTGAAGACAGCGCATGATAGTCCATACTGGCACGACCCCATATCGAGAGTAACCATGCCAGTCCCGCCACTAGTAATGTGGGCTCCATGCTAGTACCCACCAAAGTAATCAACAAATCCTCGTCCCATAAGGGGTATCATGGTTGCGCATCTAAGGTTGGAGTAACAGTCGCAACTTACACCAATCCATTTTCGAAAACCACACACACTCACTTGCTCTGGTACACCACTTCTTTATCTAGTGGCTACCTAGCTCATCATCATCTCCCTCGGGCATTAGTGGCACCCAACGGAGTTTTCAAAAAAGTCTTTGAAATCATTTTAGTTCCCATCACCATGCATATTCCCATCCCACTTTGCATAGCAACTACTAGCATCCTATCTACACCCACCCGCACAACCCTCATAAGGATGGTAGCGTCATGCACGATGCAAGTATCAACGGTAAAAGTAACAGAGGCATCCCACCAAAGTGGTCACCACATCACATGTTCAACCACAAGGAATAAGGTGCTATATGACGTGCATGAAAATGGTTACTTAACATGGTCAAAGGGCTGCTTGCCTAGCTCAGCAAAGTCTTCGAGATCTCAGCACGCTTCTGATCCGACTCTGAGCACTCCCTCTACTTCGTCAACTATCGTCGAAAACGACCGCAATAAGGAACACAACAAGCAAACAATAAAAGTGCTCTATAAATAGGATTTTTATTTTTCTAGGACATGTCTAGTCATGAGAGAAATAACCAAGGAGGTTTTGATGGAGGTGGTCAAAGGGGGAGTTTTGAATGGTGAAATGAAGGAAATGATGATCCTATAAGATGTCCACAAAAAAATATTTTTGTAAATATGAGTGGAGGCACTCATCAAATAGGGCATATATTTAGAAACATGTGGGAAGTGGATTCACTGGATTTGGAGTTGGCATGATTTTCCTAGGGATTTTCAAACTGGATCATACATGAAGAAATGGTCCAATATTTGTTATATCAGAATAAGTGTAATACAAAATGTTCACCACTTAGTGCATGAATTTGGATACACCTAGGAACTTGAATCACCCCATTTGGAGTTCATAAGAATTCCCTAGGAATTTGCAAAGTGGGGTTCTACATGGTGCAAATTCGAATTTGAATTTGAACTTAACAGAAAAGATTTAAGGAAAAATGTGCAATGCACATATTTGGTTAGGACAAGATTTTAGAAGCTTGTAGGAATTTGAATAACCAAATATGGAGTCCAAATGAATTTATTATGCATTTATTTGTCTCTCTAGAAAAAGAAAAGGAGCAAAAGGTTTTATACCTAAGTGGCTATGTCGCACGCAGGGCGTAAAATAGGAGTTGGGCCGGCCCATTAGACAAGCTACGCAAGAGGAAGGGCAACGTCGAAGGTGGATCTAGGTTTTACGCCTTCCCCGGGAGAATACACGCGCCCGTTGTTCCTGCCTCCACTTGATGGGCGAGGCCTACCCGTTAGCCTTGCTTGCCGACTGACTGGCGGGACGCGGAGGCTTACGGGGCCATCTTCAACCTCCCATTGCGGGAGAACCAGAGGAGGTCCTACAAAGATTGTCGACGCCCCCGGCCGCCGTTCTTGATGATCTGGCCACCGGCCGGCCCGTGGAACCAAGCCTCACCCATCTAGGTGGCACTCGGGGCTTGGGTATGCCGAGGCCGAGCACGATGGCAACCATGGCAGAGGGCAGCATTGGCTGAGACGGGCACGATGCCACGGCCACCTAGGGAGTGAAAGGAGATCTTCGGGATCTAGTGGTGGTGTCGGAGGTTCCCTAGTGAGGCATAGAGGGGGAGAGTGATGACGGGGCTCTTGAATTCGAGCGAGTCCCGAGGCGGGTGTTGTCGGCCAGGGGAGGAGAAGGAGAGAGTGAGAGGAGTAATGGGGAGGTCCGAGTGGTTCAAGCGGGAGAGGGGAAGCGAGAGAGGACTAGCAAGGGCTCGGCGATGGTGCACCGCGTGCTCCTGCGCTGGCTCGGCTATTGACATTGCTGGAGGGCACGGGGGGTCACGGGAGCGTGTCCACGGGCTTCATGGACGAGGTCCACAATCAGGGAATAGGAGCGAGGGAGTAGGGAGCGCTGGGGGCCTCGCGCTTGTGAAGTCAGCCACTGGCCGAGCCGGGCGGCTTGGCACGCACGGGAGGAGGAGAGTGAGGAGGGGGCCGACAAGCTGCCAAGACAAGGACATCGAGGCCGACCAGCTGGTGAGAGGGAGGGGCTCAAGGTGGTTGGGGCTGGTGATTGGGCGGCGGCTACAGTGCGGGTGCGCACTGTAGCGTGCTTTGGACCGCGACCTTTGCATGCCATGGCAGGCCACCTGATTCCTGGTCATGGCCACCTTTGTCCACAAGTGCCATGGGGATTAAACAAAGGGGGAGGGAGCATATGATGCTCTGGAGATGCCTTAGGTGAGAGGGAAATTAGAGAGAGAGGTGGTTTTCTGCTGTCCAGGGGGTAAAAATGGGGTTTTTAGCCCCCAATCAGTGACCTGAGGCCATGGGCCCTTTACTGGAGGTGGAAGGTGACTAGGGAGAGTTGAGGTAAAAGTTTGGTATTAAGGAGAATAGTGGAAGCGGCCCAAACAACAAGTTTGGTAACTTAGCAGCAGGTGTTTGATGTTGATTTGGCCAAGTAAAAGGAGTCTGCATGCCATGATATCTACCAAGATCGAATAGAAGGTAGAAACAAGGTTGATCACCAAGTTTGATCTTCATTGAATAAAGTTCACAATATAAACTTTGTAAACCCTAGAATTTGACAAAATTAGGTTTCTATAGATCTAGGCATGCTAAACTAATATCCTAAATGCACCACTTGGTGTGGTGGCATTATTTGGGTATTAGAGGATGCACAAAAAGTTTGGGACCAATTGGGAAAACTTGACAATGCAAACATTCCCAATTTTTGAAATCAGCACGAAGGGGTTTGGGGGGATTGGGACAAGTTAATTTGTTCTTCTTGATGCACCACTTGATGTGGATGCATAAATGGATGATTACAACAAGTCCAAAAAGTTTTAGCTCAATAGGAAACAATTTGCAATGTAGAGTTGCTCAAGTTTGGATCTAGACAGAGAGGTTTTTGGGATATTTTGGTGAACCAAAACAATTGGGATTGATGTGAAACTTGTCAAGATGGTCACATATATCATATGTGACATCCTATAACTTTCTTGGATTTATTTGAGAATATTTCTTATAGAAATATTTCAAATGCTTGAAATAGGCAGAAATGGTTTTGAATGGTTATGTCCAATATTTTGAGCATGACCATGTGTTGAAACTCTTACATATGGACAATATATGTCCACTGAGTTTTCCTAAATTTTCTCAAATATTTTTAAAGCATTTAAATAATTTTTCCCTATAAAAGACCATTTTTGTCCTTAAGAAAAAGCCTTTAAATAAAACAGTAAAATAATCTTTAAAAATAATATTTGGTGGTTTTGGTAAGTCTTATATATAGTGGGCTTCAAATAAAGCACTTGTGGAAAAAGGATACACCCAATTTGGGGACTTGCGGTGCAAATCTCAAATTAGGGGTTTTGAAAACCTAATTTGAATAAATGCTTTTTGGCCAAAATAATATTTTGTAAAAAAAAAGTAAGTCCTATTCACATGGCATGATCATTGGACAAGAGTGGGGATCAAGGAAAAGAGTTCTTGACGGTAGGAGAATGTTTTATGAATTATAGAGCACCAGCAAGCAATCAAACAAGCAAGCAAATAACACACAAGTCAAGAATTCAAATCCACTCAAAAAGTTTAAATTGGCACTAATTTTTGTCTTGTTTACTTAGTTGTGAGGAAAAACACAGGGTGTGACACTATCCTGAAGAAAACCATGGAACTTCAAATTTCATTTCGAAAGGTGGCAAATTCGAATACAAAGAAAGGAGGATAAAGAACCGCCGCGTCCGACACCTAGGCTAGTCTTCGTCTCACCTCCCCCAGCATGGAGCGTAGGGCTTCCACTAGCCGAGAGCATAATCATAGGAGGATCATGTTGTCCGTCAGCGCTGAGCATGGGGCTTACACTAGGGCGTGGGTGGGAATCCCTCTGCATCCTCGGGGGGCTCCGAGCGTATACAACCCACTCATTATTACGTGAGAGTGTCACGGTTCGAGCCCGGGGGCACGTAGGGAGCTCCATACCTAATAGACATGGATCCCCCTTCCTACCCCCAAGCACGATGTGGCTGAGCGAGGTTGGCTCCGAATGGGCCCTAGAGCGCAGGGGTGGACCCCACAACCTCCGTAGGGAGGACCCGACTCGAAGCGGGGCCTCAGGCCCCGCCAAGCCCCGGGGCGAATGTCGTTGTTGTAGTGGCGCCGTAGCCCCCTGTGTCGTGGACGTGGCCCGACATAGGATCCTCTCATCAAGCGTGAGGCCGGCTCCCGAAGCGGTGCCCTAGTGCACCTCACTAGGGTGCCGGGGCCTTGCACGGGTATCCGGCCCCCTGCATATAGGCGGACTGGACCGGACCTAGGGACATGGGCGACTACCTGGTCTTTTGTTGCCAAACGGGTGAAGCCTGGTGTAGAGACATGGGCGTGTGTTACATCCTCCATCTTTGGGTAGGCGACGCCCGTCCCAAAGACATGGGTGTGCTTTCCACCCTTCGTTTCCGGGCAGGGAGCACCGGGCGTGGGGACATGGGTGTGTGCTCCACCCTCTGTCTCCAGGCAGCGAGCGCCGGGCCTGGGGACATGAGCGTGTGTTCCACCCTCCGTCCCCAGATGGGTGACGCCTAGTCCAGGGACTCAGGCACCTGCTCAGGGTAGCACCCCACCAGCGATCGTGCCTCACGAAGCTGCCTACGCCAGACAACTTTGCAAGACCGACCCCGCTAGTTGTCCTTGTTAGGTCGCCCATGCCGGCCATAGCAAAAGCCGCTCGTGGAGTCATATACTTTGATCCTGTTTTGCACTAGTCGAGTCCACATCCTCTGCGGCTTGGGCACGCGTCGGTGCGGTCATCGTGGAGGTGATCGGGCCTCTGGGTGTAGGCGTAGACGAGTCGATGGCTGCCCTGTAGGATCAAAAGTAGGTCTAGTGTGGTGATTAGACTAATTGACTAAATAAAACTATGCTTTTTTCCAAATTTTAATTCTTGGCAAGTTTTAGCATTCATAACATACCAAGTACACCCTAGACATGCAAGTCTAAGAGTATAGCAGCGGAAAGTAACAACAAGCATGAGTAATAGGATAGGGTAGGAAGATCAAACACAATTTTAGAAACAATGATTCTTCCCTTGGTTCCGATAGGTGGTGCTATCATACATCCACGTTCATGGAGTCTTCAGCCCACGGAGGGTAACGGTCGCGAGATTCCATGGAGGGCTCTACCCATGGAGGGTTCCACAAAGAAGCAACCTTGACTATACCATGACGGCCTACGTCCACCGAGGACTAGCCTTACTCGGGGTATATCTTCATGAAGTAGGCGATCTCCTTGCCCTTACAAACTTCTTTGTTCACTCCGCAACACAAATTAGGAAGCTCCCAAGTGACACCTAACCAATCTAGGAGGCACCACCCTCCAAAAGGTAATAGGATCGGTAATGACGATGAACTCCTTGCTCTTCTGCTTCAAGATGATAGACTCCTCAACACACAATCTCTCTCACACAGATTTGGCTTGGTAAAAGAGATGGTATTGGTGGATAGCAACTTGGGGAGGCTAGAAATCAAGATCCATATGGTTGGAGTGGAAGATCTTGACCTCAACACAAGGGTAGGTGGATCTCTCTCTTAGAAAACTGAGTAGGATGGGTATGGAATAGTTTTGAATGCTTCTCTTTCGAGTGGGTGGTGGTGAAGGGGTATATATAGGCATCCCCAAAAATCCAACCGTTACACACAACATGACCAACTCGGTGACACCGATATGTTAATCTTGGTGGTAACAAAGTGACCAAAGGGTGGCAACTTTTGAATCTCGATGAGACCAATATAGGAATCTCGGTTGCACCGGCAAGGTGACCAACTGTCAGAATTGCCAGACTCGGTGACGTTGGTTCACCATTCTCGGATGCACCGAATGTGTGAACTTGTGTAACAGAAAGTTGGCAACCCAACTCGGTGGCACCAAAAGCAGTGTCGGCTGCACCAAAGTGGCTAGGGTTTGGTTGAGTCTGACTAGGGTTTGGAATCGGTGGCACCGGGATAGGAAAGTTGGTTGCACCGATTTTGCATGTTTGGCTAGGTACAGAGTTTGGTGGAAGATCTTGTGGATGTTTTTGGTGACAATCACTTGTGCACGTATGAGCATTTTGTTCACCATCAAAATCTTACCCCTTTTTAATAATATTGGCTTTCCTATGGACTCAAAATGATTACTCGCAAATGTAAAATGTAGATTCCTCTTGCTTGAAGCTTGGCCAACCTTTTTCCTTGAATCATGGGGTACTTCCACAATCTCCACAATCCTTTTGCCATCCCTATCATTGAACTTTTCCTGAAATATACTTGGTGGAAACATTAGTTCAATGACTCATATGTTGTTATTAATTACCAAAACCAGCAAGGGAGCAAATGTGCTTTCAATCTCCCGCTTTTTGGTAATTGATGACAACATATAGATCAAAGCTTCGACAAATATATAATCAATGAATGTAATCGTCGCTTTGAAAAGTTTGTGATAAGAAAGAGCACCCCCTCAATTGGTGCATTATTTTAAATTTGCGTTTGAATACAAATGCACAATCGATTAGGTACATGGGTCACTTCTTACATGTCACATACCACTTGGTGGTGTGCGAGAATAATTTAGAATGAGCATCATAGCACAACACAGTCAACCAAAGATGAATGATCATCACATAAGCATTAAGACGATAGGAAATAGTAGCATCACACATTAAAGCGTATGATCAAACATCATAAAGCGTGTATCACAAGGAACCAAAAGCAATTGTTTTTGAAAACAAGCAACAAACACCAAACGCTCTCTCACTCGAAGCCTAAAGATCTATATACACTTCTCCCCCTTTGGCAACAAGTTACCAAAAAGTTCAAAGGCATATATCTAAGCGTTCTTGGGATGATATCTCCGGTTGTTGATGAAGGAGTCGAGAGAATGGAGCCGGCAAAAATCTCTGTAGATGTCGTGGATGGAGCTAGAGTGGCAACTGGAGGTAGTGGAGCTGATGGAGCAGGAGCTGTGCTGACAGTAGCAGTGGAGTAGAATTGCATGATCATCTCATCGTTCCATGCAGTAAGCTCTCTGCCAATGAACTCATCCAGACCAATGCATTGGAAATTATCTTGGACACTTGGAAATTAGTCCTCATTCTCCTTAATGAATTTCCAATCAACATATCTCAGATCGCTAACAGCTGGGCTCTTGTCTAGCAGCACTGTCTCATAAAAGTCCTATTGCTCTCTGGTGTAGAACATGTAGTCAACAATAGTTTTCTTCCTCTAGGCATAAGGATCTATAGCTCTCCAAGCTCCCAATCCTGAGTCTTTCCTCCTCTTCATGTCTTCAGCAACTAAGTGACAGACATCATGTACTGGAAGATGTGGTCTGAGCTTCATCAATGTAGTCAAGTCATCATCATCTTCAAGTCTGAAGGCAGTTCCCTTGTTCTTTGTAGAAGCTGGAATATCTCTGGTAGACCTCTTGGACTTTTATGTAGTAGCCTTCTTGGATGTAGGCTTGGTGCTCTTGGATGTGCTAGTCTTTGGCATAGCATCAGCCAAAAGTTTCTTGCCCTTCTTATTGGGAGGGGCCTTCTCAACATGTTCTTCCTCCTATTCCTCAACAGCAACACCAGCAGCCTCCTATGGATCATCAAACATGGAGGTAGACCTGCCAATCACATGGATTGTCCTTTTTCCAGATTTTTTCTCCCCTGCCTTCTTAGGCATAGACTTCCTTGGGGGATCAATAGAGATTGTGGCTCTAGCACTCTCATGTGCTTTGATAGTCTCAAAGTTGGCATAGACCATGCTGACAACTCTTCTGGAAGAAGTAGCTTCAGTAGCAGACTTCTTAGCAGCCTTTTCTTGCTTCTTGGCAAGAATCTTCTGAGGAACAAAGTCTGAATCTTCTTCATCAGAATTTAGCTTCTTCCCGGCTCTAGTAGCAGCCTTGGGCAACCCATGGGATATGGGGTGCCTGGATCTGAGAATGAACTAGTCTCTAGGCTTGTGCATGAACGGATATCAGCACCCTTTCGTTGCATATTCTGACTGTCCTCAGCATCTAACATACTGACCCTATGAATAGAGTATAGAACAACAGAAGTAGATGAGTCATCACAAAATGAGGCTAGTTTTTTAAAGTTTGAATAATAGGTTTTCAAAGTTTTTGCATTCTGTCAAATGGAAATTGGTACAACTGAAGCGGAATTTTTGGTGCCACCAAGACTGAATATCCCTCTTAAAAGAACCTTGGCACTCTTTTAGGTGAGACAAAAAAGAAGTACTCGGTTCCACCAAGACCGTTCTCAGCAACACAGAAAGACAAATTGGTGAGACCGATTTATTCGCTTCAGCTCCACCGAGTTCCATTGAGCAGACGGCAAAACCCTAGAAAATCTATTATTCGCTAATCTATCGGACTTTTGAGTGGATAGGAGTTCATGCAATGAGTGGCTTATAGATAAACTTGAATCTATTGCACAATAATCGGACGAGGAGCGCAAAAGAGATCGAATTAGTACCCTAACTTGGCGTGGATCCTCTACGGTGGCGACGAGGAAGAGGATTTCGTCGATGGCGGCGATTCCCAGTGGCGGAGGAGGGCAGGGAGACAAGGGCGACGACCAGGGGTCTCCAAGGCGGCAACTTACGGTTCTGAGGCACGACAGTTTGAGGGTGAAATTCAATGTGTCGGGGTCCATAGTATATATACCCACCACTGTTAGTGTCATCAATACTAACTTTTCGGTGTCACCGAGTTCCTCAACTGTTAGTTGACAGGGAAACTCGGTGCAACCGGAAAAATGGAATCGGTGGTACCGAGATTGAAAAGTAGATCAGCCCTAAGCATTCGGTGAGACCAAGATTTTGTGGTTGGTTCCACCGAGATGCACTTGGGAGGTTTTAATGGCCAGTCCTTGTCGATACGGAACTCCGAGTACTCCACACACAAAGGGGTCGAAAAGCAATTGTTCAAATTTTGTGATGCAGCATGAATATTGTATGAGGTGAGAAATCATATATAGCTAAAGAGGTGGTCCTAGGCATTCTTGTATATCCAATTGGCAAAATATAAATCAAAAGACAAATGGCAACAATTGGATATCCTCGAATGAGTAAATAAATGCAGACCAACATGCTCACACAATAAGATGTCGAATGAAATCATGACAAACATGAACATATACACTAGCATCTAAAAAGCACTTGGGTGATGACGAAGTCCTCTATATATGAGTATTTAACTTAGGAGCCAAGTAAGAGTACTTGATCGTAGGTCATACTCATCGTTTAAGCACAAGTGGGGTTACCACTTTTATATAAATCATTTAATGTTGTCACATACTAAAAGATGCTTTAACTCAAGTCTTAGAGTAAATCTCCCCCTTGATGTGACATCCCCCCATATGAGGGATAAACTAACCTTGGGTTTTGTCGATGAAGTCTTCACGTTGGTGAGGTAATGGTGGATGCTCAAGGTTGATGAAGATCACCAAGATTTGGGAGCATCCTTGTTGTTTCCTTTCTCTTCTCACCTACATGGGTTAGTCCCAACACACAAGATACAAATACAAGGGTATCTATGGACATGGAGTGCAAAGCATATGTGATGATGTCCATTGATTTTTTGAACACCTTGTCCCTTCCTTACCTTTGAGGGAATGTGTGACTCCTTGATCTATTGCATAGGGTTGATGTTGATTGCAAATAGGTCTTTCCAACAATGAATGTGAGTGAATTTCATAGGCGGAGTCACCCCTCTAGAACTTTCTAGTTCTTCTTCTTGGGGACACGGATCAAGTTGATGGGGATCCTTGGTGTTGAAGTAGCACTTGTAGAAGTTGAGATGGCAGTAGCCTTGGGAACCCACTTCACCAAAGCTTGGGGTTCATCTTCATAGGAGTCAAAGTCCTCTTGGAGCTTGTTCTTGCCCTTGAGCTTGGTGTCTTGTGGTGGAAGGTCATCTTGAAACTTTGTTCCCTTTGGAAGAGTATTTTCGTACTTTTCCTTTTGAGGAACAAACTTGGGATTGGGGTATTGACCTTCTTCCCATTCAACTCCATTAGCGTTGAAGTAGCCAACACCACGATTCTTCCGATATCCTCCATGCTTGCGTACAATCTCATCAAGTTGTTTGTACCCTTCAAGACTCTTGTAGATACCTTTCTCTATAATTCCTTTCAATAAAGCATTTTCTTGCTCAAGTGTAACTTGGATAAGAGAATCACCATTAGTGGAATCAATAGAACTACTACGAGCAACATCATTGGATTTAGCATTTTTATTGTTGCTACTAGATGAAGAACCTTTCTTGCCTTTGTTACTAGTTTGCTTAGATTTGACTTGTAGCATGAATGTAGACAAGGGTAGTCATTTGGCAAGATAATATGGAGTCTTCTTTCGGAGATCGTCATTGGTAGCATTAAGAAATTCATGTTCTTGCTCCAAATTGAGCATCTTGAAGCATAGCTTCTCATGAGTTCTTACAAGCTCTCTATGATCATCAAGAGTAGATTCATGGGCTAACTTAAGAGTGTTGAGTTCTTTAGTTAGTTCTTCTATTTTCTTATTATCATCATCAATTTACCTATCTTGACTAGCATGATAAATATCAAGTTCATTATGATCAACATCACTAGTTTCATCACATAGCAAGTCATCATCATAAAGCAAATCATCTTCATCACTATCGAAATCAAGATATTCAGGGTGTGATACCTTGGGGATTTTAGCCATGAAGCAACTTCCACTCCCTTCATTTGGTGAATCAAATAGATCATGGGATTTGGTTGTCACTAGTGCAATTCCGGCAACACCATCATCTTGACTATATTCGGAGTTGGAGTGATAGCTTCTCTCGGAGTGGTTGTCGGAGTCGGAGCCGGAAACCCATTTACCAACATGAGCTTGATATTTCCTTCTTGAGTAGATTTTGGTGTACTTGTCCTTCTTCTCCGAGTCCATACTTCTCCTTGAGGGTCTTCGTTCATGACGATCATCTCTACTCCTTCTCTCTCTTCGAGGTGATTCATCTCTTGAGCTTCCTCTTCTAGGTGACTCTTCTTTTCGTTTGTAGGGAGCCAAGCACTCATTTGAGTAGTGTCCGGGCTTCCCACAATTGTAGCAGTTTTGGTCATGACTTGATGAACACTTCTCTTCATGTCTTGAGTTGGAGCTACGATCTTTGCTTCTATTCTTGTAGAACTTGTTGAATTTCTTGACCATGAGGCTTATCTCTTCATTTGTAACAAGGTTGTTTCTTGAGGTAGAGGGAGCATCACTCGTGGCTTTGTAAGCACCGCTGGACTTTTGGTGAAGCTCTTCCTTGTCTTTGAGTGTCATCTCATGAGCAACAATTCTACTCAATCACTTCTGTTGGTTTGAGATCTTTGTAGTTGGGCATCATTTGGATCAAAGTGCACACACTATCATATCTCTCATCCAAGGCTCGAAGTATCTTCTCGATGATGAACTTGTCAGTCATTTCTTCGCTTCCTAAGCCGGCAATCTCATTTGTGATGAGAGATAGCCTAGAGTACATCTCAGCGACTCCTTCACCATCCTTCATCTTGAACTTATCAAGTTGACCTTGAAGAACATCTAACTTGGATTCTCTCATGGACTCATTTCCTTCGTGCATATCAACCGAAGTATCCCAAATTTCTTTTGCCTGTTCAAGACGGCTGATTTTGTTGAATTCTTCGGGGCATAGGCAGTTGAAGATAATGTCACATGCTTGAGCATTGAGTTGTAACATCTTCAATTCTTCCGCGTTCGCTTCACGGTGCGGT
This sequence comes from Hordeum marinum, assembly GCA_022496015.1. Lineage (NCBI taxonomy): Eukaryota > Viridiplantae > Streptophyta > Magnoliopsida > Poales > Poaceae > Hordeum > Hordeum marinum. Next base: position 215,662,464 of record CM039673.1, on the reverse strand, counting down.
TCTCTTCCATCACCAAAGAATTCACCTTGCAAGCCAACACGAACAATAGCCCAAAAGATAGGATTATGACCAAGCAAATCCATTTTCATTTTATGCTTCCAACTAGCAAATTAGTGCCATCAAAGTATGAACCTCTATGGTGATAATTTCCCTCACTAGATGCCATATGTATCCTAGGTTGTGAAACCAATGCAATGGAGACCAAAGCTCTGATACCATTTGTAGGATCGAAAGTAGGTCTAAAGGGGGGTTGATTAGACTACTTGACTAGATAAAACTATGCTTTTTCCCAATTTTAATTCTTGGCAAGTTTTAGCATAACATATCAAGTACACCCTACACATGCAAGTCTAACAGTATAGAAGCGGAAAGTAACAACACGCATGAGTAAAAGGATAGGGTAGGAAGATCAAACGCAATTGTATACATGATTAATTTTCTCGTGGTTCCGATAGGTGGTGCTATCGTACATCCACGTTCATTGAGTCTTCAACCCACGGAGTGTAACGGTCACGAGAGTCCAGGGAGGGCTCTACGCACGAAGGGTTCCATGAAGAAACAACCTTGACTATACAATGACGGCCTATGTCCACGGAGTACTAGCCTTACTCGGGGTAGATCTTCACGAAGTACGCGATCTCCTTGCCGTTACAAACTTCTTGGTTCACTCCACAACACGAAGTAGGAGGCGCCCAAGCGACACCTAACCAATCTAGGAGGCACCACCCTCGAAAAGGTAATAGGCTCGATTATGACGATGAACTCCCTTCTCTTGTGCTTCAAGATGATAGACTCCTCAACACACAATCTCTCTCATAGAGATTTGGCTTCTTAGAAGAGATGGGATTGGTGTAAAGCAACTTGGGGAGGCTAGAAATCAAGATCCATATGGTTGGAGTGGAAGATCTTGACCTCAACACAAGGGTAGGTGGCTCTCTCTCAGAAAACTGAGTAGGATAGGTATGGAATAGTTCTGAGTGCTTCTCTTTCGAGTGGGTGGTGGTGAAGGGGTATATATAGGAATCCCCAAAAATCCAACCGTTACACACAAAATGACCAACTCGGTGACACCGATGTGTTAATCTCTGTGGTACCAAAGTGACCAATAGATGGCAAATTTTGAATCTCGGTAAGACCAATATAGGAATCTCGGTTGCACCGAAAATGTGACCAACGGTCAGAATTGCCAGACTCGGTGACATCGATTCGACATTCTTGGATGGACCGAAAGTGTGAACTTGTGTAACAGAAAGTTGGCAACCAAACTCGATGGCACCGAAAGCAGTGTCGGTTGCACCAAAGTGGCTAGGGTATGGCTGAGTCTGTCTAGGGTTTGGAATCGGTGGCACCAGGATAGAAAAGTTGGTTGCACCGATTTTGCATGTTTGGCTATGTATAGACTTTGGTGGAAGAGCTTGTGGATGTTTTTGATGACTATCACTTGTGCATGTATGAGCATTTTGTTCATCGTCAAAACCTTACCCCCTTTTAATAGTATTGGCTTTCCTATGGACTCAAAATGATTTGTTGCAAATGTAAAATGTAGAGTCCTCTTTCTTCAAGCTTGCCCAACCTATTTCCTTGAATCTTGGGGTACTTTCACAATCTCCACAATCCTTGTCCCATCCCTATCATTGAATTTTTCCTGAAATATACTTGGTGGAAACATTATGACTCATATGTTGTTATTAATTACAAAAACCACCAAGGGAGCAAATGTGCTTTCATCCCACACAGAAAGCGGCAGGTGTGCTATGAGGCGCATGGTGGCTCGCATGCCACACGGGTAGCACCTCCCGCAGATCATCCTCCATGCCAGGGCGAGCCCCTACATGCCTGGTGCCTTGGGTCGTGCCCCTTGCTGGAGCGGGTGTGTATCGTAGCGTGCTCCCCAGGGGTATCCGCATGACTCTAGAGCCGCGCCGGTCGGTTGAGGGACTCCACAAATCCGAGCCCCAAGGCTCGTCCCGTGGGGGAGCGCCCGGGCAGCACCAGTTGCGCCGGTGTGCCTAGCCGTGCAACGCAGCCATTTATCGTAGTGGTTACGAGCGGCATGGTAGTGTTGTGGTTCGCACGCTGGGAGGAGCGCGACTCGCCTACCCGCTAGGTCGCGACAAGCTCGGGAGGAAGATGTCGTGACGCGGCGTGGGAGGGGGCTGGGTCGACGATACCGCGCCATGCGATGTATGAGGGTCGTAGGCCCCGGCGTCCGTCGAAGGCTGGACTTGCGATGGCGTACGTCGACGGGGGGGGGCAAAGCGGCGCGGTGCATCGTGTCCTGCATGCATCGACCGGGCGATGCGAGTGGCCCAATGCTTGGCGCGGACCCGGTGCCCTTTAGCTATGGACGCGATGAGTGGAGGCGAGGTGACGCTTGCAGAGGCATTCCGACACGCCCGTACTAGGCGCACCAAATTTTAGATTTTGGGCTCCGTGAAACTCAAAGTGGTTTGAACTCAAGGGCGTGTGCGAAGATCCCCACCAGCTTAAACGTCAAGCGCACAACTCCACAACTTCGTCGAAGGGGGCTCGCTCGATCATGGCAAAGAAGACTAACACACGGATTTACCCAGGTTCGGGCCGCTGCGATGCATAAAACCCTACTCCTGCTTTGGGTGTATTGCCTCTCGAGGAGGGTTGTGGATTAACTGGTATAGTGGTGAGTAACCTTTTTTTTTACCAACTACTGTAGGGGAGAGCACCCCACAGCCTTTTCTTTTATTGCATATAATAGATTACAAGGCAAAATCTAATCTCTAAAGTTATAGAGTTAGAGCATTAGGAAGACTAACCTAATCTCAAGGAGGTAAAAAGGAAACCCACTTTAGTAGGTCATCCCTATACCTAGCCTTAATTCTATGAGCTAACAAGGATATATCAGTAACAAAAGTTGCCTTCCATCTCCTGAAGGTGGGCCGTTCATTCCTGAAAACCCTATCATTTCTGATGATCCAGATGTTCCAGCAGGCAATGAAGACAACTTCAGTGAAGAAAGGTTGATTAAAAACTCTTTTGGCTACAATTACAATTTCCCCCATGGATGCACCCTGCCATTGTATTTGTAGGTAATTCCAAACCCTGGTGCTAAACAAGCAGTTGAAGAAGAGATGGTCCCGGTCCTCTTTAACTCTGGCATGACAGAGAACGCAGAAATTGGATTCTGATACTTTCTAGAGTCTGTGCTGAAGCATATCTTGAGTATTCAGTCTGTCCATAACAAGCATCCATGCAAACACCTTGATTTTCATGGTGCAGCAACTTTTCCAGATCCAATTGAGAAGGGGGTTTGAAACAATGGGCTGGTGGACATGCAAGTAGAATTTCTTGGCTGAGTATCGCTTACCATCAGCTGCCCACAACCAAATATCATTCATGGATTGGTCCCTTAGCAATTGCTATAGGAGGCCTTGAAGGGTCTTCAGTTCCTGGAAAGCTCTTTCAGAGAGTAGCAGATGGAACAACCTAGTCATTTCATTGGCATCAAAGGCAGTAAAGACTTCTTCAGCTGTGGAGAAGGTATCAATGGCAAAGGAAAACAACCTTTGGAATCTGTGTGCTAGGGGTGTATTTGAACCTCCAACCATCCAGGAATCAGACCAAAAGAGGAATGTGTCTCCCTTATTTGATGTGATAGAGGTGACAGCTTTGTAATTGTCCATCCTCTTTTGAATATCCTGCCACCAAAAAGAACCACACAAAGATGTTCCTTGAGGAATTTTGCCATGGTAGTATGTATTCTAGATCAGATTGACCCAAGGCACATCAGTCTTGTTAAAAAACTTATCAGCATGTTCAAGGAGTAAAGCATCATTCTGAACTGATAGATTCAAAATACTGAGGCATCCTTTCTTTTTAGGTCTGCAAACCAAATTCCAGGCAGCAAGTGCAGGAGCTTGGTCCTGACCATTTCTTCTCCAAAGACACTGCCTTTGTAATCTCTCCAACTGCTTCATTATTCCTGGGGGGATATTCAAACTGCATAGATAAAATATAGGTACTGAGGATAGAGAAGAGTTTAGATATTGAAGTCTTCCCCCTGAGCCAAGAAGGAGGAGCTGGCAGAGAGTCCCCTTTCCATATTGTCCACCAATGGCATCAAATCTGCAATCTTTGGCCTAGTGATGCCAACAGGTAGACCTAGGTATGTAAAGGGCAAAGTACCAACTTTGCAACCCATAGAGCCAGCTAGCCTCTGCAGGTTATCCTAAGATACATTAACTGGCAACATAGCAGATTTATGGTAGTTGATATGGAGCCCAGTGGACTGAGAGAACATGAGAAGCATTCCTTTTAATTCCATCAATTGAGACTCCTCAGCAGGCATAATAATAAGGGTGTCATCAGCATACTGAAAAATGGGAAAGTCTGTATCATGGCAAGGGATTGGCAGCTTGATTTTTCCAGCCAGCAGAAAATCATTAACCGATGTTTGAAGGAAATCTGCTGCGATAGCAAAGAAAAGGGGAGACATAGGATCCCCCTGTCCGACACCCTTTTTACATTGAAATTTTCTGCCAGGAACTCCATTGAGCAACACTGAGGATGATCCAGAGGAAAGGAACTGTTGGACCCAAAGAATCCATTTATTATTGAATCCTTTTTTCCTAAGTACCTGAAAGATGAATTCATGTTCAACAGAGTCAAAGGCTTTTTCAAAATCAAGCTTGATAATAACAATTGGTCTTCTGGATTGGTGGCACTGGTGCAGATATTCCAAAGTCCAACCAATACAGTCTTGAATTGTCCTTGATTTAATGAAGCCATATTGGTTCTTATGAATGCACTTCATAATGTGCGGCTGGAGCCTGTTGGCCGTCATCTTGGAGAGAAACTTCAACCCCATACCAGTTAAAGAAATGGGCCTGAAATCCCCAACCTGCTCAGGGGAGCCCTTCTTGGGTACCAAGGTGATGTAAGAAGAATTCATATTTTCAAGTCTAGTGTGTCCAGCATGGAATTATGTGGCAAGAGTATAGAAGTCCTCACAGATGATATGCCAGCATTTTTTTAAAAACAACCCATTGAAACCGTCAGGGCCTGGTGCTTTGTCAATGGGCATTTCCTTGACGGTCCTGTCCATTTCCTCCTTAGTGAAAGGCAGTGTCAGATCATCCAACCCATCTACCTTGTGTAAGAGTGATTGAAGATCAAAAACAAGATTGATTCCATGTGACTGACCCATCCTGGCTTTATAAGCTGACCAGAAGCATCCGACAATTTGTGCATGATCAGAAGTCGTAGTTCCATTATCAAGCTTCAAGGAGGAAATAGAATTTCTCCTGTATCTCTCTATGGTCATAACATGAAAAAACCTAGTGTTCTCCTCCCCTACTTTGACAGACCAAATGGTGGCTCTCTTTTTCCAGTAGAGAAACTGTAAATGAAGTAGGTGTTCCAAGTGTCACTTAACAATCACTCTGAAATTAGCTTCAGGCCTAAAGAGTGGTCTGATCTCTTCCAGATTGTCCAGGGACAAAATCACATGATTGCAATTGCCACTCAGATGTTTGATTCTTGAGAGTCCAGTCTGCCATTTCTTAAGTGCCTGCCTCAAAGCCTTAAATTTGTCCATGATGATGGCAGTGATGTGCCCTTTCTTAGAGGGTACTTTCCAGGACTTTTCCACACACTCCAGGTGTTGGGGAACATCGCATGGGAAACAAAAAAATTCCTACGCACACACAGATCTATCCATGGTGATGACCATCTACGAGAGGGAGAGTGGATCTACATACCCTTGTAGATCGCTAAGCGGGAAGCATTAAGAAACGCGGTTGGTGTAGTCGAACATCTTCGCGATCCAAATCGCCAAGCGTCCCACGATCTCATCACGATCCATCCCGTGAACACATCACGGTCAGTGCCGCGAACTCATCACGATTCGTTTCGCGATCTTGATCACGATCCGTCCCGCGAACACATCACGATCCGTCTCGTGATCTCATTCCAAACCGTGTCGCAATCTTGATCACGGTCCTTCCGATCTAGCGCCGAACGGACGGCACCTCCGCGTTCAGCACACGTACAGCTTGATGACGATCTCCACCGTCTTGATCCAGCAAGAGGGAGTGGAGAGGAAGAAGAGTTCTCCGGTAGCCTGACGGCGCTCCGACGATGGTGGTGGAGCAATTCCGGCAGGGCTTCGCCTAAGCACTACAGAAATCCAATCTAGAGGAGAAACTATGCACTAGAGATTAGGGTTGCACGTGGCTGGAAAAAACTAATCCAAACCCTAGATATCCACTAGTATATATAGGAGGAGGGGAGAGGAGGATGCGCCCAAGGGCAGGGCCTCCCTTTGGCTTCGGCCGAACTGGTGGAGGGGGAGTCCTCCTCCAATTGGGAGTCCACCTCTCACACGAGAGGTGGAACTTGGGGCGGACTCCACCCCAATTCGGCTTGGGCCTCTCTCCCCTACGCCTAGGACACCTTGGCCGACCCCACCAGCCCACTAGGGGCTGGTGGGTCGCCACTTTGGCCCATGGGGTGGGGTGGCCCCACTGGTGGACCCTCGGGACCCATTCGTCACTCCCGGTACACTACCGAAAGTGCCCGAAATCTTTTCGGAGTCCAAACACCACCTTCCTATATATCAATCTTCATTTCCGGACCATTCCGGAACTCCTCGTGACGTCCAGGATCTCATCCGGGACTCCGAACAACCTTCGGTCACCACCATACATAACTCTATACTACCAAAATGTCACGAAACCTTAAGTGTGCAGACCCTGCGGGTTCGAGAACTATGTAGACATGACCGAGACACCTCTATGGTCAATAACCAATGGCGGGACCTGGATGTCCACATTGGTTCCTACATATTCTACGAAGATCTTTATCGGTCGAACCTCTATGTCAAGGATTCAGTTAATCGGTTATGATGTTCCATTTGTTCTTCGGTATGTTACTTGCCCGAGATTCGATCATCGGTATCTCCATACCTAGTTCAACCTCGTTACCGGCAAGTCTCTTTACCCGTTCTGTAATACAGGATTTCGTGACTAACACTTAGTCACATTGCTTGCAAGGCTTTTTGTGATGTTGTATTACCGAGTGGGCCCTGAGATACCTCTCCGTCACACGGAGTAACAAATCACAGTCTTGATCCATGCCAACTCAATAGACACCCTCGGAGATACCTGTAGAGCACATTTATAGTCACCCAGTTACGTTGCGACATTTGATACACACAAGGTACTCCTCCGATGTCAGTGAGTTGCATGATCTCATGGTCATAGGAAGACATACTTTGACATGCAGAAAACGGTAGCAATAAACTGACACGATCATATGCTACATTTGTAGTTTGGGTCTTGTCCATCACATCATTCTCCTAATGATGTGATCCCGTTATCAAATGACATCTCATGTCCTTGGCTAGGAAACCTTAACCATCTTTGATCAACGAGCTAGTCCATTAGAGGCATACTAGGGACATGGTTTTGTCTATGTATCCACACATGCATCTAAGTCTCCGATCAATACAATTTATAGCATGGATAATAAACGATTATCATAAACAAGGAAATATGATAATAACTAATTTATTATTGCCTCTAGGGCATATTTCCAATAGTCTCCCACTTGCACTAGAGTCAATAATCTAGTTCACATCACCATGTGATTCGCATTGTTATGAATCTAACACCCAATGAGTTCTGGGGCTCGATCATGCTTTGCATGTGAGAGAGGTCTTATAGTCAACGGGTCTGTGACATTCAGATCCGTGTGTACTTTGCAAATCTCTATGTCAAACTGTAAACACTGCTACCACACTCCACTTGGTACTATTCCAAATGGGTGCTCCTACTATACGTATCTAGATTGCTACTACGAGTTATCCGGATTGGTGTTAAAGCTTGCATCAACGAAACTCTTTACGACGAACTCTTTATCACCTCCATAATCGAGAAACATCTCCTTAGTTTTTAGTTACTAAGGATAATCTTGACTGTTGTCCAGTGATCCACTTCTGGATCACTCTTGTACGCCTTGACAGACTCATGGCAAGGCACACACAGGTGCGGTACACAGCATGGCATACTATACAGAGCCTATGGCTAAGGCATACGGGATGACATTCTTCCTTTTTCTTTCTTCTGCCGTGGTCGAGCTTTGAGTCTCACTCAACTTCACACCTTACAAAGCGGGCGAGAACACTTCTCTCTGACTAATCCATTTTGAACTCTTTCAAAATCTTGTCAAGGTATGTACTCATTGAAAGTCTTATCAAACATCTTGATCTATCTTTATAGATTTTGATGCTCAACAATTAGGTAGCTTTATCCAGGTCTTCTTTGAAAAACTCTTTTCAAACAACCGTTTATGCTCTCCAGAAATTCTACATCATCTCCGAATAGCAATATGTCATGCACATATACTTATCAGAAACTCTATAGTGCTCCCACTGACTTTATTGCAAATACAAGTTTCTCGTAAACTTTGTATAGACTCAAAAACTTTGATCACCTCATCAAAGTGTATATTCCAACTCCAAGATGCTTGCTTCAGTTCATAGAAGAATCAGTGAAGCTTGCACACCTTTTAGCATCCTTAGGACTGACAAAACATTCTGGTTGTATCTCATGCAACCTTTCCTTAAGGAAGGAAATGATGTTTTGGCATCCATCTGCCAGATTTCATAATTGAAAAATGCAAAAACTGCTAACATAATTCCAATAGACTTTAGCATCGCTATGAGTGAGAAAGCCTCATCGTAGTCAACTCCTTGAACTTGTCGTAAACTTCTTTGCAACAAGTCGAGCTTTACAAATGGTGACATTTACCATGAGCGTCTGTCTTCATTTTAAACATCCATTTGTACTCAACGACCTGCCGTCCAACGAGCAAGTCTACCAAAGTCTATACTTCGTTTTCATACATGGATCATATCTCGGATTTCATGGCCTCTAACCATTTGTCAGAATCCAGGCCCATCATCGCTTCTCCATAGCTCGTAGGTTCATCATTGTCCAACAACATGACCTCCAAGAAAGGGTTGTCATACCGCTCAAGAGAAGTACACATCCTTGTCGACCTACGAGGTTCGATAGTAACTTGATCCGAAGCTTCATGATCATCATCATTAACTTACTCTTCAACTAACGTAGGCTTCATAGAAACATCTTCATGCGCTACGCTACTCTCTGGTTGAACAAAGGTTCAACAACCTCATCAAGTTCTATCTTCCGCCCACTCAATTCTTTCGAGAGAAACTCTTTCTCGAGAAAGGACCCAGTTTTAGCAACAAATATTTTATGCTTGGATCTGAGATAGAAGGTTTACCAAACTGTCTTTAGGGTATTCTATGAAGATGCATTTGTCCGCTTTGGGTTCGAGCTCATTAGGTGAAAAACCCTTTTTCACATAAGTGTTGCAGCCCCAAACATTAAGAAATGACAGCTTAGGTTTCTATCAAACCATAATTCACACAGTGTCATCTCAACGGATTTAGATGGTGCCCTATCTAAAGTGAATGTAGTTGTCTCTAATGCACAACCCCAAAATTATAGTAGCAAAACGATAAGAGACATCATAACATGCACCATATCCAATAGAGCACGACTATGACGTTCGGACATACCATCACACTATGGTGTTCCAGGTGGCGTGTGTTGTGAAACAACTTCCACATTGTCTAAAGTCGTATGCCAAACTCGTAACTCAGATATTCACCTCCACGATCATATCGCAGATATTTTTATCTTCTTGTCACGATGATCTTAAACTTCACTCTAAATTTGCTTGAACTTTTCAAACGATTCAGACTTGTGTTTCATTAAGTAAACATACACTATATCTACCCAAATCATTAGTGAAGGTAAGAAAATAACGATATCCACCGCACGCTACAAGACTCATTGGATTGCATACATCAACATGTATCATTTCCAATAAATCACTTGCCCGCTCCGTCAAACCAAAAAACGGGGTCCTTAGTCATCTTTGACCAAGAGGCATGGTTCACATGTCTCAACCGATTCGAAATCAAAAGAGTCCAAATATCCATCAGCATGGAGTTTCTTCATACGTTTTATACCAATATGACATTTAGCGGCAGTGCCACAAGTTTGTGGTACTATCATTATTAACTTTGCATCTTTTGGCATCAATTTTATGAACATGTGTATTACTACGATCAAGATTCAACAAACCATTCTCACTGGGTGCATGACCATTGAAGGTATTATTCATGTAAACAGAATAACCATTATTCTCTAACTTAAATGAATAACCGTGTTGCAATAAACACGATCTAATCACGTTCATGCTCAACGCAAAACACCAAATAACACTTATTTAGGTTTCTTACTAATCCCGAAGGTAGAGAGAGCGTGCGATGTCGATCACATCAACCTTGGAAACACTTCCAACACACATCGTCACCTCACCCTTAGCTAGTTCTCTGTTTATTCCGTAGCTTTTATTTTGAGTTACTAACATTTAGCAACCGAACCGGTATCCAATACCCAGGTGCTACTAGGAGTACTAGCAAGGTACACATCAATAACACGTATATCAAATATACTTCTGTTGACGTTGCCAGCCTTGATATCTACCAAGTATCTAGGGTTATTCCGCTTCAGCGACCGCTTTCCTCATAATCGAAGCACTTAGTCTTGGGTTTGGTTTAAACTTTGGGTTGCTTCACTTGAGCAGCAACTTACTTGCTATCCATGAAGTTTTCCCTCCTTGCTCCTGCCCAACTCGAAACTAGTGGTTAAACTAACCATCAACACTTGATGCTCCTTCTTGATTTCCACCTTCGCGATGTCAAATATCGCGAACAGCTCAGGGATCATTAATTCTATCCCTGGCATTTTATAGTTCATCACCAAGTTCTAGTAGCTTTAGTGAAAGTGACTTGGAACTATATCAATCACTATCTTATCTGAAGATGAACTCCCACTCGATTCAAGCGATTGTAGCACCCAGACAATCCGAGCACATGCTCAACGATTGAGCTATTCTCGTTCATCTTGCAGGCAAAGAATCTTGTTGGAGATCTTATATCTCGCAACACGGGCACGAACCAGAGATCCTAATTTCAGCTCTTAGAACATCTCATATGTTCCGTGACGTTCAAAACGTTTCAAAGCCTCAATTCTAAGCTGTAATGCATGACGCACTAAACTATCAAGTAGTCATCAGCACGTACCTGTTAGATGTTCACAACGTCTACAGACGATGCTAGAGGGGTTGGCGCACCGAGCAGTGCATTAAGGACATAAGCCTTCTGTGCATCAACGAGGACAATCCTTAGATCACGGATCCAATCCGCAATATTGCTACCATCATCTTTCAACTCTATTTCTCTAGGAACATATAAAAATTCAAGGGAGCTACAGCGCGAGCAAGTAATCTACAACATAATTTGCAAAGACACTACTGACTATGTTCATGATAATGAGTTCAATTAATCATATTACTTAAGAACTCCCACTCAAATTGACATCCATCCGGTCATCTGAGTGATTCATGATCCAAATTCACCAACTCAAGTCCAATCATCACGTGAGTTGAGGTGGTTACAATGGTGAACATCATCATGTTGATCATATCTACTATATGACTCATGTTCGACCTTTCGGTCTCTTGTGTTCCGAGGCCATGTCTGTACATGCTAGGCTCGTCCGGTTTAACCCGAGTGTTCTGCGCATGCAACACTGGCTTGCACCCGTTGTATGTGAACGTAGAGTCTATCACACCCGATCATCACGTGGTGTCTCAATACGACGAACTTTCACAACGGTGCACACTCGGGGATAACACAATTTATCTTGAAATTTAAGTGAGGGATCACCTTATAATGCTACCGTCGTACTAAGCCAAACAAGGTGCATAAAAGAATTAACATCACATGCAATTCATAAGTGACATGATATGGCCATGAACTTGTGCTTTTGATCTCCATCATGAAAGCACCGGCATGATCTCCATCGTCACCGGCATGACACCATGATCTCCATCATCTTGATCTCCATCAACGTGTCTTCATCGGGGTTGTCACACCCACCATGCTTCTACTACTATTGCTACCGTTTAGCGATAAAGTAAAGCATTACATAGCGCTTAATGATTGACACGCATGTCATACAATAATTAAAGACAACCCTATGGCTCCTGCCAGTTGCCGTACTCATCGACATGCAAGTCGTGATAATCTATGCATCACATGATCATCTCATACATCACATCTATCACATCATGTAATTGGCCATATCACATCACAACATACCCTGCAAAAACAAGTTAGATGTCCTCTAATTGTTGTTGCATGTTTTACGTGGCTGCTACGGGTTTCTAGCAAGAACGATTCTCACCAACGCATAAACCACAACAGTGATACATAATTTGCTTTTCAACCTTCTCAAGGACCGCCTTTGTCGAATCCGATCCAACTAAGTGAGAGAAACTGGCACCCGCAAGCCATCTATGCAACAAGTTGCGGTCGAGGGAACCGGTCTGTCGTAAGCGTACGAGTAATGTCGGTCCGGGCCGCTTCACCTCACAATACCGCTGAACCAAAATCTGACCAAGGGAGGAAGCAATCTAAGCATCAACGCCCACAAACCTTTTGTGTTCTACTCGAGATCTCATCTACACATAGACCTAGCTCATGATGCCACTGTTGGGGAACGTCGCATGGGAAACAAAAAAATTCCTACGCACACGTAGATCTATCCATGGTGATGAGCATTTATAAGAGGGGAGTGGATCTACATACCCTTATAGATCGCTAAGCGGGAAGTGTTAAGAAACGCGGTTGGTGTAGTCGAAAATCTTCGCGATCCAAATCGCCAAGCGTCCCACGATCTCATCATGATCAGTCCCGTGAACACATCACGATCCGTTCCGCGAACTCATCACGATCCGTTTCGCGATCTTGATCACGATCCGTCCCGGGAACACGTCACGATCCGTCCCGCGATCTCATCACGAACCATCTCGCGATCTTGATCACGGTCCTTCCGATCTAGCGCCGAACGGACGGCACCTCCGCGTTCAGCACACGTACAGCTTGATGATGATCTCCACCGTCTTGATCCAGCAAGAGGGAGTGGAGAGGAAGAAGAGTTCTTCGGTAGCCTGACGGCGCTCCGGCGATGGTGGTGGAGCAATTCCGGCAGGGCTTCGCCTAAGCACTACAGAAATCCAATCTAGAGGAGAAACTATGCACTAGAGATTAGGGTTCCACGTGGCTGGAAAAAACTATGCCAAACACTAGATATCCACTAGTATATATAGGAGTAGGGGAGAGGAGGCTGCGCCCAAGGGCAGGGCCTCCCTTTGGCTTCGGCCGAACTGGTGGAGGGGGAGTCCTCCTCCAATTGGGAGTCCACCTCTCACACGAGAGGTGGAACTTGGGGCGGACTCCACCCCAATTCGGTTTGGGCCTCTCTCCCCTGCGCCTAGGCCAGCTTGGCCGACCCCACCATCCCACTAGGGGCTGGTGGGTCGCCACTTTGGCCCATGGGGTGGGTCGGCCCCACTGGTGGACCCCTGGGACCCATTCGTCACTCCCGGTACACTATCGAAAGTGCCTGAAATCTTTCCGGAGTCCAAACACCACCTTCCTATATATCAAATTTCGTTTCCGGACCATTCTGGAACTCCTCGTGACATCCGGGATCTCATGCGGGACTCTGAACAACCTTCGGTCACCACCATACATAACTCTATACTACCGAAACGTCACCAAACCTTAAGTGTGCAGACCCTACGGGTTCGAGAACTATGTAGACATGACCGAGACACCTCTACGGTCAATAACCAATGGCGGGACCTAGATGTCCACATTGGTTCCTACATATTCTACGAAGATCTTTATTGGTCGAACGTCTATGTCAAGGATTGAGTTAATCCCGTATGATCTTCCCTTTGTTCTTCGGTATGTATCTTGCCCGAGATTCGATCGTCGGTATCTCCATACCTAGTTCAACCTTGTTACCGGCAAGTCTCTTTACTCGTTTCGTAATACAAGATCCCGTGACTAACACTTAGTCACATTGCTTGCAAGGCTTATTGTGGAGTTGTATTACCGAGTGGGCCCTGAGATACCTCTCCGTCACATGGAGTAACAAATCCCAGTCTTGATCCATGCCAACTCAACAGACACCCTCGGGGATACCTATAGAGCACCTTTATAGTCACCCAGTTACGTTGCGACGTTTGATACACACAAGGTACTCCCCCGATGTCAGTGAGTTGCATGATCCCATGGTCATAGGAACACATACTTTGACATGCAGAAAACAGTAGCAATAAACTGACACGATCATATGCTACGTTTGTAGTTTGGGTCTTGTCCATCACATCATTCTCCTAATGATGTGATCCCGTTATCAAATGACATCTCATGTCCATGGCTAGGAAACCTTAACCATCTTTGATCAATGAGCTAGTCCATTAGAGGCATACTAGGGACATGGTTTTGTCTATGTATCCACACATGCATCTAAGTCTCCGATCAATACAATTTATAGCATGGATAATAAACGATTATCATGAACAAGGAAATATGATAATAACTAATTTATTATTGCCTCTAGGGCATATTTCCAACACCAGGAAACCAGAAAGCTCAACCCAGTAATTTTCAAATCTGAAAAGATTGCTTTTGGGAATGGCTGTGTTGATAGACACCACACATGGGACATGATCTGATGCAGTTTTGGCCAAGGGCAACACCTGTGTTAGAGGGTAACAGGAAATCCAATTGGCAGAAGTAAAAAACCAATCCAATTGTTCAAGGAGGGGTGAGTCCTGCATGTTTGACCATGTATAGGATCTGCCCTTAAGGGGTAACTCTAATAAACCCAGGTAACCTATGATCTCATTAAAGATGAAAATATCATTTATATCTGCACCAGGCTTGTTCCTATTAGAGGTGGATCGAATGAAATTGAAATCCCCTAGCAACAACCAATTTTCATCAACAGGTATGATCAAGTTATATAGCCAACTGACAAAGGGGTCCCTGTCTTTCCCTTGGCATGGTCCATGCACATTAACCAAAGTCCATTTCTCATTATTGTGCTTGGAAGTAAAAGTGATGATGAGACCAAATCTCCGAGTGTCCAGGAGCACACCATTTAGAACCGATGAATTCCATAGAAAAATCAAACCACCAGAGGCTCTAGAAGATGGACTATACACGAAACGATCAAAACGCTTAGGACAAAAACTCCTAATAATGCGGTGATCAATGTGTTGCATTTTGGTTTCCTGTAGGCAAACTACATCGGCTGAACTTTCATCAATCTTGTTTCTAACAACCCGTTGGCGCGCATCAGAATTTAATCCCCGAACATTCCAATAGAGTACCCGCCAGCTTCTAGTTGAACGACTATCCATAACAACATAGATTTGTAGCAGCAAAAGCACAGTCGCACAACGATCGGCGCATACATGGTTCAGGGTAACCGAGTACAGAAAAACCAGCGGAAGTGCAAACAAAACAAGTTCTGAGAAAGCAATTTAAAGGGGGATTCAGACCCGAAAACAAGTATCGAGAAGGTGTCCTAATCATCATTCTTGCTTGGGGACAGTTTGGCTGGATCTTCCATAAGAAGATCCACAGTCAGCTTCTCCGGAGCAATGCCAAGGCCTTCACCGATATCTTGTATCACTTTGGTGGGCATGGCGGGTGGGAGGTCTTGATGCTGATCACCTTCTCCAGATGGTACTGCCTCTGCATCCGCCTGCTGAAGTGGCCTGGAGCGCGGTTTCCTCTTCATTGGGAGCGGCACTGGCAGCTCCTGCAGTATAGGCTTAAAGCCATCCCGCTTTGCAGATCCCCTCGTGCACCTACGGACGGTAGAGTCGACAACTGGTGTTGGCTTCTTGCGAGTGCCCTTTTTCCGAGCACACTGAGCTGAGAAGGAGAACTGCTCGTCGGTAGAGTCCACTGAGTTGATTGTAGGAGTGACAGTACCTGCATTATCAGAAAAGAGGGCCCTGGCGACAGGCCGGTTCCTAGCCGAAGTAGAGGACGTAGCCATATCATCTGGCAGGAGGGTTATGTTGGAGACCCAGTTGACATCATCAAAAGCAATAGACCATGACCGCTTGCATAAAACCAGAGGCAGGGCAGGGAGGATGGAAAGACCCGTGGGAATTTGCATGGTGGTACAGAGATTCATCAAGGTTTCAAAAGTCCTCTTCCAAGCTAACACTGGTGGTAATGGTGGACCATAAACCACTCTTATCATACCAACCATCATATTCATAGGTTTAATGATGGGTTGCTGGTAAGGTATAATGGCCAGAGGATTGAACTCCGGCGCTTGTGGCTGCACCTCCTGAACTGCAACAGGGTTTTGCTGGGGGTTGATTGGCTGCATCACTTGGACAGACTCTGAAGATTCAGGTTGATCATTAACCATGGATTCTTGATCTTGAGCCGAAGCCTCTTGATGATCCATGGGTGCATCTTCATTCCAACCCCATCCATCCGCATCATGCTGATTGTTCTGCTCCTGGTTGTGCTCAGGCATCGGAGTGAGCGGGGCATCATTCCACCCAATAGCTGGATATGGGGGAAGGGCAAACATCAGGTGGTCATTTACTAGGTTCCCCGGCAGAGGATGTGGGTCACCATTGAGGGGCATAGGATCTTCATCCTGGGGCAACTGCTCAGCAAAGTTGGCGCCAAGAATGTATATAGCAGCTAACCAGGAGACCCTTGTCCCACCCCATGTAGCATATTCAGAGAAAGTGACACTGCGGCGCACCAGAGCATCATTAGGGAAAGATGCAAAGACCACAAATCTCATAAGATATGGGTCATCACTGAACAAGTGGTGAAACTCTCCAAAGGTGTTGACGGCCGCTCGGAGGTCTTCCGTGTTCCGCAAATCTAGTGGAACTCCTAAAAACATAAGACATCCCTGGCGAAAACCCGAAGCAGCACGAAAACCCTCGCCCCCATTATGCTTCATGAATCGGACAAAAGAATCGTTCCCAAGGTCCTGCGGGACCATCTGAACGGCGGCAAATCTCTCGCCAGCATCCCTTAACTCCAAAAGACCCACGCCCGCAATCCAAGGTGGCTGAGCGAATATGAAAACCCTGATTGTTCAAGAGCTCGACAACTTGCTGGCGTACCTGACCAATCTGATTGGCGGGTGTGGAGGCATTACTTCCGCCACTAGGTATTGCTCATGCCGACGGGCGATAGGAGATACCAGTGTGACATAATTCGGGGAAAACGGTGAGGACTGCCGTCGATGATGTGCTCCCCATGGGTGACGTACTGCTCTGGGTCAAGCTCGGGCCATGGGAGGACGGTAAGCTGGAGGCGAAGGCGTCAATGGAGGCGGCTCCGATGGCGTGCTTGGAGAATGCGATGTGACGGGAGAGGGCGGTTCTGCAGCACGCGTAGTATCCTCGGGACAGGTAGAGGTTCCAGAAAAATCCGAAATAGGGGGGGACTCTTCCGTTTCCAAGCTAGTCCATTTTCTATTACAAAAGAAACAAATTCAGATTGGGTGTGGCCCACCCGGCAGCAGGATGAGCAAATCTCTCTAGTTTGCAATTAGAGGCCATGTGTCCCTGACGGCAGAAAACGGTGCAAGAGAGTATCTCAGCCACCATGTCATTAATCATATTATCAAAAAAATTCTAGGCCTCCTGTGAAGATGGGAGCGAGAGGCCATGCTCCTGATCAGCAGGCCTCTCAAGGGCCGGCCCATTTGCAGAGCTTTCATTCAAACCAGGTGTAACATCCATTGGCAAAATATTTGGAAGGACAGAGTTCCTGCCAAAAAGAGCTGGTGTGACGGGTGTCGCAGAACCAATCACGCCATCACCGGCGACCAAATTCCCCGAAAAATTGTTGGGTGAAACCTGAATCCCGGAAACCGCGGTGACAGGCGGGAATTGAGGAACCGTTCCAAAGGTGATGTGCGGCAAGGCAATCGTCCACCGGAGTTCTGCCGGCGACGATGGATGAATGACCACCTTCTCATGTTGTGGCATGTTGTAACCAGCATATTGCAGGGCAAAAATCTCATCAGACGTGGCAGGGCACCGATAGCCTTTGCAAACTTCATACTGTTGCATAGTTGCAAAGAAAGTTTCTTACGAGTGGA
Source organism: Hordeum marinum (assembly GCA_022496015.1). Taxonomy (NCBI): domain Eukaryota; kingdom Viridiplantae; phylum Streptophyta; class Magnoliopsida; order Poales; family Poaceae; genus Hordeum; species Hordeum marinum. Next base: position 215,644,369 of record CM039673.1, on the reverse strand, counting down.
AGATGTAGACTTGAACACAGATTTGACCAGTCTGGAATGCATTGCCATCAGACCAAGAGCAGAGCGCCGCTTGGATGGGCTCACTAGAATCCACTCCACATCACATTGCTTCTTCCATAATTTGAATTCACGCCACCAGTTTGGCCCACCATTACCCCAAAGGTGGAAGAAACATTTGAAACTAGAGCACTTATAAGAACGCAGATCAATAATGAGAAAACCAACTTGTTTACAGGAAACCCTGAATGAGAAAACCTTGTCCTTGATCCATTCCACCATCAAATCAATGGCCGAACCCCCAATAGCTGACTCAAGAGCGGCAGCCATAGCAGCATTAGATAAGCGATAAGAATGCCGACTGAAGGAAACCACCATGATGAAAGTGCGCCAATGATTCATCGGGTGCACGGAAAGGCCAGAATGTTTGAACATGTCATCCGCAAAAGCCACACCATGGGAGAAATCCAGATCCAAAGTGGAGCCACCAAAAGAACCCATCAAAAAGGATGTTTCCAAGAACGTGAGCAATCACCTGAATTGATGATCGGAGGGAAAAACGTGCACACCGGCTAGAATTCCAGATCGCCTAGGAATCGCCGGAGGGAGGGGTGTGGAGGTGGGAGCGCCTACATTCCCCTCTCCCGCTACTTTAGCATAGCATCTTTTCTTACCTCATCGTTGTTAGAGGAGGATGAACAGGTTTGTGGTGAGTAACCTTGCGTGGGTGCTCAAGGAGTTTTCCGATCTGTCTCTCCATGGTGCATCTTCGCCTCTATTTATGGTGGCCTGGGTCGTCTTCCATTATCACACTGGTAGGAAGGGATCCCACAATGGCCAAATTCGAAAGGTGACAAGAGGTACATCTTTTCCTGACGAAAGGCGGTCTTGGCCTGCAAAGTAGCTGATGTCTACTATGCAACCTTCTTCTTGTAGACTCGTGTTGGGCCTCCAAGCGCAGAGTTTTGTAGGACAGTAGCAAATTTCCCTCAAGTGGTTGACCTAAGGTTTATCAATCGGTGGGAGGCGTAGGATAAAGATGGTCTCTCTCGAACAATGCTGCAACCAAATAACAAAGAGTCTCTTGTGTCCCCAACACACCCAATACAATGGTAAATTGTATAGGTGCACAAGTTCAGCGAACAGATGGTCATATAAGTGCAATATGGATGGTAGATATAGGTTTTTGTAATCTGAAAATATAAAAAACAGCAAGGTAACAAATAGTAAACAGCGAGGAAAACGTTGTATAAATGCTTGGAAACGAGGCCTAGGGTCCATACTTTCACTAGTGCAATTTCTCTCAACAATATTGACATAGTTGAATCATATGTAAGTAACTCTCGTGCGACAAAGAGTTCACTCCAAAGTCACAAATAGCAGAGAACTAACAAAGAAATTATTGTAGGGTACGAAACCACCTCAAAGGTATCTTTTCTAATCAATCTTATGAGCTATCCCTATAAGTGTCATGAACAACCCTTTAGTTCGTACTAAAATAACACCTTAAGGTACACATCAACCAAAACCCTAATGTTACCTAGATACTCCAATGTCACCACGAGTACCCATGGGCCTAATTGTACGATATGCATCACACAATTTCAGATTCATCATGTTCAATCCAACACAAAGAACTTCAAAGAGTGCCCAAAGTTTCTACCAGAAAATCAAGACAAAAATTGCCAACCCCTATGCATAGATTCCCAAGGTCATGGAACCCGCAGGTTGATCACCAAAACCATACATCGAGTGGATCAATAGAACATCCCATTGTCACCACGGATATCCCATCGCAAGACATGCATCAAGTGTTCTCAAATCCTTAAAGACTCAATCCAATAAGAAAACTTCAAAGGGAAAACTCAGTTCATCACAAGAAGATGAGAGGGGAAAACTGCATATGATTCATCTATATTAATAATGCTCACGGTACATCAAGATCGTGCCATCTCAAGAACACGAGAGAGAGACAGAGATCAAACACATAGCTACTAGTACATACCCTTAGCCCCGAGGGTGAACTACTCCCTCCTTGACATGGAGAGTGTCGGGATGATGAAGATGGCCTCCGGTGATGGTTTCCCCCTTCGGCAGGGTGCCAGAATAGGCTCTCGATTGGTTTTTCATGGCTTTGGAGGCTTGCGGCGGTGGAACTTCCGATCTAGTTTTCTTTTCAGTGGTTTCTGTATTTATAGGACTTTTTGGCATCGATCTCATGTCAAGGGGGGCCACGAGGGAGTCACAAGCATGCTAGGCGCGGCCACCCCCCTGGCCGTGCCTGGCAGGCTTGTTGCCACCTCGTGGCTCTTCTAGCCCAGCACCAATGCTTCGGGGGTCTCTTTTGGTTCACAAAAAATCATACTAAATTTTCATCCCATTCTGAGAACTTTTATTTCTGCACAAAAAACGACAGCATGGTAGTTGTGCTGAAAACAACGTCAGTCCGGGTTAGTTCTAATAAAATCATACCAAAATCATATAGAATTATTGTGAACATGGCATGAATACTTCATAAATTATAGATATGTTGGAGACGTATCAGCATCCCCAAGCTTAATTCTTGCTCGTTCTCGAGTAGGTAAATGATAAAAGAAATAATTTATGAAGTGTGAATGCTAGCAAGTGCACAACTTTGATCAATGATAATTCCAATCACCTTTTCTAGAATCATTATATATCATAAACAGTATCCCATCTCATAAAACTTCTCATGGTGAAGTAACACGTTATGCACATGTTAAATTATAGAGCATAAAGTTTCGTGAAAACTAACAACTACGCAAAAGTCACCAAAAAATTGCAATTCATCCTATTTTCAAGAAGGGTCTATGTAAGATCTTTGATTTACCAAATTCCACATACTCAACTATCATATAGTCTTCCATGATTGCTAACTCTCAAAGCATATTTTTAGAGCAAATGGCATCCATCGAACACAAAGAAAGATAGGGGCTTAGAGTTTCGCCTCCCAACTTATTTATCATATAGATAATTTTCAACAATAATAATTCATGAACAAATATATTTTGATGGCCATATATGATTGGATCTTTCCCCACCACATGATGCTTTCCAAGAGAAAAAGGCGAAATATAGGAAGTGGTGAAGATCACCATGACTCTTGTATAAAGGTAAGTACAAGAAAATAAAAGATAGGCCCTTGGCAGAGGGAAGCAGAGGTTGTCATGCGCTTTTTGTTTTTGGATGTGCAAACTCTTAATGCAAATGAACATCATGTTGTATTGCCCTTTGTGATAGCAACCTTTATTATGAAGTCCGTCGTTTTTATTTCTTTACCATCACAAATTCGTACAATGCTTATTTTCCCTTATAATAAAAGATCTTATATATTTAGGAGCAATTTTTATTGCTTTTTGCATCGATGAAAACTTACTTGAAGGATCTTATTTAATCCATAGGTAGGTATAGTTGACTCTCATGGCAAAACTGGTTTAAGAGTGTTTGGATGCACAAGTAGTAGTTCTACTTGGTGCGGAAGTTTTGGCTAGTATGAGGTGGAAGCAAGCACCACATGTTGGAGGATCCAAAACAATATAACTACTATACAAATATACCCAAGCATAACTCATTACCTTGTCTTGCTTGTCCAACTTCAACTAATTTTCTCAAGTTTGGAAATAAATAATGGGTATTCACATTCATATAAGATGTCCAAGATAATATATTTATATGTTAAATCTCTCTTCCTTCAATATTCTTTCATGAATTGTTCAAGTGACCAAGGCGGTTTTTGCTAGCTTTCAACAAATTTCACCACCTATACTAATTATGTGTGAAGTCATTACTCCCCATGGGATAAGTATATGAAACATTTTGAATTACTTATTTATAAAATTCAATTCAGTCAACCATTTACTCATAGTATATAAGTGTAGCACAAGAGTGAATGGAAAACTACTCCAAAAAGATATAAGTGAAGATAAATGTGTAGTTAATTAGTCAAATAGCCATGTGGGGACTCTCTCTTATTCAAAATTTCAAATCCAATGATTTTATTGAAACAGAAAACAAAATAAAAATTTATCATGTGAACGAATAAAAATTTAGGCTCAATGTAAGCTAACCGATAATTGTTGATGAAGAGAGGTGGGATGTGTAGCATCCCCAGGCTTAGATACTTGAGAGTTCTTGAAATATTTATTGGGTGACTTGGCATCCCCAAGCTTGAGCTTTTGAATCCTCTCATATCCCGGTTTCACCTATTCTCGAAAACTTCATCCACACAAAACTCAAAAAGAACTCGTGAGATAGGTTAGTACACGTAAGAACAAATCAATACTTCATGTACTGCCAAGACAAGTTGAACAATAATTTTCAAACATTAGGTAATGCATACTATCATTTCCACAATTTATATCTACCAATATAGGCTATGGAAACTATAGGATAAGTAGATAACAAAACTATGACAGCAATCTGTCCAAAAAGAACAGCCTGTAGCAATTTATTATAACAGTATACCTCTATAACTCAAAAAATTCAGCAAGTTTAGGACGTTCTAAGGAATTTATATGGTAACATTTTGTAAAAAAATTCAGAAACTTTCTGTCTTACAGTAAAATATGAAAATTCAAACACTTACAGCAAGTTTATGTTTTTTTTACACAACACACATCAAATATGTAATGCAAGCATCCTAATGCAATTCTTGGAACTTTTTATTGGAAAACAGTATGATAAATAACACCTAACAGGTAACAACAAAACAAAATTATGATCCAAGCAAAACTCATATTATGTGACGAATAAAAATATAGCTCCAAGTAAGATATACCAATAGTATTGAAGACGAAAGAGGGGATGCCTTCTAGGGCATCCCCAACCTTAGGCGCTTGAGAATTCCTTCGATATTACGTTGGGGTGCCTTTGGAATCCCCAAGCTTAGGTTCTTGTCACTCCTTATTCTTCTCATATCCATGTCTTACCAAAAACTTGAAAACTTCAATCACACAAAACTTAACGAAACTTTGTGCGAAGGGTTAGTGAAATAGAGATAAATCATTCACTTAGGTACTGTCAAGACAATATTATTAATTATTCCACATGATACCTACTGTATTACATCATTCCCACAATTTATATTACTCAATAAAAGCTATCAGAACACATGAAACAAGCAAATTATGCATGCAAAATAGAATCTATCAAAAACAGAACAGTCTATAAACATCTGAATGGTCACCAGACTTCCCTAACTCAAACAATTCTGAAAAATTATCACATATCTCATAATTTGTGTAGAAATGTTTTTTAAAATTTTCAGAATATTTTGACACTCCAGTAAAATCATATAATTCATATACTGGACGCTAAACTTTCTGTTTTTGCAAAGAATCAAACAAGCAAGTATCCACACTATCCCAAAGGCTTTACTTTGCGCTTTATTGGAATAAAATAGACAAAACATGATTAGTACAGTGGCTTAATAATGTGAACACATCAAAACATAAGGTGAAAGTGTTGTGTTGTCTCCCAACAAGCGCTTTTCTTTAAAGTCTTTTAGCTAGGCATTATGATTCCAATGATGCTCGTATAGGAATAATAGTTGAAACATGCAAAAGAGCATCATGAATCTCATGACAAGGACATTGAAGTCTAACCCACTTAATATGCATAGGTAGTTTGTGACAAAACAATTTATGGTAACAAGAATCATCTAGCGTAGGAAGGCAAAACAAGCATAGCTTCAAAACTTTCAACCCATAGAGAGGAAACTTGATATTATTGCAATTCCTTCAGGCATATATTCCTCCCTCATAATAATTTTCAGTAGCATCATAAAGGAATTCCATAATATAAACAGCACATAAAGCATTCTTTTCATGATCTACAAGCATAGAAATTTTGGCACTCTCCCCATAAGCAATTTTATTTTCATTCATAATAGTGGGAGCAAACTCAACAAAATAACTATCATGAGATACTTGATTGACATAATCGCATTCAATACTAAAATTATGATGACAAGTTTCAATGTTACTATCACTATCTAGAGCATACATGTCATTATCATAATCATCATATATAGGAGGCATGCCATAATCATAATAAATTTTCTCATCAAAACTTGGGGGACTAAAAATATCATCTTCATCAAACATAGCATCCCCAAGTTTGTGGCTTTGCATATCATTAGCATCATGGATATTCAGAGAATTCATACTAACAATATTGAAATCATGCTCATCACTCAAAGATTTCGTGCCAAACATTTTAATAACTTCTTCTTCTAACACTTCAGCACAATTTTCCTTCCCATCATTTTCACAAAAGACATTAAAAAGATGAAGCATATGAGGCAACCTGAGGGGACCCCGACTCATAAGTCGTGATCACCGAATGCAAATGTACAGAGATCCAGCAATCAATGCTTACTGAACACTGAATAACAAGAGTCTTATATCCATACTTAACGTCTTACACAAATAATGACCATGAAGGTCTTAGTCTTACATCGATAGAGCCACGAGGGCTAAACACTTCAAATAGAACAAGCACCGGAAATCTTGGTCAAAAGCGTGAACCCATGACATCTGCCTTAACGTACAGGCATTCTGACTGGGAAGAGTCCTAGTTCGCATGTTCGTTTCCAACAAACTCTTCAACGTACTCCTGTTCTTCCATGCCTGGCCAATTAAATAACCAGTGGCAAGCCAATGAGTACTTTGAATGAACTCGCAAGCAACCCAAGTGGTGGAACAAAGTAAAAGTGATGCATGATATAGCACTAAGTAGGTGATTTTGTGGAAAGCTAATTTTTGTATGCAAATGACATGATCAAATAACTTCTAAGCATGCATCAACAATAAGCAAGTATCCATATGATCAAGATACCGATATCATCATAAGTAGGGGTTGAACATATCATGTTCATTCATCATGCTAAGTCATCGGACTTAGTTCAATTCTCACACTAAGTCATCGGACTTAGCTTATGTGACCTCTATTCACCATCACATCCATACTCACACCAAGTTTTTACGAAAACATTCGGACGTGGCATAAGAAGCACCACCCAACTGTCCTTGACCGTTGCCACGTCTATTTGAATATCATCACAAGCAAAGGTTGCACACTTTACCCACAAGACTCGGGGAACTTCCGTGTCATCCATGACTCGCGGTATATAACATACCCGAGGTAAGCACCCGAACAATGCCTTTCCCTAGCTATACTAGACAAAGAGTCCACTCGATTGGTACCCAGCCCTCACGATGTACACCACACGAACCTTGCTCTAATCATACCATCCATGAGGGGACCAACGGTGTGCCTGGTGCCTGTAAAGATAGTGCATGATCGTACATACCGGTACGACCCCTTATCGAGAGAGACCATGCCACTCCCGCCACTAGTAATGTGGGCTCCTTGCCAGTACCCACCAAGGTAATCAACAAAGCCCCGTCCCATAAGGGGTATCGTGGTTGCGCATGTAAGGTTGGGACGGTTAACAAATCTTAAACCCTCTGTTTTCGAAAACACAGCCTCATCTTGTTCCGGCACACCACTTCTTTCTCAAGTGGTCACCCATCTCATCATCATCTCCCTTGGGCATTTGTGGCACCTGACTGAGTTTTCGAAAAGTCTTTGAAAACATAGTTTTCCTTCCATCACTATGCATAGAAACCCAACCCACTTGCGTAGCATCTATTAGCATCCTAACTACACCCACCTGCATAACCCTCATAAGATGGTAGGGTCATGCCCGATGCAAGTGTCAATGGTAAGAGTGTCGAAAACAACCCACCGAAGGGGTCACTGCTCCACATGATCAAATATGATGAAAGTAAGGTGCTATATGACATGCAAAAAATGGTTTCTCATCATGGTCAAACGGATGCTTGCCTGGCTCAACAAAGTCTCTAGGGTCTTCGAAGTCTTTGGGTCCAACTCCTTTGTCAACCGCGCAATCTATCGTCACGAAATAAAGCAATAAAAATAAGAACCACACCAAAACATAGCACACAAGCTACTATCAAAAATGTGAACCTACTCTGATAAATACTAAATGTCATCTAAAAATATCTTCCTAGGGTTTTCTTGTGAAAAACATTTTGGAAAATAATTAACAGAGGCAAAAGGTGTCTAAATATAGGTTTTGAAATAAAACAGTACTAAAAATATTTTCAAACATTTTTACAAATGGCGCTAATAAATTCTATGGATTATTGCAAGTATTTAGGTGAAGGAATTTTTGGATTTGGAATTAATTTGGGCTCTGGGGAATTTTCGGAAGTTTAACAGAAAAAAGGGAAAAGCCACTGTTCCCTCGGGACAGAACACAGCAGCCGACCGGGCCATAGGGAAACCGGCCCAGGCGAGGCACCGTGCGCGGCAGGTTTAATTTTAAACGTGCCCGTGGGTCCGGCCTGCCAGAGAGAGGGGAGGGGCAAGGGGATGCTAGGTGGGCCCCACCTGTCATCCCTCTCCTCACGACAACAACAGAGGAGGGGCTCACCGGAGGGTTCCAGGCCACGGCGGCAGGAACAAAGGGCACCGGGGTGCTCCAGGGGGCTTCACGCATCGGTGGACGGTCACGGGGTCATCGGGGGGAGAGAGGAACGCCGGCGAGGGGAGAGCCCGATGGCGACGGTGAGGGTTTGGGTCGGGAGAGGGCTCCCGACCACGGGGGAGAGTGCTCTGGGCACAAGGGAGAAGCGGGGGGAGAGGGAGAGTGGGGAGGGAGGAGCAGGAGGTGCGGGGGGCCTATTTATAGGCGAGCACCGGCTCACCGTGGACGCGGTGCGCCGGTAAGCTCGGGGTGCTCGCAACAGGCCGAGGGGAAGGGAGAGGACGTGCCCGGGGTTTTCGTGGGGGTGGTTTAGGCCGGGGGGAGAGGAGAGAGAGGCGGGGGCATGCGCGTGTGCAAGCCTGCTGGTTGGCCGAGGCGCGCGGCGCCGGGCACACGCGCAGGAGTTGTCGGAGAGAGAGGGAGGAGGGTGCCGACCATGCGGCGTGTTGCGGACACCAAGGGGGACAAGGTGGGGCGGCACGAGGCTGTTGGGGATGCCTGTTGGCCAACGGCTATAATGCGGGTGCGCACTGTAGCACGCTCCAAAGTGCGAGCTCTGCATGCTAGGGCATCTCTTGGCACAATGGCTGAAAGAACATTTGCTCCCTTGGTGGTTTTGGTAATTAATAACAACATATAAGTCATTGAACTAATGTTTCCACCAAGTATATTTCAGGAAATGTTCAATGTTAGGATTGGCAAAAGGAGATTGTGGAGAAACCCCAATAATTCAAGGAAATAGATTGGCCAAGCTTCAAGCAAGAGGACTCTACATTTTATATTTGTGAGAAATCACTTTGAGTCCATAGGAAAGACAATACTATTAAAAGGGGGTAAGGTTTTGTTGGTGAACAATATGCTCAAACGTACACAAGTGATAGTCGCCAAGAACATCCACAAACTCTCCCACCAAAGTCTGTTCTAAACCTAACACTCAAAATTGGTGCAACCAACATTCCCATACAGGTGCCACCAATTCCAGAACCTAGGCACACTCAAGCCAAACCCTAGCCACTTCGGTGCAACCGATTCCATACCGGTGCCACCGAGTTTAGGTTGCCAACTTTCTGCTACGCAAATTCACATTTTTGGTCCCATCGAGAATTTTGGATCGGCGTCACCTAGATTGGGAATTTGATCGTTGGTCACCTTATCAGTGCAACCGAGTTTCCTATATCGGCTTTACCGAGATTCAAAAGTTGCCACCTTTTGGTCACTTCGGTACCACCGGGATTAACACATTGCTGTCACCGAGTTGGTCATTTTGTGTGTAACGGTTGGATTTTTGGGGATGCCTATATATACCCCTTCACCACCACCTACTCGAAAGAGAAGCACTCAGGACTATTCCATACCTATCCTACCAGATTTTCTGAGAGAGAACCACCTACCCTTGTGTTGAGGTCAAGATCTTCCACTCCAATCATATGGATCTTGATTTCTAGCTTCCCCAAGTAGATTTCCACCAATCCCATCTCCCATCATGCCAAATCTGTGAGAGAGTGATTGGGTGCTGAGGAGTCTATCATCTTGAAGCACAAGAGCAAGGAGTTCATCATCATTGTCTATTACCTTTTGGAGGGTGGTGCCTCCTAGATTGGTTAGGTGTCTCTTGGGAGCCTCCTACTTCGTGTTGTGGATTGAACCAAGAAGTTTGTAAGGGCAAGGAGATCGCCTACTTCGTGAAGATCTACCCATAGTGAGGCTAGTCCTTCGTGGATGGAAGCCATTATGGAATAGTTAAGGTTGCTTCTTCGTGGAACCCTTCGTGGGTAGAGCCCTCCGTGGACTCTCGCGGCCGTTACCCTCCGTGGGTTGAAGACTCCATAAACGTGGATGTACGATAGCGCCACCTATCGGAACCACGGGAAAAATCATTGTGTCTACAACTGCGTTTGATCTTCCTACCTTATCCCTTCTATACATGCTTGTTGTTCCTTTCCGCTGCTATATACTCTTAGACTTGCATGTGTAGGGTGTACTTGACTTGACATCAAATGCTAAAAATTGTCAACCCTAAAACTTGGTATAGGCAAAACTTTTAATCGGTCAAGTAGTCTAATCACCCCCATCTAGACTTACTTTCGATCCTACAATGGGGCATCCACTAGTGTCCTGAAGATCTAGGGAGGTTTAACAATGGGGAATAGGCCCTTGGATGCTCGGGTGATGCCTTAGGGTGGAAGGAAAAGGAAGAGAGGGGTAGAAATGGAGCTATCCAGGGGGTAAATGGGGGGGTTTTACCCCACCAACCAGTGACCTGAGGACTTGGTTTTTTACTGATGGTGCCTAGGTATTGCCAGGAGGTGTGGTAAAAAGTTGTGGGCAAGGGTAAAAGGAAAATGGAGTGAAAATGATGGTTTTACTAATTCACCAGAAGGTGTATGGTACTGATTCAGGCAAGATAAGTCTTCCAACTTACTGAAATATTTGTGAGGGTCAAATGCTAGGTAAAGATGAGAGGATTCACCAAGTTTGAGCTCAAGTGGGAAAAGTTGACAATGGAAACTTGATAAACTCTAGAAATCAATAGAATCGGGTTTCTGTAGATCTACTGATGCTAGGCTTTTATCCTTGATGCACCACTTAGTGTATCATCACTATTTGGTCATTAGAGCATGCCCACAAAGTTTGAGGCCAAGGGAAGACCCTTAACAATGTAAAGTTGGTCAAACTTGATTCTGGACAGGAATGGTTTTGGAATGGTTTGATGAACCAAATAAACTTGGATTGAGGTGAAACTTTGCAAGATTATCACCTATGATAGTGTTGCCTTGCTTAAATTTTCCTGGAATTTATGGAGAATATATCTTATAGAAATATTTCAAAAGCTTGATTTGAACAGAAAGGGTTTTGCGGGGTTTCTCCCATGATTTGATCATTCCCTTGTGTTGAAACTCATATATATGGAAAATATATGTCCCTTGAGTTTCGCTAATTTTTCTCAAATATTTTCAAAGCATTTAAATATTTTTTGCCTATAAAAAACCATTTCCGTCCTTAAGAAAAAGCCTTTTAATAAAATATGAAAATAATCTTTAAAAATAATATTTTTTGGTTTTGGAAAGTCTTATATATAGTGGGTTTGAATAAAAGCCTTTGGGAAAGAAGGATCTACCTAATTTGAGGACTTGTAGTGCAATCCTCAATTCAGGGGGTTTTGAAAACCTAATTTGAATAAATCATTTTTGGTTAAAACAAAATTTGATAAAAATAGTCTTGGGTACTAATCACATGGCATGATCATTGGGCAAGAGGTTTGGGATAGGGAGGGTGAATATTAAGTGGAATAGAATCTTGGAGTGCCATATAACTCAATCATCAAGAAAGCAAACAACATAGCAAACAAGCACATGCACTTGAAAAAGTTTTACTTGGCTCCAAATTTCTTAAACCCAAATATAACAATGTGCTACAAACACAGGGTGTGACAGATGTTCCCCCCTTACAAGAATCTCATACCCGAGATACCTAGGCTAAGTGCTAAAAAGATAAGGCAACTCGGATCTAACATAATCTTCACGCTCTCAGGTTGCTTCAGCTTTAGTGTGGTTGCTCCACTAGACCTTGAAGTACTTGATGGTGCGGCTTCGGGTGCAACACTCGGCTTCATCCAAAATGTGAACTGGCCTCTCACGATAAGTGAGGTCTGGCTGAAGATCGATGGCTTGATGGTCAATGTCCTTGTAGAGGTCGGAGCGGTTGGGCACTTGCACACACTTCCGGAGTTGCAACAAATGGAAGACGTTGTGCACATCCGACAGCTCAAAAGGTAACTCTAGCTGGTAGGCAACTTCTCCTCACATTGCGGTGATCTTGAAGGGACCGATATATCTTGGTGCAAGCTTTCCTTTGACGTGGAAACGCTTGGTTCCTTTGAGAGGCGTGACTCTGTGGTAGACATGGTCACCGACACAGAAGCTCACTTCTCGGTGATGAGAGTCGGCATGGCTCTTCTATCTTGATTTGGCGGCCTCCAGGCATTCTCGGACGAGTTGAACTAGTTGTTCTACTTCGTGGAGGACATTTGGTCCGAAAACTAATCCTTCTCCGGTCTCTGACTAGTTGAGGGGAGTACGGCACTTACGTCCATATAACACCTCAAATGGTGCCATCTGAAGACGCTACTGATAGTTGTTTCTGTAGGAGAACTTGGAGAACGGTAGGCAATCTTCCCACTTGGCTCCGTATGCCGAAACACAAGCGCGGAGCATATCTTCGAGTATCTGATTTACTCGCTCTATCTGCCCACTGGTCTGGGGATGAAAAGTAGTGCTGAAGGAGAGCTTGGTTGCCATTGCTTCTTGAAACTTCTTCCAGAACCTTGAGGTGAACTGGGTCCCTCGATCTGACACAATCTCCTTTGGAACTCCATGAAGACTCATGATACAGTTTATGTAGAGGTTCACGAGCTGGCTTTCATCATAGGTGGTTCTGACAGGAATGAACTGGGCTACCTTGCTCAGGTGGTCGACGATGACCCAAATGGCATATGTCACACTTAGCCAAAAACATGCCTATCTCCTGTTTCATGCCATGCCACCAGAATCTTGCCTTAAGGTCTTGATACATCTTGGTTCCTCCAGGATGAATGGAGTAGGGAGTGTCATGAGCTTCTTGCAAGATCAGGTTCTTGAGCTCTTCTTTGTTGGGTACGCAAATGCGATTCCCGAACCATACAACTCCTTGTTCATCCACCGAGAATCCTGGGGCCTTGCCTGCCTTGATCTTCCTCTTGATGCCTTCAATGCTCTCGTGTCCCTTCTGAGCTTCTTTGATATCATCCATCAAGGTAGGCTCTACTTCGAAGTTAGCGAGGAATCCTGGTGCAATGAGTTCCAAGCCGAAGCTCTCAAGTTCTTCATACAGGGCGGGTAGCCTTTCCTTAATCATAGCATTCAAGGAACAAGTCTTTCTGCTTAAGGTGTCTGCTACCACATTGGCCTTTCTGGGGTGGTATTGAACACTAAGGCTGTAATCCTTGATCAATTCCAATCAACTTCAATGCCTCATGTTCAATTCCCTTTGAGTGAAGATATACTTCAAGCTCTTGTGGTATGTGAATATCTCACATCGCTTCCCCAGAATGTAATGTCGTCATGTCTTCAAGGCATGAACTACGGCTGCCAACTCGAGACCATGAGTTGCGTAGTTCTCTTCATGAGGATGTAGCTGTCTGGATAGATATGCTACGACTCTGCCTTCTTGCATCAGAACACCTCCAAGCCCGGTTCTTGATGCATCACAACATATCACAAACTCCTTGTGAATATCGGGGGCGGCCAAAACTGGGGTTGTCATCAATCTCTTCTTCAGTCCTTGGAAGCTTTCCTCGCACTTAGCTATCCATTCAAACTTCTTGTCCTTCTTCAAAAGCAGGGTCATGGGTCGGGCAATTCTTGAGAACCCTTCCACGAACTTGCGGTAACATCTCGCGAGTCCAAGGAAGCTCCTGACTTCCTTCACGGTGGTTGGGGTTTGCCATTTAGTCATGGCTTCAATCTTGGCAGGATCCACTAACAAGCCTTCAGCGATCAACACATGACCCAAGAATCCAACTTCATACAGCCAGAATTCACACTTGCTGAACTTGGCATAAAGCTGGTGCTCTCGAAGCTTCTCTAGGACCAATCTCAAGTGTTCCTCATGTTCTTCTTTAGACTTGGAGAAGACAAGTATGTCATGAATGAAGACAACCACAAACTTGTCCAAGTACCCATGAAGACCTTATTCATGAGGTACATGAAGTAGGTAGGGGCATTAGTTAACCCAAATGACATGACCGTGTATTCATACAGGCCATACCGTGTTACAAATGCCGTCTTCGGAATGTCTTGGGGTCTGATCTTTAGCTGGTAGTACCCAGACCTGAGGTCGATCTTGGAGAACACCTTGGCTCCATTCAACTGATCAAACAAGTCTTCAATTTTGGGGAGTGGGTACTTGTTCTTTATCGTGACTTCATTGAGAGAACGGTAATCGACACAAAGTCTGATAATTCCGTCCCTCTTTAACACGAATATAACAGGCGATCCCCAAGGAGAGGCGCTAGGGCGATTAAATCCCTTTCTGAGCTGCTCTACCAGTTGCTTCTTCAATTCAACCAACTCTTCGGATCTCAGCCTGTAGACCTTCTTATAGATAGGCCTTGATCCGGGCATAAGCTCAATGATGAACTCAATGTCGCGGTCAGGAGGCATTCCGGGCAGCTCATCGGGAAACACATCCGGGTACTCACATACCACTGGCACTTGATCCAACTCAACTCCTGATAGGCAGTTAGCCCGAGTAGCTTGAGTGGAGGCAAGGTTGGGAACATACTTGACTTCCACTCCTTGGCTATTGGTCATGGTGACAATCCTCTTGGCATAGTCTAACATGCCTTGGTGCTTAGTCAACCAATTCATGCCAAGGATGACATCCAAGCCGGGTGAATCCAGGCCTATAAGGTCTACAGGAAGTCTACCCCGTTGATGTCAATCTTCACTCCCTTACAACCTATCCCAGACTTCATCACTGATCCCGGGGTTTGTATCAACATACGACTACCTAGGGGTGTAGGCTTCATGCCATGCTCTAGTGCAAACTTTTGGGTGACAAAAGAATGTGAAGCTCCACAATCAAACAGTGTTGTTGTTGGGGTTGAGTTGACAAGGAACGTACCTAGTATGACATCTGGGTCTTCCTGGGCTTCCTATGCGGTGACGTGATTCACACGACCCTTTCCATTGTTGGGCTGGTTGCAGGGAGCGGGGTTCCTTGGTGGTGCCCCACGGGCTTGACCTTGAGCTGGCGCATTGGGGGCGCGGTGCATCTGGCTTCTTGTTGGGACATAGCCTAGAGATGTGTCCTGGCTGACCACATCCAAAGCAAGCGACTTGTACAGGGTTGTTGTTGAAGTTTCTACCACCGTTGTTGTTATTGGGGTTGGTGTTGTAAGCTGGCCTGGGATTGGCATATTGCTGAGGCTGGTAGCTCGGACGAGGTGCAGGAGGTCTAGCCTGCTGTGGCTGATAGGTTGGCTTGGCTGGGGCTGGCTGCCAAGGGCGAGGCTTCTGGTTGCTTGAGCTACCCTTGCTGATCATCTTGCGCTTGCGAGTGTCGTCTAAGGCACGACGCTTGTCTTCCAGCATGAGGGCCTTGTTCACCAAGTCGAAGAAGGTACGACAGTTGCAAACAATGAGCTGGTACTGCAGGACCAGTTGAAGTCCTTCCATGAAGCGTTCCTTCTTCGTAGCCTCTGTGCTGACATCTTCAGGTGCATACCTTGACAGTAGGTTGAAATTCGGAAGGTACTCCTTGATAGAGTCACTTCCTTGCTTCAGCGCTCGGAATTCTATCTTCTTGATAGCCATGATCCCAGAAGGAATGTGGGCGGTGCGGAATCCTTCCTTGAACTCATTCCACGTGATCACGCGTTCTCCTTGCATGACCTTGAATCGATCCCACCAAGCTCGGGCGGTACCTCCGAGGTAGTGAGAGGCATAAAGCACCTTCTCACGATCCTCATTGCAATTGACCAATGCAAGGAGGTTCTCGATGGTGCGGATCCAGTCGTCAGCATCCAATGTTTCAGCAGTCTCGGTGAATGTTGGGGGCGAGTTCCTCATGAACTCAGACAACGTGAAGCGGCCATTGTCATTCCTGCTTTGCTGCTGGTTGTTCACGAGGGCGTGAGCCATCTGTTGGATAGCAGCATTGTTGCCTGGCGCTCCTCCCGGAAAACATGGAGAAACAGAGCTATGGTCATGTTCTCCGATGGAGGTGGTGGGGGGGGAATGTCGCCTTGTGGCTGCTCCTGGTGTCCTCCAGCGTGAGCAGCCCCACCAGCTCCCTCCTGCTGGCTTGAGTTGCCTGCTTCAGGGTTGGTGAGGGACCTATTGCGGGTAGCAGTCACCATCTTGTTTGGAGCAGCCAAGTCAAACAACTGGGATAGATGAGAGGATAAGCAACAATGGAAAAGTGCGCCTAAGGGGGTTTGTCAAGTGCAAGTGTGTTAAAACAAAGGTCGAAAGACCAACAACATATATTAAGATAGACGATGGAGTCGCTTACATGTTGCCTAAGGCAAAAGCGCGACTTGCATCGGAACACAAACAGCAAAATTAACAACAAACACTCATGGTTTCATATGAACCATTCCACAGACTCGACTTCGCATGAGGGATACGTGACTGATCCTACCCTAGGGGTTCTCGTACTCAGGTGGTGGAGTGCTCACTCTCATAGTCACGCTCCTTTAGGTCTTCCTCATGTTCATCCTCTGAACGGGCATCGTTCCCAGTCGAAGGGGTCGGGGAACGAGGAGGTCCATCCGACGACGCTTTGCAGGCAGGTCGGTGAAGAGCTCACGGTACTCCTTCACACTCATGTGACAACGACGTGTGGGTGCATCACTAGCTGGGGGTACTCCTCCTCGATAAGCGACAGCTGGTTGTCCTTCGAGGGATCCAACCTTCTTGATCTTGTCTGGCTTCGTCTTGGCTTGTCAGAGTAGCTCTCGGGTGTGGTGAAGTTCCTCGTGGAGCTTCACGGACTCCTTCATCAGGTTATGAACTAGACTATCGGCGGAGAGGCTGAAATACGTCTGGAACGTGAGTGGCGTGCCATCCTCCTTGGTAGGAATCAGCATCCAACTCTTGCCAAGGTCATCCTTCCTGAAGGGAAGGTAGCGAGTAGCCGGGTCGTCAGCCATCTCTGGAATGATGTCTCGAAGGTGTAGGAGTGCCTTGCGTGCAGCTGTCTCGACCGCAAGTATCAAGGTCTCCATCCGTGGTCCTTCAAAGAAGCAACTGGTCAGGGAGTCGTTTGCCTTCACGAACACATCTACTTGGTACCCCTTCATGACGGCATCGACCCAGTGCTCGTGGTAGAGGAAAATGGGTGGTTGGCAAAATTGGCACTTCTCCAGGCTGTCCCCAAGGAGTAAGGGAAAGCGGGATGCAGGAAGGCTTTGGGTACGACGGCCATCTACAAAGGTTTGAAAGGAGGAGAGTCAGCAGAGTGTTGTGTGTAGATGAGAAGAGGTAAATAGTGCAGAATCCCTAAGTACAAAACCTAGGTGTAATTTTGAAAACGGTTTTAGCCTGACTCACGTCCATGCTAGCTAAGGGCTTCCTACGGTCAGCCTGGCTCTGATACCAGCTCTAAGGGGACCCCAACTCATAAGTCATGATCACCGAATGCACGTGTATAGTGATCTTAGAGATCAATGCTCACTGAACACACAAAGGTTCAATAACAAGAGTCTTACATCCATACTTAACGTCTTACACAAATAATAACCATGAAGGTCTTAGTCTTACATCGATAGGGCCACGAGGGCTAAACACTTAAAATAGAACAACTGTGGAAATCTTGGTCGAAAGCATGAACCCATGCCATCTGCCTTAACCTACAGGCATTCTGACTAGGAAGCATCCTAGTTCGCATGTTTGTCTCTAGAGAACTCTTCAACATACTCCTGTTCTTCCATGCATGGACAATTAAATAACCAGTGGCAAGCCAATGAGTACTTTGAATGTACTCGCAAGCAACCCAAGTGGTGGAACAAAGTAACAGTGATGCATGATATAGCACTACGTAGGTAATTTTGCGAAAAGCTAATTTTTGTATGCAAATGACATGATCAAATAACTTTTAAGCATGCATCAACAATAAGCAAGTATCCATATGATCAAGATACCGATATCATCATAAGTAGAGGTTGAACATGTGATGTTCATTCATCATGCTAAGTCATCGGACTTAGTTCAATTCTCACGCTAAGTCATCGGACTTAGCTTATGTGACCTCTTGTCATCATCACATCCATAGTCACACTAAGTTTTTACGAAAACATTCGGACGTGGCATAAGCAGCACCACCCAACTGTCCTTGACCGTGGACACGGCTATTCGAATAGTTTTACACTTTCCAGAGGTTGCACACTTTACCCACAAGACTCGGGGAACTTCCGTGTCATCCACGACTCGCGATATATAACATACCCGAGGTAAGCACCCAAACAATACCTTTCCCCTAGCGATACTAGACAAAGAGTCCACTCGATTGGTACCCAGCCCTCACGATGTACACCACACGAGCCTCGCTCTAATCGTACCATCCATGGGGGTACCAACGGTGTGCCCGGTGCCTGTAAAGACAGCACATGATCGTACATATCGATACGACCCCGTATCAAGAGTGAACACGCCACTCCCGCCACTAGTAATGTGGGCTCCTTGCTAGTACCCACCAAGGTAATCAACAATACCCCGTCCCATAAGGGGTATCGTGGTTGCACATGTAAGGTTGGGATGGTTGACAAATCTAGCACACCATTTCTTTCTCGAGTGGTCACCCATCTCATTATCATCTCCCTCGGGCATTAGTGGCACCCGACGGGGTTTTCGAAATGTCTTTGAAAACATAGTTTTCCTTCCATAACTATGCATAGAAACCCAACCCACTTGCATAGCATCTATTAGCATCCTAACTACACCCACCCGCATAACCCTCATAAGGTGGTAGGGTCATGCCCGATGCAAGTGGCAATGGTAAGAGTGTCAGAAACAACCCACCGAAGGGGTCACTACTCCACATGATCAAATATGATGAAAGTAAGGTGCTATATGACATGCAAAAAAATGGTTTCTTATCATGGTCAAAGGGCTGCTTCCCTGGCTCAACAAAGTCTCCGAGGTCTTCGAAGTGTTCGGTTCCAACTCCTTCATCAACCGCGCAATATATCATCGCGAAATAAAGCGATAAAAATAAGCAACACACCAAAATAGAGCACACAAGCTACTATCAAAAATGTTAACCTACTCTGATAAATACTAAATGTCATACTAAAAATATCTTCCTAGGGTTTTGTTGTGAAAAACATTTTCGAAAATAATTACCCGAGGCAAAAAGGTGTCTAAATATAGATTTCGAAATAAAACAGTACTAAAAATATTTTCAATCATTTTTACACATGGAACTAATAAATTCTATGTATTATTGCAAGAATTTAGGTGAAGGAATTTTTGGATTTGGAATTAATTTGGGCTCTGGGGAATTTTTGGAAGTTTAATAGAAAAAGAAAGGGGAAAAGCCACTATCCCCTCGGGCCAGAACACAGCAGCCGACCGGCCCACAGGGGAAACTGGCCAGGCGAGGCGCCGCACGCGGCAGGTTTAGTTTTAAACCTGCCCGCGGGCCCAGCCTGCTAGAGAGAGGGGAGGGGCAAGGGGATGACAGGTGGGCCCCATCTGTCATCCCTCTCCTCATGACAGCAGTGGAGGAGGGGCTCACCGGAGGGTTCCAGGCCACGCCGATGGGAACAAAGGGCACCGGCATGCTCCCGGGGGCTTCGCACATCGGTGGGTGGTCGCGGGGTCGCTAGGAGGAGAGAGGAACACCGGCGAGGGGAGAGCCCGACGGCGGCGGCGAGGGTTTGGGTCGGGAGAGGGCTCCCGACCATAAGGGAGAGCGCTCTAGGCACGGGGGGAAGCGGGGGAAGAGGGAGAGCATGGAGTGAGGAGCGGGAGGTGCGGGGAGGCCTATTTATAGGTGAGCGCCATCTCACCATGGACGCGGTGTGCTGGCTCACCGTGGACGCGGTGCGTCGGTGAGCTCGGGGTGCTCGCAACAGGCCGAGGGGAAGGGAGAGGACGTGTCCGGGGTGTTCATGGGGGTAGTTTAGTCCAGGGGAGAGGAGAGAAAGGAAGGGGCGTGCGCGCGTGTGAGCCCGCTGGTTGGCCGAGATGCCTGGCGCCGGGCACGCGCGCAGGAGTCGCCGGAGAGAGAGGGAGGAGGGGGCCAACCATGCGGCGCGTTTCGGACACCGAAGAGGACAGAGGAGACAAGGTGGGGTTGCCCGAGGCTGTCAGGGATGCCCGTTGGCCAGTGGCTACAGTGCGGGTGCGCAAATAGCGCACAACAGAGCACTAGCTCTGCATGCCAGGGCATCTGCTTGGCACAATGGCGCGTCCACTACTGTCCTGAGGATCTAGGGAGGTTTAACAATGGGTAATGGGCCCTTGGATGCTCTGGTGATGCCTTAGGGTGGAAGGAAAAGGAAAAGAGGGGTAGAAATGGCGTTGTCCAGGGAGTAAATGGGGGTTTTACCCCACCAACCAGTGATCTGAGGACTTGGGGTTTTTACTGATGGTGCCTGGGTATTGCGAGGAGGTGTGGTAAAAAGCTGGGGCAAGGGTAAAAGGAAAAGGATTGAAAATGATGGTTTTACCAATGCACCAGAAGGTGTTTGGTATTGATTTGGGCAAGATAAGTCTTCCAACTTAGTGAGATATTAACCAGGGTCAAATGCTACAAAAAGATGAGGGGATTCACCAACTTTGAGCTCAAGTGGAAAAACTTGACAATGGAAACTTGATAAACCTTAGAAATCAATAGAATTAGGTTTCTGTAGAGCTACTGATGCTAGGCTTTTACCCTTGATGCACCACTTAGTGTATCATCACTATTTGGTCACTAGAGTATGCCCACAAAGTTTGAGGCCAAGGGAAGACACTTCACAATGTGCAGTTGCTCAAACTTGATTCTGGACAGGAATGGTTTTGGAATGGTTTGATGAACCAAATAAACTTGGATTGAGGTGAAACTTTGCAAGATCATCACCTATGATAGTGTTAACTTGCTAAAATTTCCTGGAATTATTGAGAACATTTCTTATAGAAATATTTCAACAGCTTGATTTGAATAGAAAAGGTTTTGAGGGGTTTTGCCCATGATATGATCATGCCCTTGTGTTGAAACTCATATACTCCCTCCGTTCCTAAATATTTGTCTTTCTAGAGATTCAACTATGGACTACATACATAGCAAAATGAATGAAATCTGTAGAAAAAAAATATTAAGGAATGGAGGGAGTATATGGAAAATATATGTCCACTGAGTTTCCCTAAATTTTCTCAAATATTTTCAAAGCATTTAAATAATTTTTCCCTATGAAAAACCATTTCTGGCCTTAAAAAAAGCCTTTAAATAAAATATGAAAATAATCTTTAAAAATAATATTTTGTGGTTTTGGGAAGTCTTATATATGGTGGGTTTGAATAAAATCCATTGGGAAAGAAGGATTTACCTAATTTGAGGACTTGTAGTGCAATCCTCAATTCAGGGGGTTTTGAAAACCTAATTTTAATAAATCATTTTTGGTTAAAACAAAATTTGATAAAAAATAGTTTTGGGCACTAATCACATGGCATGATCATTGGGCAAGAGGTTTGGGATAGGGAGGGTGAATATGAAGTGGAATAGAATCTAGGAGTGCCATATAACTCAATCATCAAGAAAACAAACAACATAGCAAACAAGCACAAGCACTTGAAAAAGTTTTAGTTGGCTCCAAATTTCATAAACCCAAACATAACAATGTTCTACAAACACAGGGTGTGACAAACCTTCCCCCTTAAAAGAATCTCGTCCCTGAGATTCCTAGGCTAAGCACTGAAAAGATAAGGGAACTTAGATCTAAGATAATCTTCACCCTCCTAGGTTGCTTCAACTTCAGTGCGGTTGCTCCACTAGACCTTGAAGTACTTGATGGTACGGTTTCAGGTGCAACGCTCAGCTTCATCCAAAATGCGAACTGTCCTCTCATGGTAAGTGAGGTATGGCTGAAGGTCGATGGCTTGATGGTCGATGTCCTTGTAGAGCTCGGGGCGGTTGGGAACTTGCAGACACTTCCGGAGTTGCGACACCTGGAAGACGTTGTGCACATCCGGCAGCTCGGCAGGTAACTCTAGCTGGTAGGCAACTTCTCCTCGCATTGCAGTGATCTTGAAGGGGCCGATATATCTTGGTGCAAGCTTTCCTTTGACGTGGAAACGCTTGGTTCCTTTGAGAGGCGTGACTCGGAGGTAGACATGGTCACCGACACAGAAGTTCACTTCTCGGTGGTGAGAGTCGGCGTGGCTCTTCTGTCTTGATTTGGCTGCCTCTAGGCGTTCTCGGATGAGTTGAACTTGCTCTTCTGCTTCGCGGAGGATATCTGGTCCAAAAAATAATACTTCTCCGGTCTCTGACCAGTTGTGGGGAGTACAGCACTTACGTCCATACAACACCTCAAGTGGATGAACTAAGGTTTATCAATTTGTGGGAGGCGTAGGATGAAGATGTTCTCTCTCGAACAACCCAGCAACCAAATAGCAAAGAGTTTCTTGTGTCCCCAACACACCCATAGCAATGGTAAATTGTATAGGTGCACTAGTTCAGCAAGTAGATGGTGATACAAGTGCAATATGGATGGTAGATATAGGTTTTTGTAATCTGAAAATATAAAAACAGCAAGGTAGGAAATAGTAAACAGCAAGCAAAACATTGTATAAATGCTTGGAAACAAGGCCTAGGGTCCATACTTTCACTAGTGCAATTTCTCTCAACAATATTGACATAGTTGAACCATATGCATGTACCTCTCGTGTGACAAAGAGTTCATTCCAAAGCCACAAGTAGCAGAGAACTGACAAAGAAATTATTGTAGGGTATGAAACCACCTCAAAGTTATCTTTTCTGATCAATCTTATGAGCTATCCCTATAAGTGTCACGGACAGCCCTAGAGTTCGTACTAAAATAACACCTTAAGGTACACATCAACCAAAACCCTAATGTCACCTAGCTATTCCAATGTCACCAGGAGTACCCATGGGCTTCATTATACGATATGCATCACACAATTTCAGATCCATCATGTTCAATACAACACAAAGAACTTCAAAAGAGTGCCCCAAAGTTTCTACCGAAAATTCAAGACAAAAACGGGTTCCAACCCCTATGCATAGATTCCCAAGGTCACGGAACCCGCAGGTTGATCACCAAAACATACACCAAGTGGATCAATAGAACATCTCATTGTCACCATGGATATCCCATCGCAAGACATACATCAAGTGTTCTCAAATCCTTAAAGACTCAATCCGATAAGAAAACTTCAAAGGGAAAATTCAATTCATCACAAGAAGATAGAGAGGGTAAAATTCCATATGATTCATCTATATCAATAATGCTCGCGGTACATCAAGATCATGCCATCTCAAGATCACGAGAGAGAGATCAAACACATAGCAACTGGTATATACCCTCAGCCCCGAGTGTGAACTACTCCCTCCTCGTCATGGAGAGCGCCGGGATGATGAAGATGGCCTCCAGTGATGGGTTCCCCCTTTGGTAGGGTGCCAGAACGGGCTCTCAATTGTTTTTTCATGGCTTTGGAGGCTTGCGGCGGCGGAACTCCCAATCTAAGTTTCTTTTCAGTGATTTTTGGATTTATAAGAATTTTTGGCGTCGATCTCACGTCAAGGGGGGCCACGAGGAAGTCACAAGACTCCTAGACATGGCCACCCCCCTGGTCGCGCCTCGCATGCTTGTCACCTCCTCGTGGCTCTTCTGTCCCAGCTCCAATGCTTCGGGGGTCTCTTTTGGTCCACAAAAAATCATACTAAGTTTTCAGCCCATTCCGAGAACTTTTATTTCTGCACAACATCAGTCCGGGTTAGTTCTAATAAAATGATACCAAAATCATATAGAATTATTGTGAACATGGCATGATACGTTGGAGACATATCAGCAGCTGGCGGTGACGTTGATGTCGGCTCGGTGGTGACGTACGTCCTGCGGGAACTGTAGTTTTGATCTTGTTTTGCCGGAACGGAAACCTTTGGGGGACGCCTTGGGAACATGCGTACATCCATTCCTCCTTCGCACAAAAGAGGCAACTGCCTCCTCTGTGCACGCATCTGCTCGCCTGGCTCGACCTACGTCACCTTCAGCCTCGCGAGCGAGAGCGCTGCATAGAGATCTCCGTCCCCTCGGGAGGGAACCCGGGAAGGCCTCCCTCCTCCAGGGATCATGGCACCACCCCCTTGCGTGGTTGAGGCTCACGCGAGGGCCTTGTCTTGAGTGATGCCACACCGGGCCGTACCAGGCCGTCGAAGTGGGCCACACCCTGGGCCGCAGGCAGACAGGTCTCGGTACCCCAGCTCCCAGAACACCGACAGGAGAGGCCACAAAGAAAGTACACGCAGAAGAAGTGGTACGAATCTGATGATGTCTTTTCTTTGGCATTGTCCGATAGAACCACGGGCGCTCCATGCCCTTTCGAATCCCTCCCCCCACATATAGGCATACCTTGCGATCAAGGCATTGTCGTCCATGTTCGACGGAGATCAAACCAGCCACTAGGTCCGCCAGTGCGACCGTCTAAGTCCCCTTCACGGCGCTCATCTTCCTCCCCATATCTTGGGATCTCAAGGCTGGCGGAAAATCTAGCAGCGCTTGGTGGGCAGGTGGCGGTGAAGGAAGCGGTTTCTTGGCTTGAGGAGGAAGATGAAGGAGAAATAGACGCGAATGAGCAGTGCCCTTGCGCATTAACTTTTTATTGGGAACCCGCACCGGGGCTGTCTCTTCGCTATCTTTTTGGAAAAATGCCATTTCTTTTACTTGCGTTTTTATTCTCCAACGGCTACTGTTTCGTGACCTCACGACCTGCGGTAATTACATAGAGTGGACGTGGAACGTGAGGGCAACATTTCTTCGATGCGTGTCCATGCACTGTTTGGGGCCTAACCGAACGATGCCAAGCAACACGTATGGCTTAGGCCCAGGGGCTTCTTTCGGGGTACACAAAGAAGGGTGTGAATTTCCCCCGACTTGTGCACGTACGGTAAGCCTCCGAATTGATGGCATAAGCCTGTCGGGGAATGCTACTACAATTTCTGTTGGATTTCGGGCTCCGTGATACCCAAATAAGTTCGAACAAAGGGGCGAGTGCGAAGATCCCCTGCAGCCTCACCCTACCTAGCACGATGATTTCTATGATGAACATGCACGATGACGAGGAAGCAGATGCAGATGATGATTTACCCAGGTTTGGGCCACTGCGAAGCGTAACACCCTACTCCTGCTTTTGTGGATTGCCTCACAAGGAGGTTGGTGGACAAACTAGTACAGTGGTGCCTTGCCTCGCGAGGGCGCCCTAGCGGTGTTCCTATCTTTTGTTGCCTATCTATTTCATTGTCCCTCTATGGAGCAGCCTAGCCTCTATTTATGGTGCCATGGGTCCTCTTCCCTTAGCGCTATTGCGGGAAGGGATCCCACAACGGCCAAATTCGAAGGGAGAGAGGAGTACATATTTGTCCTGACGAAAGGTGGTCTTCGTCTGCAAAGTAGCTGCTGATGATGTAGAGGTGGGCTCGGCGATGACATCCTTCCTTCTAGGCTCGTGGTCATGGTCTTGTTGCACTGGAATGGAAACCTTTGGTGGGCTCTGTGGGAACCCGCGTACATCCTTGCCCCCTTTGCAGCAAACAGGAAATTGTACCACCTGGCGCGCAGGCGCCTACCTGTCCCACCTGGCGTCATCCTTGGCCACTGGAGGCCAGGTGCTACTTACAGATCTCCGTCGCTCTGGAGTGAGCCTGAGGAGGCCCTCCCCTTGCCAGTCTTGGTGATGCTTCCCTCACAGGCTCAGGCCCTCACGATGGCCTTGTCTTGAGTGCGGTCTCGCCAGGCCGTGCTTGGCTGACAAGGTGGGCCATGCCCTGGGTCGCAGGCAGGCAGGTCTGGGTACCCCTGTTCAAAGAACGTCGATAGTTGCCCCCGGCCCCAAGGTGCGTTCGAGCCGGCTTTGGAGCGAAGCTGCAGGGGACAGCCCAAAGCACTACGAGCCCCAAACGCATGTGGGCCAGGACTGGCGTGCATCATGCGGTTGGTGTCGAGCGACCAATGCCTCCTCGGACACCACTCGAATCAACAAAAGCCTGACTTCCAGCACCGAGCCATTACTGCATTCGTCTTCTGCGCACTTGCTCTTACCCCCAGATCCCCATCCTTCGCAGAGACCTCTCCATATCTCGGCACTGCTCCATCCTCCTCCTTGTTGCGTCGGCCCCACAAACTTCCTTATGGCTCCTGCCGGCATGTCAAAGCGAGAGGCCCAGAGCTCGGCCTCCTCCCCCATCTCACCGGCGCTCTCAGAGTCCTGCATAGCCAAGGACGGAGACCTCGTCTCGGTGCTCCTGTCAACAACAGATGGGGCCAACGAGTGGGGGAAAACCTTGATATGGGGCAGCTCCTTGGAGAAGCGGCCCTCGTCCATGTTGGCCTATCCCTTCTTTCTCCATAGCGTCTTTGCTGGGCTCATCCCGCCTTTCTCCAAGTTCTTCACTTCCATACTCGAACACTACGGAATCTAGGCCCTTCATCTCCAACCCAACTCCATCCTGCTCTTGTCCGTCTTTGCCTTCTACTGCGAGGCTTTCGTTGGCGTGAAGCCTTTGGTGTCCCTCTTCTGCCATTTGTTCAGCTTGCACATGCATGACGGTGCTCAGCGGTCGGCGTGTGTCTCCTTCATCGCGGTCTAGACTAGTAACATGCTCTTAAAGGCCGGAAAGAAGGTGGGGAACTTCAGGCACCGCTGGGTCTTCATAGATCTCAAGAGTACCAACCCCTACTTGGATCTGCTGAGGGGGCTCTCAGAGAAGACCCCCGCGTGGAGCTTTGTGAAGCTTTCCGACCCCTAGGCCAGGAGCGTCTTAGAGCGGATTTCTCGCGATATTAGCGCCAAGAAGCTGACTGGCGATGATAGTGAAGGAGTTCTTGAAGCAGCGTCTGGCACCCCTCTAGTCGCATTTGAGGCCCTTATGGAAATACCGGGGCAGCAACGATGACATTAGGCTTGAGTCTACTCTGAGTCCTCCGAGGAGCTGAGCAGAGTTGTAATGACCCTGCTGAATGGCAACCCCGGAGATTTTCTAGATGACTGCACCCCATTGTACTGCCATGACGATGGAGCCGATCTGGTCACTGCGATGCCCATTTTCAACAAACTGGGGCTCTCTCCAGGTGATGTCCTTGACTCCCGATGATGGTGTTCTCCGGTGGCACCACGGGCAGGGAGGATTCGGAGAAGACAGCGAACAACGACCTAGTGGAGGCGTATCCCCCATCATAGTGAATGCTCTTGTGTGACGTTGAGGACAACGACGATGTTGGTGAAGCTTCTGTTGCAGGTTCTCCATGTCCCGCCAAGGTCCTCAGGGTGCCGGGACCGGCCCCTCATGCCGCACGGTCTGCCTGCCTGGTGACCCCTAGGAAGCACGGGATGGAGTCCCCCATGGTTGGTCCTCCTTTTGCCGACAAGGCGGTCGAAGCGACCGTCTCGCCCATGCTCGAATTGCAGCTCGCACGCGAGGCGTATGGGTCTGGGGCCAGAGCAGCTTCCCCGACCGCTGCCCTTGTGGAAAGTTCACCTGCCTTTCCATGTGGTGGCGCCCTCGTGGAGAGAAGCGCGGATTCTCCCGCTGTCATTGGGGTGGAGAGGAAGAAGAAGTGGGTCGGCATCAAAGAGTAAGTAGTCCCGCCTAACCTTGGTCAAGTTCTATCGACCACCGAAGAGCTAAAGGAATGCCGCTGATAGTCTTATTAGAGAGCTTTTTGTCACAAGAAAGTTATTTGTCCATAGGCAATCGATAACTAGATCGATAAGCACTATTGCAATTTCATATCAGGGAGAGGCATAAGATAACATACTTTCTCTACTTGGATCATATGCACTAATGATTGGAACTCTAGCAAGCATCCACAACTACTAAAGATCATTAAGGTAAAACCCAACCATAGCTATCGAGTCCTCTTTATTCCCATACGCAAACAACCTACTTACTCACGACTGTGCTTCTATCACTCACGCTACCAACCATAAGCGAATCATGAACATATTGCAAACCCTATAGAAGGTATCCATCACTCTTGCGCGATACGGAGAGCACCATAGGACAACACAGTAATAAAACATGCAACTCAAACAAATCATGATCATCAATCAACCCATAGGACAAAACGGATCTACTCAAACGTCATAGGATAGCCATACATCATTGGGAAATAATATATACCGTTGAGCACCATGTTGAAGTAGAGATTATAGCAGGGAGAAGAGGTGTTGAACCGCTGCATAGAGGGGGAGTGAGGGGGAGAGGACAGCAGCGAAGTTGTTGGTGTAGATCACCGTCACGATGATGGCCTCGGTGGCGTTCGGTGCCACTAGGAGAGAGGGGGAGAGAGCCCCCCTCCTTATTATTCCTTGACCTCCCCCTATATGGGAGGAGGGTTTCCCCTCTTGTCCTTAGCATCCATGGCGGTGGAGGGGCAGGACCCCTCTGAGATTGGAGCTCTCTCTCTCTCTGTTTGTTTCCTTGTGTTTCTGCGTTCCCAGATTCTGGCATTTCATCGTTTCTTAAATTCCTGGAGATCCGTAACTCCGATTGGGCTAAAAATTTAACACGATTTTTATCCAGATATTAGATTTCCTGTGGCGAAAGAAGGGCACAAACCTAATTACGGGGCGACCACAAGGTCCCAAGGATCATCTAGGAGTGTCAGATTTTGGGCTCCGCAAAACCCACAAGGATCGAACACAGGGGTGTGTGCGAAGATCCCATGCAGCTTCGCACTACCTAGCTCGCTACTCGATGGTTACTACGGCAAAATTGCACGATCACGAGGAAGAAGATGAACATGGTGGTTGATCCAGGTTCGGGCCGCTGGGAAGCATAATACCCTACTCCTTCTTTGGTGGATTGCCTCTTGAGGAGCTGAGGTGGATGAACTAGTAGTCTAGTACAGTGGTTTCGAGCCTCATGATGGATCTCTAGTGTGTTCTTGTCTCTTTGCCAGGTCTTGTGGTTCGTTGACTGGTTTCGTCATGGATCCCCTTCTACGAGGCGGCCTAGCCTCTATATATAGCAGTTGCTCGGGTCCTCTTACCTTATCACAATGGCGGGAAGGGATCCCATAATGGCTAAATTTAAAGGGGGACAAGAGTACATCCGCGCCCTGTCCAAAGGTGGTCTTCTTTTGCAAAGTAACCGTCGATGATGCAGAGGTGGACTCGGCGATGACATCCTCCCTACGGGGCTCATGGTCGTGGTCTTGTTGCACTGGAATGGAAACCTTTGGGGGGCTCTTCGGGAACCCGCGTATATCCTTGCTCCCTTTGCACGAAAGGGGAAACTGCACCAACTGGCGAGCTAGCGCTTGTATGTCCTTCCTTGTGTCATCTTTGACTCCTGAGGCTGGGTTCTGCATAGGTATATCCTCTGCTCCTAAGGGGGCCTGAGGAGGCACATCCTTGCTGGTCTTGGTGTCGCTCTTCCTCGAAATCCTGGGGTCCTCGCGAGGGCCTTTTCTTAAGTGGAGCCGCACCAGGCCATGTCTCGCTGACGAGGTGGGTCATGCCTTGGGCCGCAGGTAGGCAGGTCTGGGTACCCCCATTCCTAGAATGCATACAATAGCCCCAGGGACCAAGGCGCACACAAGCCGGCGTCCGGGCGCAGCCGTCGAGGCTGGCCCAAAGCGCCATGGTCCCACCATGCCTGCGGGCCACACTCGACACGCGTTGCGTACCCGGGTGTCGATGCCTCCGATCCCCGAGGATGTCAGGAACCGCCCCAAGTCAAACCGACACGACAACCGTGCCCTCGCTGGCCGTCATTACCCTTCCTTGAATGATGTCGCCCCCTTGGGCCTCCACCCCTTGGGCCACGCGGATGTGACCTGACAGTGGTTGGTGAGTCAACGTGATGTAGGGTTCCACGTTGATCGAGCCAGCCTTTCGGCGCTCAAGGGGCGCACGTCGCCTGCTCTCCCACGACGCCTCGTGGCCTCGGCCACGCCTATAAATCCACCCTACCTGGGGGCTTGCCATCTCTAAGTGTCCGTCTGCTCCCGTAGCTCAAGAGAAAACCATCTATCTCTCTCCTTAGCTTCTCCTTTTACTCATGGCGTCTGGAGGAAGTGCCACCAGCATGGGGTAGCGTGCGGGGCCGTCATCTCCTTCGTCCTCTTCCGAAGGTAGTGGTGGGGGCGGGTTCGGCACAGGTTCGTCGGTGCTGGGCCATGGTGGATGAGTGAGAGATCTGTCGTCTCCTTCTTTCTTTGTTGACACGTCCAATGTACCGGCCTGATCATCTCCTCCCTCCAGGGTGCCGGCGGCCAAGAAGTTCATGCTCGGCGAGCTCCAGGAGGAGGTGGACGCACTATGGGCCCAGTTGACAACCGCCGAGGCCGCCTTCCAAGCCGCCCTTCGGGGCGAAGTGGAGGCCGGGGAGGAGCTGGCGTCTCTCCAGGCCCAGGTCAATGAGGCGACCGACCGTGCAGGCCGCGCAGGATGAGGCGGCTTACGCCAAGATGCTGGAGTCCCAGTGGGCCAAGCAGTGGCTCGACATCACCCATCACGCGGCCGACGCGGTGAGCCGGTTCGCCGCGGAAGCCCCAGCTCCTCCCAGCGTGCAAGGCGATGGGGGCTACCTCTACTTCTTCCGGAGAGTGGTGGAGACGCTGGAGATCGGCATCTCCCGCATGAACGTGGACATCGAGGCCGACATGCGTGACCTCCTGGAGCTTGCCTTGATGCACGTCTTCTCCAACCTGCACCGTCTCGGCCCGAAGATCGACCTCCAATGCATCGTGGAGTGGGTGCATGAGGGGCTCCAGAGGCCCCTCCAGTACTAGGGCTCCCGCACGTGGAGTCCCACGTGGAGCGGTTCATCCAGGTGTCGGCCCTTGGCCGGGAGCGCGGCCTCGGCGCCATGGCGGCTGGCGGCCTAGACAGCGACAACGACTCCTCCGCCTAGACTTCCCATGCCTCCCTTTCCTGGTACCTATAACAGTTTAAGAAGGACTCGGCACCTGTGGGCGTTAATCTTTTGCGTATTACCTTTGCCCCTATTTCTTTTTCTTAAATCGCCGGTCACCTGCTTGTAGCGACGTGACTTAATTTCCTTGCGCGGGGCGCGGCGTCTTGCCCAGATAATCCGTTCTCTCCCGAGGGGCCTCCATTGGGCCGCCATTGGATCAGGAGGCTCATGCTTGGTTCAGTAGTGTACTTAGCTTGTGGGATGTTGACGATCTGATGCACCACGAGGCACGGTCAGCTTGCCCAGATAATCTGTTCTTTTCCGCTTAGAGTGCTTCTTCGTTGATTACGAATGGGGCGGGTTGAGAGCCCTTTCGACAGTCTGCGTCTGCAGGCTCCAGTCCCGTATATTTCCCCACCACCGTAGTGTACAACCGGATCACTAGGATGCAACTACGAGGCGAGTCCTCGACTCCCTCGATGCCGACTGGATCACCAAGGATGACATCGAGGGGTGGGTGGCTATACGACTGGTAAGGCTCCTGAGGCGCGTTGCTCAGGAGCCCCCTTTGATGCTCAAGCAGCTCTACGTCAGCAGGTCGCAATCCTGAACGTTTACCTACCAGTAGTGTACGACCGGATCACCAAGGACGCAACTATGGGGCGAGGCCATGACACCCTCGATGTCGATCGGATCACCAAGGACGACATCAAGGGGTGAGTGGTTATATGACCGGTAAGGCTCCTGGGGCACATTGCTCAGGATCTCCCTTGACGCTCGACACGACCCCATTCCGCCTCGCTGGGTTCTGCCTCAGGAAGCCCGAGCACTGGGGCGTCCTCAGACTCCATGTTGTGGTGACGTGCTGTGGTCGAAGCCCCCGAGCGGGGGCTGACTGTCCAAATGTGCAAGTCCCTAAGGCGATAGGGGCTTGTCATCCAGGCCCGAGGTGCCTCATGGACGGCCGGAGCGCACGGCCCCTTGTGAAACACCAATCCAGAAAAGAGAGTTCAAGACCGGTAAAACAAGAGAGAAATGAGAGAAAAGTCCCCGCACCTTTTTCTTTTAAATATAGAGTTTCGAACTCCTCAAACTTCATTCCAAAAAGTGGCAATTCGAACACAAAAATAAGCAACCAAACACCGCATCCGGCACCTAGCATAGTCTTTGTCTTTGTCTTCCCCCGGCGCTGAGCGTAGGGCATCCACATTGCATGGGCATAGCCATTGATGGGAAGTGTTGACTTGTCCGCTAGTGGGGAGCATGGGCTTCCACATTGTGTGGGAAGGAACCCCTCCGCGACCTCAAGGGGATCCAGGCGTATACAACCCACTCATTATTACATGAGAGTGTCATGGCTGTAGATAGCTGGGCAAGCCCCAAGGCGCTCGGCGTCGTTGCCCCCAACTCCACTAAGAGCTACCCCGTGCATTCCTGCTTGGTTGCGCGCCTCTATGACCAAAACTGAATGCACTATTCCCCGCGTAGCTGCAGGATTGCGCTCCCGCGGCACAAACATGAGCACAATGCATTGTCCATCCATAAAGGTGTTTTGTCGATGAAGTCGCCTCATGAAGCACC
Source organism: Hordeum marinum (assembly GCA_022496015.1). Classification (NCBI taxonomy): domain Eukaryota; kingdom Viridiplantae; phylum Streptophyta; class Magnoliopsida; order Poales; family Poaceae; genus Hordeum; species Hordeum marinum. The sequence goes on along the minus strand of CM039673.1, from coordinate 215,611,626 downwards.
AGGGCACTGGCCGGGCATTGCCTCGAGGGCCTCGTGACGCCCAGCCTCCCGAGGCCGCGTTGGAGTTCTAGTTGTCGCGGGTGTCCCGCATTACCTGTATCTTTCTACCCCCCAAGGCCATCACTCCTAAGGCCCCGGGGCCCGGCTCGGTGTTGTTTGCTCACGAGGGTGACAGCTTGTATCATGCCCTGCGGGCCTGGGGACGTCCTCCCTATTTCTCCTGCTTGCGTCGCCCAGGCTTGGTGCTTCGTCTAGGGAAGCCCCCAAGCCTAGCTCGAGGAGGACGCCCAGGGCTCTCCCTATTCTTGGGGGCGTTGGTTTGGGGACCCCGACTCATAAGTCATGATCACCGAATGTAAGTGCACAGTGATCCCAGAGATCAATGCTCACTGAACACATAGAAACTAGAATACATTGTCTTACATCCTTACATACCATCTTACACAAATAAGGGCCAGATAGGCCAAGTCTTACATAGATAGGGCTGCAAGGCCCAAATACTTAATCATAACAAGCAGCAGAAATCTTTATCGAAAGCGTGAACCCATGCCATCTGCCTTAAACCAACATGTATTCTGACTGGGAAGCGTCCTAAATCGCATGTTCATCACCAACGAACTCTTCGCCATATTCCTGCTCTTTCATGCCTTGCTAATTAAATAACTAGTGGCAAGCCAATGAGTACTTTGGATGTACTCGCAAGCAACCCAAGTTTGAGACAAGGTACAACAATGCATGATATAGCACTAAGTAGGAAACTTTTGCAGAATGCTAGTTTTAAGTGCAATGATATGATCAAGTAACTTGAGCATGCATCAACTATTGACAGGTATCTAGATGATCAAGTGATAGATATCATCATAAGCAAGGTGTTGAACATCTCATGTTCAGTCATCAAGTCAAGTCATCTGACTTAACTCAAGTATCACCTTTGTCACCATCACACACACACCAAGTTTAGTGGTACCCGACAGGGTTTTCGTAAAGTCTTTGAAAGCACTTTTGTTCTTATCCCCATGCATATTCCTGTCCCACTTGCGTAGCATCTACTAAGCATCCTATGTACTCCCACCCGCACAACTCTCATAAGCAGGTAGGGTCATGCGTGATGCAAGTATCAGCTAGAAAGTATCGAAGGCAAACACATCGAAGTGGTCACCACATCAACATGATCAACATCACAGAAATAAGTGCTATATGCCATGGTCAAATTGCTGCTTGCCTGGCTTAGCAACATCTTCGAGGTCTTGAACCGCTTCTCATCCACTACGAGCACTTCATCTACTTTGTCAACTATCGTCGAAAACAACCGCAATAAGAAACACAACAAGCAAAAAATGCTCTATAAATAGGAGTTTTATTTTTCACACCTCTGGTCATGAGAAAAATAACCAAGGAGATTTCAAAGGATGGGCATCAAGGGGGAGTCTCGAATGGTGGAAATAAAGGAAATGATGATCCTATGAGATGTTCACAGAAATTTTTTTTTTAAATGAGCAGATGGACCCAACAATTAGGAAACGATTTTAGAAGATTTTTGGAAGTGGTTTCATTGGATTTGGAGTTAGTATGAGTATACTAGGGATTTAACCAGTCATCCCTATATGAGGAATTGTCCCAATTATCTAGATTGTAGAGGGATAACAAGGAAAATGATCATCAATTAGAGCATGAATTTAGACACACCTAGGAATTTGAATAGCTCCATTTGGAGCTATGGTGAATGCTCTAGAGTTTTTTCAAAGTGGCCTCTAGTAGTTCAAATTTGAACTTAAATTTTTACCTTACAGAAGAGTGGGGGCAAATTTGGAAGTGCCGCTATTAAATAGGTGGTATTTTTAGGAGGATGTAGAAATTTGAATCAACAAGTTTGGAGCAAAAATGAATTTCTTATGAATATTATTATCCCTCCAGAAAAAGAAAAAGAGGAATATATTTTACCTAAACGGGCTAGGCAAAGCCCACTAGGACGAAATAGTGACTGGGTCGGCCCAGCTGCTCAGCCACGCGCCTGAGCAAGGCCACGTCGAAAGAGCCACCAGGGAAATACGTCTCCCCTAGGCAGAGGCATGTCCAGCGGAGACCGTCTCCACTTAAATGGTGGGTCCGCCCCGTTAGCCGCTTATAGGCGGGCCCCGCCAGTCTAGTGTCCCTCACCTCCCGCCCGAACAGGGGGAAGTAGGGGAGGCGAGGCCGAGCAGGCGTCGGCGCCGTCTCGGCGGCTCGGGCCACCTCCGGCGAGGCTCGGGTTGCCAGGGGGCTCGAGGCGAGGAGCCGCCCACCCTCCGGGTCTTTATTCTTGTCAGGAAGCGTCAGGGAGAGCGCCGCGTCAGCCGCAAGGGAGACCGACGGCGGACGATGATGAACTCGAGATTTTGGGCACGGATGGCAGGAGCAGACGCGTGGGAAAAATCCCATGCAGCATGGGCATTCTCCATGTCCTGCTAGGGGGAGAGAAGGAGCTGGGGAAATCTCGAATTTGAGCGGAATCCACCGACAAGGCTCCGGCCATTTCCATCGATGTAGAGGAGGAGAGGGAGATTAGGGAGTGCAGGGAGGCTGGAGAAAGTGAGAGAGAGCCAAGGCAGTGCAGAGGGGCTCAGGGTGGCTTCTTATCGGGAGGGCCACGGTGTACCATGTGGTCTTGCAGCGGCTCGGTCTCTTCTGATGCTGGAGGGCTCGGGGGTGCACGAGAGCGTTTCTGGGGCGTTCGTGGAACTCGTCCATGACGCAGAGGAGTGAGAGAAAAAGCGGGGTGTGCTCCAAGGCCTCGCACATGCGAAGTCTCTCATTGGCCGACTCGGGCGGCTGCCACACGTGCGACGTGGGGACACAGGAGGGAGAAGGAGGAGGAGGGCGAAAAGCTGCCGTGTTTAGGACATCACGGGGGACACGGGGGACACGCTGGGAGGCTCGAGGCTGTCGGGAGCATCCATTGGGCGGTGGCTATAGTGCGGGTTCGCATTGGAGCGTACTCTAGAGAGCCCATTTGGAATGCCACGGCAAACCAACGGCGTCTTGCGTGGGGCCACTAGTGTCTAGGGGTAAAAGGGGGGTCTAGACTAGGGGAATCTGGTATTGGATGTCCTGGGAGCTGACTTGGATGAGAGGGAGGTGCGGAGAGAGGAAGACTCCTGCTGTCTAGGAGGGAAAATGGAGTTTTACCCCACTTCACCATGGAACCAGAGCTGGGTTTTCCTTTCTTGAGTTGAAATTCATCATTGTGAGACTATGGTAAAAATTTAGGGGCAAGGAGAACAAGTTAAGAGGGGGATACATGACTTTTACCAATTGTATAGAAGGTGTTTGATGAGTTTTTGGGATAGCAAATGGAGTTTTCTTAGCATGAGATTTAACAGGATGAAATAGAAGGTAGAAACCAGATTGATCACCAAGTTTGAGATTGATTGAAGAAAATATATTTTGTAAAACTATTTTTAAGTCCTATTCGCATGGCATGATCATTGGGCAAGAGTTGGGATCAAGGAAAAGAGTTCTTGAGGGTAGGAGGACATTTTATGAATTATAGAGCACCAGCAAGAAATCAAACAAGCAAGCAAATAACACACAAGTCAAGCATTCAAATGCACTCAAAAAGTTTTGATTGGCCCTTATTTTTGAGTCATGTTAACTTAGTCATGAGGCAAAACACAGAGTGTGACAAACCTACCCCCCTTACAAGAATCTCGTCCCTGAGATTCCTAGGCTACGCATTGAAAAGATACGGAAATCCATAAGTGAGGTAGTCTTCACATTCTCAGGTTGCTTCTGCTTTGGTGTGGTTGTCTCCCTGGATCTTGAAGTGCTCTAATGATATTCCTTCGAGTGCATTACTCGACTTTGTGAGAGATTGAACGGTGTTCTTGTGGTATGCTAGGTCTAACCAGGGGATAAGGGTATGATGAATGGGGTTCGAGATGGGCTGGCTTGTGTGTGCATTCCAATGTAGGAGTATGGCAAAATAATGTGTCTGCACGCTGGTCCTGGGGCTGCTCACGCTAGTTAGTGATGTCTAGATGTCTCACTTTAGTCTACATGGGTCAAGGTCTTGGCATAGTTTCCTGATGACGGGGAATCATCAACTTTGTTGGAGCAGTTGATCTTCCGATGTTCGTCGATCTTCAATTGTAAGGATGTCAAAGTTTGTTCGCGTAGGCTTCTCGTTGATAGGGAAGTCCTTATCTTCCTTAAAGCAGGAGGTCTTGAGTCACAGGTGGTCTTCATCCTTGACGGTCCTGATGTGCGTCATTGTAGGTTTTGTGTCGAGAACTTCTGCTTGAATAAGTTTCCTAGGTACGTTCTTCATCCATCTTCAACTAGTTGTCTTTGTCGTTATAGACATGCGTTTCTGCCGGGTCTCCGAGTGTTTGGTCTACTGGTCTCTTCGTAGCCATTGAGGGGAAGGTTTCTGAGGGGTTCTAAATAAGCTGACTATCCAAAAATATAGAACAATCGTCTAGTCCCCAAGGTCTGAGGCTTGGCAAGCGGGGTGAACTACCTTTGACAGGTGGTGGAGTGAGGGTTCCATCAACTTCTCAGTTCCATCCTATTCAGGAACTGAGAGGTGGCTACTTAAAGCAAGGGGCTCTATAATCCTCTTGATATCCAAGGGCTTCATCTGGCTTGACCGTCGGTGCTTCTGGATATAGTCTAGTTGATGTAGCCAGTAGAGGAGTGGTGGTTGACTTATTTTGCTTCTTCTTCTTCATTGTTGTGTCTTCAATATCATAGTGGTTCTTCATCTTGCTTGAGCAAGAAAGTCTTCTTCTATAGGGTGGGTGCTTCGCGGAGTCCACTCCTTCAAGGTGAGACCTCATACTTGAGAGGCATGGTAATTGGTGTTCCTGGGGCTTGTCCGAATAGGACTAAGGTGTTCCTTATCTTATTGGGTAAGTAAGTATGTCATCCATGAGGACAACAACATATTTCCCCAAGTATCAGACAAGCACACTACTCGTGGGATATGTGAGAGCAGCGAGCATTTGCTCTGGATGGTCACTTGACCAGGGGTTTGTGGTCCATCGTAATCTAGTTCTTCGTGTCCACCTTCCTCAAGGACAGGATTGGTGGGGGTCGAGGTGGAGTACCGAGCATGGTCTTTTGACTTAGAGCCAGAGCCTATGGTCATACTCCGACCTTGTTCGGGGTTTTAAGGAGCTTAGGATGTCAGTGAACGTCTATCATCTTATCCTTAAGCACAGTTCTTAGATGCCAATAGTACTACCTATTACTCCAAACAAAACATACTATATGATCTAAGGTATAATCTCATGTGAGTCAACTCCAAAATCACCCTTTCTACTCATATCTCCAAGGCTTTTGAGAGGAGGACTAAATAAAAATCTCATATGTATACTACTGCTAACTCATATATATCCCTATGTAAAAATCATCGGGAAGCATACAAGCTGCTAAGCTTGATCATGACACTACCAATCCAAGATCTTGTTTCCTTCCTACGAATCCAACTTAATCGATATACGAATATCATCCACTATTACATGATCCATTGCTGCTACAAATCCAGCATCGATGGTGTCCAACATAATATCCTCGAGTTCATATAATCCATATATCATTACAAGGACTAGTATCATGAACTTACAATCTCATGGCCAACTAAACTCCAAGGCCGAGCTTATATAGATCCCTAAATTATCCCTAACATCGTCCGATTCCTTCTACTATCATCCATCGAGAACCATGGTATCATTATCAAGATCACTCGACTAAATCCAAATTACTCCGAACCATGTGGTTTGATTGATCTCGAGCACCTAGTAGAATCACCTATTTAAATCCAAGTTTTACATCTAGTAAAAAATCCCTACTAGTAACTCCAGTCACTATCATATCACTCAATCCACTATCATCATTACTTGCCAAAGTCAAGTCATTATCCACCAAGAATTTCAGCTTGTGACCATATTTGTCCTAATAATCCAATTTTCTCAAGGGACAAGTAAGTATGCTACTCTATCAATCTTGATCCACCAAGTTCGTCTTCCAACATTAAGCCTCATAATCCACCAAAGGGTCTCAACTGCTTCCTCAAGACATCTATTGTGGCTAAATCAAATCATTATCCATAAATATACCCTTAGAACGATCCTTCCTATGGCATCAAGGTTCTAGTGCTAGCATAAGAATGATGTTTATTCACTATGATCGGTAGCTCCATAATGAATCTAGTGCAAAGCAAGGGTTATTCAAGCCCAATAAGTGCTCTATCAAATCCATGTATTAATCACATGATTAGAGGCTTGTGTTGTAGGATCTTGTGAGGTCTAGGTTGGGCAAGGGAGGGGTTTCCAATCTTGAGGGAAAAGCATAACTCTACGGGGTTGCGTCTGGTTGAGTCCGTTGTAGTCAAAGTCTTCGGTGTCGGTTGTTTGTCGAGGTGCATCCTTGGTGCATCTTGTCTTGCTGGTCTTGAGTTGACGAGATGGAGGAGAGAAAATAGCATCGAGAGGAGTGCCTAAGGGGGTGTTATAGTGCAAGTGCAATCACGCAAATGTCGAAAAGGCCAAACACAAACATCAAGGTAAGGTAGGTGATATAGTCGTGCACTTGTTTCCTAGGGCAAAAGTGTGACTTACACCAAAGCACAAACAAGCAACACACATCATGGTTCCATTTGAACCATCATACGGACTCGACTTTGCGTAGGGGACACACGACCTATCCTACTCTAGGAATCCTTGGACTCAGTAGTAGTGCTTGTTTCATGTCTTGGAGAGGAGTCCACTCGGTCTTCTGGGTCTTCTTCAGGTGTCCCTATGTATCTGGTTGTTGTTTGTCAAAAAGATCCAGGTTGGGCCTGAAAAGTCCTTGACAACTTCGCATCTAGTGAGTTGATGACGAAGGTGGTTCCTCGTGGCTTTCGTTGACGGGCCTTCTGTTGTCTTTGTAATCGTGCAATGGCTTCTTGTCCTTCAAGGTGTCGAGAGTTCCAAGTGGGCAATCCTTTATGCAATGATATCAACAAGGCATGATAGAGCTATAACATGTCGGTTATGTTGATGATAATATTGACACCGAGAGCGGGGTTCAAGAGAACCGTTTTTCCTACTCACTATAGTGAGGCAAACCAAATGGCGAGGTTCTCATCCACTGGTGGTTGTCGACACCACAATGAAAAGGACAGGGTTTCTCTATTAGCGATGCATATCATGACATTACATGTCTTGTGCCCTGGTCATCGAAGGCTAAGGTTGCATCATCCTGGGGTAGTCTCAAGGGTGTCACCATCTTGTGAGTCTTGATATTCTCATTGTTCGAGAGGGTTTCTTCTGTTGGCATCGTCTTGTATGGTGTCGCCAACTAGTGTCCAAGATATGTGGGCAAGTGTTTGTCAAGGTGTCTTCCTTCCAGGTTACCCACGAGGATTTCAAGGAATCCAATGGTCACGGACATAAGGATACTATCAACCATGGCAAAGTTTTGAAAAAACAGATGAGGAGAGTCAAGAGAATAGGGGTGGAAGTGCTAAGGCAAAAACCTGCAATTCCTTTCAAAATTTAGGAGAGGTGAGAAATATAAAGGTTTTGTAGGTGTTCTGAAAGGGTCTGGAAAAATAGTTTTGTCCTAACTAACATCCATGCTAACTAAGAGCTTCCTATGGTCAGGATGGTTCTGATACCAGCTCTGTGGGGACCCCAACTCATAAGTCATGATCACCAAATGTAAGTGCACGGTGACCCTAGAGAACAATGCTCACTGAACACACAGAAACTAGAATACAAGAGTCTTACATCCTTACATACCGTCTTACACAAATAAGGGCCAGATAGGCCAAGTCTTACATAGATAGGATGCAAGGCCGAAACACTTAATAATAACAAGTAGCAGAATTCTTAATCGAAAGCGTGAACCCATGCCATGTGCCTTAAATCAATAGGCATTCTGACTGGGAAGCGTCCTAGTTCGCATGTTCGTCACCAATGAACTCTTCGCCATATTCCTGCTCTTCCATGCTTGGCCAATTAAATAACTAGTGGCAAGCCAATGAGTACTTTGAATGTACTCACAAGCAACCCAATTTTTGGGACAAGGTACAACAATGCATGATATAGCACTAAGTAGGAAAGTTTTGCAAAAAACTATTTTTAAGTGCAATGATATGATCAAGTAACTTGAGCATGCATCAACTATTGACAGGGATCCATATGATCAAGTGATAGATATCATCATAAGCAAGGGGTAGAACATCTCATGTTAAGTCGTCACGTCAATTCATCTGACTTAAATCAAGTATCACGTTTGTCACCACCATTGCACACACACAAACACACACACACACACACCAAGTTTACTAAACATTGGGACGTAGCACAAGAGAGGTCATCCAACTATCCTTGACCTAGGACACGACTATTCGAATAATTTTACACTCTACAGAGGTTGCGCGCTTTACCCACAAGACTCGGGAAACTTTCCTGTCATCCATGACTCACGGTATATCACATACCCGAGGTAAGCACCCGAACAATGGCTCTGCCATGGTGATACTAAACAAAGAGTCCACTCATTGATGCCATCTGTCATGATATACATCACACGTATTATTCATGAAGGCACGCAATGGTTTGCCCGGTGCCTGTAAAGACAGCGCATGATCGCCCATTCTGGTATGACCCCGTCTCGAGAGTGACCACTTCACTCCTGCCACTAGTAATGCGGGCTCTCTGCTAGCACCAACCATAGTAATCAACAAATCCCTGTCCCATATCGGGGTAGAATGATCCCATATGTAAGGTTGGATTAATGGTCGCAACTTACACCAATCCATTTTCTAAAACCACACACACTTACCTCGGTACGCAACTTCTTTATGAAGTGGTTACCTATCTCATCATCAACTCCCTCAAGAACCCGACAGGGTTTTCGAAAAGTCTTTGAAAGCACTTTTGTTCTTATCACCATGCATATTGCCGCCCCACTTGCGTAGCATCTACTAAGCATCCTATCTACTCCCACCTGCACAACCCTCATAAGGAGGTAAGGTCATGCAAGATGGAAGTATCAACAAGAAAGTATCGGAGGCAAACCCACCAAAGTGGTAGCCACATCAACATGCTCAACATCACGGAAATAAGTGCTATATGTCATGCAAATAAAAGGGTTCTTAGTCATGGTCAAAGGGTTGCTTGACTAGCTTAGCAACATCTTTGAGGTCTTCACACGCTTCTCGTCTACTCCGATCACTTCATCTACTTCATCACCTATCGCCAGAAACAACTGCAATAAGCAACAAATCAAGCAGAAAAAAATAAAGTGCTCTATAAATAGGAGTTTTAGTTTTTGCACCTCTGGTCATGAGAAAAATAACCAAGGAGATTTCATAGGATGGGGATCAAGGGGAGTCTCTAATGGTGGAAATAAAGGAAATGATGATCCTATGAGATGTTCACAAAAAATATTTTCGTAAAAATGAGTGGATGGACCCAAAAATTAGGGAATGACTTTAGAAGATTTTTGGAAGTGGTTTCATTGGATTTTGAGTTAGTATGAATATACTAGGGATTTAACCAGTGGTCCCTATATGAGGAATTATCTCAATTATCTAGATTGCAGAGGGATAGCAAGGAAAAGTGCTCATCAATTAGAGCATGAATTTAGACACACCTAGGAATTTGAATCACTCCATTTGGAGCTATAATGAATGCTCTAGAGAATTTTCAAAGTGGCCTCTAGTAGTTCAAATTTGAACTTAAATTTGAACCTTACAGAAAAGAGGGGTGGAAAATTTTGGAAGTGCCACAATTAAATAGGTGGTATTTCTAGGAGGATGTAGAAATTTGAATCAACAAGTTTGGAGCAAAAATGAATTTCCTATAAATATTCTTATCCCTCTGGAAAAGAAAAAGAGGAATATATTTTACCTAAACAGGCCAGGCACAACCCACCAGCGCAGAACGGTGACTGGGCCGGCCCGACTGCTCAGCCGCGTGCCTGAGTAGGGCCAAGTCGGAAGAACCACCAGGGAAATGTGTCTTCCCTGGCAGAGGCATGTCTAGCAGATCCCGTCTCCACTTAAATGTTGGGTCCACCCCGTTAGCCGCCTACAGGTGGGCCTGCCAGTCAGGTGTCTCTCACCTCCCGCCCGAACAGGGGAGGGTAGGGGAGGTGAGGACGTGGAGGCATTGCCGCTGTTCCGTCAGCTTAGGCCGCCTCTGGTGAGGCTTAGGCCACCAGCAGGCTCGAGGCAGGGAGCCGCACAACCCCAAGGTCTTCATTCTTGTCGGGGAGCGTCAAGGAGAGCGTTGCATCAGCCGCAGCAGAGATCGACAGCGGTCGATGATGAACTCGATGTTTTGGGCACAGATGGCAGGAGCATATGCGTGGGGAAGATCCCTCGTGGCATGGACATTCTATTGGTCTTACTAGGGGGAGAGGAGGAGCTGGGTAGAGCTTGAGTTCGAGCGGAAGCCGTAGGCAAGGCTCCGGCCATTGCCATCGATGTAGAGGAGGAGAGGGGGATTGGGGAGTGCAGGGAGGCTCGAGAGAGTGAGAGAGAGGCAAGGGAGCACAGAGGGGCTCGGGGTGGCTTCTGATAGGGAGGGCCACGGTGTATAGCTAGGTCATGCACCGACTCGGTCTCTACTGCTGCTGAAGGGCTCGGGGGGGCGAGAGCGTGTCTATGGCGCTCATGGAACTCGTCCACGACGCTGAGGAGTGAGTGAGAGAGATAGCGGGGCGTGCTCCAGGGCCTCGCTCGTGCAAAGTCGCACATTCGCCGACTCAAGCGACCGCCGCGCGTGCGAGGTGGAGCGATAGGAGGGATAAGGAGGAGTGGGGCGAGAAGGCGCCTTGTTGAGGACATCGAGGAGGACACGGGCGACACGCTGGGAGGCCCGAGGCTGTCGGGAGCATCCATTGGGCGGGGGCTACAGTGCGGGTTCGCACTGTAGCACGCTCTGGAGCACCCCGTTTGGCATGCCACGACATGCCAATGACGTCTTGGGTGTGGCCACTAGTGTCTAGGGGTACTAGGGGAATCTGGCATTGGATGCCCTGGGAGCTGACTAGGATTAGAGGGAGGTGGAGAGAGAGGAAGATTCCTGCTGTCTAGGAGGGTAAAATGGAGTTTTACAACCACTTAACCATGGAGGCGGAGGTGGGTTTTCCTTTGTGGAGTTGAAATTCATCAATGTGAGACTGTGGTAAAAATTTAGGGGCAATGGGAACAACTTAAGAGGGGGAAACAAGACTTTTACCAATCATACAGAAGGTGTTTGATGAGTTTTTGGGAAAGAAAATGGAGTTTTTTTGCCATGACATTTAAGAGGATGAAATAGAAGGTAGAAACCAGATTATCACCAAGTTTGAGATTGATTGAAGAAAATACACAATGTAAACGTTGTAAACCCTAGAATCTAACACCATCGGGTTTCTATAGTTCAAAGCATGCTAAACTATTCTCCCAAATGTACCACTTGGTGTGGTGGCATTATTTTGGTACTAGAGCATGCACAAAAAGTTTGGGACCAAATGGGGAAACTTGATAATGCAAGAATTTCCAATTCTTGAAATCAACAGAAAGGGGGTTGAGTCGATTGGGACAAGCTAATATGTTCTCCTTGATTCACAACTTGGTGTCAATGCATTATTGGAGGATTACAACATGTACAAAAATTTGAGATCAATATGAGACAACTGGCAATGTAGAGTTGTGTATGAGACAAAAAGTTTGAACAAGAGCATGTGTTTAAAATCTTATGTATGGACAATATATGTCCAATGGGTTTTCCTAATTTTTGTCAAATATTTGGAAAGCATAAAAACAATTTTTCCTAATAAAAGACCATTTGTGGCCTTAAGAAAAAGCCATTAAATAAAATAAGAAAACAATCTTTAAAAATAACATTTTGTTGTTTCGGGAAGTCCTATATATATTAGGTTCCAAATAAAGCATTTGGGGGAAAAGGATCCACCCAATGTGGGGACTTGCAGTGCAAATCTCAAATCAGGGTTTTTTCAAAACCTAATTTTAATAAATGCTATTTGGCCAAAATAATATTTTGTAAAAATATTTTGAAGTGCTATTCACATGGCATGATCATTGAACAAGAGTTGGGATCAAGGAAAAGAGTTCTTGAGGGTAGGAGGATGTTTTATGAATTATAGAGCACTAGCAAGCAATCAAACAAGCAAGCAAATAAAACACAAGTCAAGCATTCAAATGCACTCAAAAAAATTAATTTGCCCTAATTTTTGAGTCATGTTGACTCAGTCATGAGGCAAAACACATGGTGTGACAGTTGGCGCTTGCGAGAGGCGCCTGATCCGGGCTGGTGTCCCTAGGTACGACGTAGCATGGTACATAGGGCTCAACACAAGGGCCCGGTTCTCCTCCTGAGCCATCTGGCAAGACGCCATGGACAGCCCCTCCAAGCGGTGGTAGGGCACCGCCCTGCGCGTGCAGCCCGCAGACCGTCCTGCATCAAGCCTCCTAGTAGAGCTGCTTACCTTGGCCATCGCTGTTGGGTGGGCCCCGCGTCTCCTGGCGTAGGTTGCTTCCTTGGCGATCCGACGCGCCTATACCATTGTTACTTGTTTGTCAGGACGCATGCGCCACCTGCTCCCTACGCAAGATGGAACACTCCCGCCTATTCAATCCAGGTTGTTGAAGGTCTAGTGGGTCATGGAGGCACGCGCTGGTACAACCGTGGGGCGCCCCATTGTTTCCTTCGCGTGCTCCGTCGTCGTGGTCAGGCTGTGCCCCAAAATCGGTCACCGGAATTCGAAGGAGAAGGAGCACAGCGTGAGGGAGGCCCCGCTCGGTCTCGCCCAGGGCTGGAGGGGGCACATCGTCAGCGGACTGGGGGATGGGCGCAGCGAAAGAGCCCCCAGCGCCTGTAGAAGGGTGAGGAGCCATGGCCCTCCGCACGACGGTGATCAGCTCCGTGACGAGGTTGACCCACGCGTTGAAACCCCATGCATCGGGCAGTGGCGGAGCATCTCACTTACCAGCAGCAGCGCATCATGCGCGTCGAGGTCCTCCACGTAGGTGCAGCACGAAGCCGATCCTGAAGGTGCCGCCCGCCCGCCGTGTGTTTGGCCAGCGATGGTGGAGGTGATACTAGAGTCTTGACACTGTCCGCCCAGCGCTATGCCGTTGGGGCGTGGGTCTCCGGCGGCCACGATGGGATCGATGGAAGCTGATCCACCGCGGCCGGGGGAAACTTGTTGGGCATCGACCATCGGAGTGGTGGAGCGGGGGAGAGCAAGGCTTGAAGAAGACTCCGATACGCCCCTACCTGGCGCGCCAAATGTCAGATTTCATGCTCCACAAAACCCTCAAGGTTCGAACACAGGGGCGTGTGCGATGATCCGCTGCAGCTTCACTCTACCTAACTCGCTACTCGATGGTTACTATGGTGAACTAGCATGATGACGAGGAAGAAGATGAAAATGATGGTTTATCCAGGTTTAGGCCACTGGGAAGCGTAATACCCTACTCCTGCTTTGGTGGATTGCCTCTCGAGGAGGTGAGGTGTATGAACTAGTACAGTGGTTTCGAGCCTCGCGAGGGAGCTCTATTGTGTTCTTGGCTCTTTGCCTAGTCTTGTGGTTCATTGAGTGGTTTCGTCGTGTATCTCCTTCTGCGGTGCAGCCCAGCCTCTATATATAGCAGTGGCACGGGTCCTCTTCCCTTATCACAATAGAGGGATGGGATCCCACAACGACTAATTTAACGGGGGACATGAGCACATCCGCGCCCTGTCCAAAGGTGGTCTTCGCCTGCAAAGTAGCTGTCGATGATTCCAAGGTGGGATCGGTGATGACATCCACCCTGCGAGGCACGTGGTCGTGCTCTTGTTGCACTGGAATGGAAACCTTTGGGGGCGTTTCGAGAACCCGCGTTACATGGATTGATCATTACGAGAAAGCCGAGCATAAAAATTCTGAATAATAATTTCTCTCGAGAGCTCATGATTGGGGAGTGAATATAACATTTACTTAAGCCTCCCCCAAGCTTGAGCGATTCTTCCTCCTTCACAAGGCCAAAAATTATCAATATAATTCCAATCACGATGAACTAGATGCATAGGATAGAACTTCTGATGAAATTCCATTTTCAATCGGTTGTAGCTCCATGATCCAATATCATCACATAGCCTATACCATTTTAATGCCTTCTCCTTCAAATATAAAGGAAAGACCTTATTCTTAACGTGATCCTCGGGCAGACCTGCAGGCTTAAATAATCCACAAACTTCATCCACATATATTAGATGGAAATCAGGTTGTAGTGTTCCATCTCCTCCATAAGTATTAGCCAACAGTTTCTCTATCATACCCGAAGGGATTTCATAATAAATATTTTCAGTAGGTTCAGTAGGTTGAGGGGAAACTCTTTGTGCTTTCAGTCGAGTGAATATACCCCTAACAAACCCCTCAAAGGATTACTTTCCATAGTAGTAAGTGATAGTAAATTTCACCACACTATATAAATTTTTCCTTACCAGATTCCACTTACCAAAGGCGCTTCACTCCCCGGCAACGGCGCTAGAAAAGAGTCTTGATGACCCACAAGTATAGGTAATCTATCATAGTCCTTTTGATAAGTACGAGTGTCGAACCCAACGAGGAGCAGAAGGAAATGACAAGCGGTTTTTAGTAAGGTATTCTCTTCAAGCACTGAAATTATCGGTAACAGATAGTTTTGTGATAAGATAATTGGTAACAAGTAACAAGTAACAAGTGTAGCAAAGGTGCATAAAGGTAGCCCAATCCTTTTTATAGAAAAGGACGGGCCTGGACAAACTCTTATATAAAGTGAAGCGCTCCTGAGGACACTTGGGAATTTTCGTCAAGCTAGTTTTCATCATGCTCATTTGATTCGCGTTCGTTACTTTGATAATTTGATATGTGGGTGGACCAGTGCTTGGGTTCTGCCCTTACTTGGAAAAACCTCCCACTTATGATTAACCTCTCTCGCAAGCATCCGCAACTATGAAAGAAGAATTAAGATAAATCTAACCATAGCATGAAACTTATGGATCCAAATCAGCCCCTTATGAAGCAATGCATAAACTAGGGTTTAAGCTTCTATCACTCTAGCAACCCATCATCTACTTATTACTTCCCAATGCCTTCCCCTAGGCCCAAATAATGGTGAAGTGTTATGTAGTAGACGTTCACATAACACCACTAGAGGAGAGACAACATACATCTCATCAAAATATCGAACGAATACCAAATTCACATGATTACTTATAACAAGACTTATCCCATGTCCTCAGGAACAAACGTAACTACTCACAAAGAATGTTCATGTTCATAATAAGAGGAGTATTAATTATCATAAAGGATCTGAACATATGATCTTCCACCAAGTAAACCAACTAGCATCAACTACAAGTTGTAATCAACACAACTAGCAACCCACAGGTACCAATCTGAGGTTTGAGACAAAGATCGGATGCAAGAGATGAACTAGGGTTTGGAGAGCAGATGGTGATTATGAAGATGTTGATGGATATTGACACCCTCTCAATGATAGGATCATTGGTGATGACGATGGCTTCGATTTCCCCCTCCGAGAGGGAAGTTTCCCCGCCAGAACAGCTCCGTCAGAGCTCTAGATTGGTTCTGCCTAAGTTCCACCTCGAGACTGTGGCGCTTTGTACCGATAGCTCTCTTCTGATTTTTCTAGGTCAAAACCCTTCATATAGCATAAGATGGGCGTCGAGGACCTGCTAGGTGGGTGAAAGCACATTTTCTCCCTCGGTGGTTTTGGTAATTAATAACAACATATAAGTCATTGAACTAATGTTTCCACCAAGTATATTTCAGGAAAAGTTCAATGATAGGGATGGAAAACGGATTGTGGAATTACCCCAAGATGCAAGGAAATAGGTTGGCCAAGCTTCAAGCAAGAGGACTCTACATTTTACATTTGTGAGAAATCACTTTGAGTCCATATGAAAGCCAATACTACTAAAAGGGGGTAAGGTTTTGTTGGTGAACAAAATGCTCATACGTGCACAAGTGATAGTCACCAAAAACATCCACAAGCTCTCCCACCAAAGTCCCTCTACAGCCAAACATTCAAAATCGGTGCAACCAACATTCCAATCCTGATGCCACCGATTCCAAACCCTAGACAGACTCAGCCAAACCCTAACCCTTCGGTGCAGCCGACACTGCTTTCGGTGCCATCGAGTTGGGCTGCCAAGTTTCTATTACGCAAGTTCACATTTTCTGTCTGTCCGAGAATGTTGAATTGGCATCACCGAGTTTGGCAATTCTGACCATTGGTCACCTTGTCGGTGCAAGCGAGATTCCGATACCGGTCTCATCGGGATTCAAAAGTTGCCACCTTTTGGTCACCCCGGTACCATCGAGATTAACACATCGGTGTCACCGAGTCTGACTTATTGTGTGTAACGGTTAGATTTTGGGGGATGCCTATATATACCCCTCCACCACCACCTACTCAAGAGAGAAGCACTCAGAACTATTCCATACCTATCCTATCAGATTTTCTGAGAGAGAACCACCTACCCTTGTGTTGAGATCAAGATCTTCCACTCCAACCATATGGATCTTGATTTCTATCCTCCCCAAGTTGCTTTCCACCAATCCCATCTCTTCCACCAAGCCAAGTCTACGAGAGAGTGATTGTGTGTTGAGGAGTCTATCATCTTGAAGCACAAGAGCAAGGAGTTCATCGTCTTTAACGAGCCTATTACCTTTTGGAGGGTGGTGCCTCCTAGATTGCTTAGGTGTCGCTTAGGAGCCTCCTACTTCGTGTTGTGGAGTGAACCAAGAAGTTTGTAAGGATAAGGAGATCACCTACTTCGTGAAGATCTACCCATAGTGAGGCTAGTCCTTCGTGGACGGAAGCCATATGGAATAGTCAGGGTTGCTACTTCGTGGACCCTTATGGGTGGAGCCCTCTGTGGACTCTCGCAACCATTACCCTCTGTGGGTTGAAGACTCCAGAAACGTGGATGTACGATAGCACCACCTACCAGAATGACGGGAAAAATCATCGTGACTACAATTGCGTTTGATCTTCCTACCCTATCCCTTTTACTCCTACTTGCTATTATTTTCCTCTACTATACTCTTAGACATGCATGTGTAGGGTGTACTTGACATGCTATGAATGCTAATACTTGCAAACACTAAAATTTGGGAAAAGGCAAAACTTTTATTTGGTCAAGTAGTCTAATCACCCCCCCCCTCTAGACCTACTTTCGATCCTAAAGTGGGTCACAAGCCACCTAGGCGCGACCGGGGGGTGGCTGCGCCTGGCAGGCTTGTGACCTCCTGGGGGGGGGCCCTCTGGTATTTGTTTTGCCCAATATTTTTTATATATTCCAAAAAATCTCCATAAATTTTCAGGATTTTTGGAGTTGTGCAGAATAGGTCTCTCAAATTTGCTCCTTTTCCAGTCCAGAATTCCAGCTACCGGCATTATCCCTCATCATGTAAACCTTGTAAAATAAGAGTCTAGTCACCCCCCTCTAGACCTACTTTCGATCCTACAAGTGGTATCAGAGCTTTGGTCTCCATTGCATTGGTTTCACAACCTAGGAGAAGTATGGCATGTAGTGAGGGAAATTATCACCGTAGAGGTCCATACTTTGATGGCACAAATTTTGCTAGTTGGAAGCACAAAATGAAAATGCATTTGCTTGGTCATAATCCTACTGTTTGGGTTGTTGTTCATGTTGGCTTGCAAGGTGAATTATTTGCGGAAGGGAAGGAACCTGATTGTCAAGCGACTGTGGATGAATTGAAGATGTTGCAACTCAATTCTCAAGCATGTGACATTCTCCTCAACTGCCTATGCCCCGAAGAATTCAACAAAATCAGTCGTCTTGAACACGCAAAAGAGATTTGGGATACTTTCGTTGATATGCACGAAGGAACTGAGTCCGTGAGAGAATCCAAGTTAGATGTTCTTCAAGGTAAGCTTGACAAGTTCAAGATGAAGGATGGTGAAGGAGTCGCTGAGATGTACTCTAGGCTAGCTCTCATCACCAAAGAGATTGCCGGCTTAGGAAGCGAAGAAATGACAGACAAATTCATCATCAAGAAGATACTTCGAGCTTTGGATGATCGATATGACATCGTTTGCACATTGATCCAAATGATTCCAAAATACAAAGATCTCAAACCAACGGAAGTGATTGGTAGAATTGTTGCTCATGAGATAACACACACAGACAAGGAAGAGCTTCACCACAAGTCTAGTGGTGCTTACAAAGCCACAAGCGATGCTCCCGCTACCTCAAGCGACAACCTTGTCACAAATGAAGAGATAAGACTCATGGTCAAGAAATTCAACAAGTTCTACAAGAATAGAAGCAAAGATCATAGCTCCAACTCAAGACATGAAGAGAAGCGTTCGTCAAGTCGTGACCGAAACTGCTACAATTGTGGGAAGCCCGGACACTACTCCAATGAGTGCACGGCTCCTTACAAATGAAGAGAAGAGTCACCAAGAAGACGAGTCGTCTTGAAGATAGAGAAGGAGTAGAGATGATCGTTATGAACGAAGACCCTCAAGGAGAAGTAGGGACTCGGATAAGAAGGACAAGTACACCAAGAGCTACTCAAGAAGGAAACATCAAGCTCATGTTGGTGAATGGGTTTCCGGCTCCGACTCCGACAAACACTCCGACAGAAGCTATCACTCCAACTCCTACTATAGTCAAGATGATGATGTTGCCCGGATTGCACTTGTAACAACCAACTCCTATGATCTATTTGACTCACCAAATGAAGGGAGTGGAAGTTGCTTCATGGCTAAAGGCCCCAAGGTATCACACACTGTATATCTTTATTTCAATAGTGATGAAGATGACTTGCTTTATGATGATGACTTGCTATGTGATGAAACTAGTGATATTGATCAAAATGAACTTGATAATTCTCATGCTAGTCAAGATAGGTCGATTGACGATGATAATATGAAACTAGAAGAGCTAACTAAAGAACTTAACACTCTTAAGTTAACCCATGAATCTACTCTTGAAGATCATAGAGAGCTTGTAAGAACTCATGAGAAGCTATGCTTCGAGAAGCTCAATTTGGAGCAAGAACATGAATTTCTTAAAGCTATCAATGATGATATTCGAAAGAAGACTTCAACTTATCTTGCCAAACGACTACTATTGTATACATGCATGCCACAAGTTAAATCTAAGCAAACTAGTAACAAAGGCAAGAAAGGTTCTTCATCTAGTAGCAACAATAAAAATGCTAAACCCAATGATGTTGCTCCTAGTAGTTCTATTGATTCGACTAATGATGATTCTCTTAGCCAAGTTACACTTGAGAAATAAAATGCTTTATTGAAAGGAATTATAGACAAAGGTATCTACAAGAGTCTTGAAGGGTTTAAACAATTTGAGGAGATTGTACGTAAGCATGAAGGATACCGGAAGAATCGTGGTGTTAGCTACTTCAATGCTAATGGAGTTGAGTGGCAAGAAGGTCAATACCCCAATCCCAAGATTGTTCCTCAAAAGGAGAAGTATGAAAATACTCTTCCCAAGGGGACAAACACTCAAGATGAGCTTACACCACAAGACCACAAGCTCAAGGGCAAGAACAAGCTTCAAGAGGACTTTGACTTTTATGAAGATGAATCCCATGCTTTGGTGAAGTGGGTTCCCAAGGCTACCACAAGCTCAACTTCCACAAGTGCTACTTCAACATCGAGGATCCCCATCAACTTGATGTGGGTCCCCAAGAAGAAGAACTAGAAAGTTCTTGAGGGGTGACTCCACCAATGAAATTCACTCACATTCATTATTGGCAATATATATTTGCAATCAACATCAACCCTCTGCAATAGTTCAAGGAGTCACACATTCCCTCAAAGGTAAGCAAGGGACAAGGTAATCAACAAATCAATGGACATCATCACACATGATTTGCACTCCATGTCCATAGATATCCTTGTATTTGTCTCTTGTGTGTTGGGACTAACCCATGTAGGTGAGAAGAGTACGGAAACAAGAAGGATGCTCCCAACTCTTGGTGATCTTCATCAACTTTGACCATCCACCACTACATCACCAACATGAAGTCTTCATCGACAATACCCAAGGTTAGTTTATCCCTCTTATGGGGGGATGTCACATCAAGGGGGAGGTTTACTCTAAGACTTGAGTCAAAGCATCTCTTAGTAGGTGGCAACATTAAATGCCTTATGTAAAAGTGGTAACTCCATTTGTGCTTGAACGATGAGTATGACCTATGATCAAGTAATCTTACTTGGCGCCTAAGTCAAAATACTCATATATAGATGACTTCATCATTGCCCAAGTGCTTGTTAGATGCTAGAGTGTTTGTGCATGTTTGTAATGATTTCATTTGACATCTTATCGTGTGAGCATGTTGGTCTGCATTTATTTTCTCATTCAAGGACATCCAATTATTGCTATTTAGTCTTTGATTTATATTTTGCCAAATGGATGGACAAGATTGCCTAGGACCACTCTTTAGCTATCTATGCTTTCTCACCTCATACTCTATTCATGTTGCATCACAAAATTTGAACAAGTGCTTTTTGATCCCTTTGTGTGTGGAGCACTCAGAGTTCTGTATCATCAAGGATTGACCATTAAAACCTCCCAAGTGCATCTCGGTGGAACCAACTCCAAAATCTCGGTCTCACCGAATGCCTAGGGTTGATCTGGTTTTCTATCTCGGTACTACCGATTCCATATTCTCGGTTACACCGAGTTTCCCTGTCAACTGACAGGTGAGGAACTCAGCGACACCGACAATATAGAATCGGCATCACCGACAGTGGTGGGTATAGATACTGTGGAGCCCGACGCTTTGAAATTCATCCTCAAACCGTCATGCCTCACAACCCTAAGTTGCAGTTTTTAAGACCCCTGGTCAACGCCCTTGTCCCCCTACGCTCCTCCGCCGCTGGGAATAGCCGTCGTCGACCAAATCCTCTCCATCGTCACCGCCATAGCGGATCCGTCGCCAAGCTAGGGTACAGATTCAGCCCCCTCTTGCGCTCCAACCTCCAAATCTTGCGCATTATGATTTCTATGATATCTTTCCACTGTTTGAAAGCCTTCTATCCACAAAAGGTATCCCGTAGATTAGAGAACCGTGGAATTTTAGGGTTTTGCCGTCCGCCCGATGAATCTTGGTGGAACCGAAGCAGGCAAATTGGTGTCACCGATTTGGACATCTGGGGCACTAAGAACTTTCTCGGTGAAACCGAGTGCACCTTTCGGTCTCACCAAAAGGGGTGCCAAGTTTCGGCTAAGGAGGAAGTCTGTCTCGGTAGCTCCGATAATTTTGCTTCGGTTGTACTGATATTCATTTGACAGAATGCAAAACTTTGAAAATCTATTGTTCGAACTTTCAAAAACCAGCGTCATTTTGTGATGATTCATCTTCTTCTGCTCTTCTATACTCTATTCATAGGGTCAGTATGTCAAATGTTGAGGACAGGCGGAATTTGCTAGAGCAGGGTGTTGACATGAGTTCAGGCACTAGCCCAGAGCCTAGTACATCTTCAGATCCAGGCACCCCTAGCTCCCATGGGTTGCCCATGGCTGCTACAAGGACCAGGAGGAAGCTGAATTCAGATGAGGAGGGTTCAGACTTTGTCCCTAAGGAGATTCTTTCCAAGTAGCAAGAAAAGGCTGCTAAGAAGTCTGCTACTGAAGCCACTTCTTCTAGGAGAGTTATCAGGAAGATCTATGCTATCTCTGAAACTATCAAAGCACATGAGAGTGCTAGGGCTACAATGTCCATTGATCCCTGTCACATCCCTAGCTAGATGTCATAGGATAGCATGTGTGTGCATCATGTTTCACTTTTGCATCAACATGAAATGGGGGCTAAAAGAAACCCCAAGCTCATATTTGAATCAAATTAATTCAAATTTGTGAAAACTCAACAAATTCAAAATGCCCTTACAAAATGTTCCCTATGTCTGATAATTATGGACATGATTATAATAGGGGCCATTTTAAATATTTGAACAACTATAGCAATATAAAAATAAATGATAAAGCCTCTGAAAATGCCAAATACAACATTATAATTATTTTATATTGCAAAATATGCTGAAACTTTTTATTGGAGTATGAAATATTCAAACTCAATATTACAATATATTTGGGATATTTTGAAAAAGTATTTGTACCTGAAAAGAAAATAAAACAAATGTCAGGATTAGAAAACAGAAAGTAAAAGAAAAAAGGAAAGGAAACCTACCTAGGCCCAGGCCAGGCCGGCCCACCTGGCCCAGGGAGGTCATCGTCCTCCTAGCGGCCAGGAGGATGGGCGTGTGGCCCGAGCGCGTGCGCGGGTGTGCCTCCACGCAAGCAGTTGCCTGCCTGCCTCCCCCTCGCCAGCGCCACGGAGATAAGCTCAGAGAGCCGTCCCCATCGCCCTCTCCCTCTCGCTCTCGCTCGCCTCTCTTCCTCTCCCCCTCTGTCGCCATGGCCGCCGAAGCTCCGCCGCGTAGCGTCATCGCTCCAGCCGCTCCCCTGCCTCGCTAGGTAGCCCCAGAGCTCCGCCTCATCGCCCTTTTCCTTCTCGCCAAGCCGCGCATCGCCGGGAGCTCCCAATCGCCACATCACCATCGTCTTCAACCTCCAACCGCCGGCGAAGAAGTGAAGCTCGCAGCTGCTCCAGGCCTTCCCCGTGCCCGCTCTCGACGCCACTGCAACCGCCGTGAGCCCATGGTCCTACCCCCCCCCCTTTCCCCCTTCGATAGGTCATTATAGCACCGGATCCCCTCGGGTCCGAGAGCTCCTCGTTGTCGGCGAGGACGTGGCCATCGCTGCAGCGGCCCAAGCTCGCACCTGAGCACGTAGTCATGCTTAGGATGATCCCAGGAAGCTCTAGGAACCCTCAGGTGGCTTGTTCAAGCTCCGGCTTGACGAGCCCATGCTCTCCCGAGCTCTGGCAGCCGCCGTGCTCATTGCCGGCACCGATTCCGGCCATCCCAGCCCCTAGGAGGTGTCGGGCTCGACGCGCACGAGCGAGCAGAGTAGATCGGTGCCCCCCCCCGGCCGTTTGGTCGCCGGAGGAGGAATCCCGACCCCCTCCGCTGTCCCTGACGTCGCCGGTGGCTCAACACCGGCGAGTCAACCAGTTTGACCACCAGGGCTTTGACTTCTGGGTCACTGGCAAGTGGGGCCGGGCCCTGTTAGTCAAATCGAGGCTAATAATTAATTTAATTAATTAATTAAGTTAATGGCCCACTAACCAGTGGGCCCTACCCTAATATAATTAGTAATTAGTTAAATTATTAACCCTATTAGTGACTGGGTCACTAACCAGTGGGTCCCACTAGTCAGGTTTGACCTGGCCTGGTCAGCTGACCTGCAGACGCCATGAAGACGTCAGGCTGATGAAATAAAAGGAATGTCTAGTTTTAAAATAATTCCAGAAAATGTTTAAAACTTTAAAAAATCATATAAATTAATCTGTAACTCACATGAAAATAATTTATATATGAAAATTTATCAGGAAAATCCAATGAATCTAATGGTGCTATTATCATGCATGTTAGAGCAACCTATGTAGAAGAACATTGAAATTTTCTAATAGGTTAATATATGGAATTTTAAATGAAGAACGATTTTGAACCTATATTCAAACTCACTTCAAATTAACTTGGACAATAGCCGCATTAGATCATCCATACATGTTGTCATGTCATGATCATGCATCATATTGTTGCACTTGCGTGTATTGATTGCTATTTATCAGCATTATGGTAGGCCCTGCTTCTGAGGATACCCCCGAGTATACCAACGAAGGAGAGAACCTTGCCGCTACCTAGCAAGGCAAGAAACCCCCTTGATCATTCCGATAATATCCCACTCTATCGCTCCTGCTCTTGTTTACTGCATTAGAACAAACATTCACTTGTCTGTCATCAACGGTAGATGAACCTATTCTTTTGCACGACCTGCCATTGTCACAGTAAAGAGCTAAACCTTGCAACCTAGCATACCTGGTAGATGCTTGTGCCATGATGTGCTTAGCTTACTTTGCCTGCTATGCTTTCTATGCTTAGAGTTGTGTCAGGTCTGTTTCATCTGGGTGATGAACTGCAGTGAAACCATCATGTTCTTATGTGATAAGCTTACGATGAACTCGATTTGGTAAAGGTAGTGATGAGAGGCTATGTAGGAGTACATAGCGGGTTGTCTTATTGGGACCATTCTTAGGAACTGAGTTCCGTGTTTGTGATCCAAGACTAGATACTACCACATGTTAGGATACTTAATTGACCCTCTCGACTTATCAGTCGCTTAGTCCTTAGTCCAGGAGTTGCAAGTAGTTTCTGGTGTTTATAGCATGCTAGAGGCCGTGCGTAGCGCGGACCCTAGGTGTGGGTTACGACGCGGTAAGCAGTGGCACGGTGTACCAAGGGTCACCCGAATGGTGGGCTTGGGAACCCTGCACACATCATTTGGGGCCGTATCGGAAACTTCGGCCGGAATTCCGTGCGGGTTCAGTCTCAAATAGGCGATAGCCTGGACTAGAGGTCTTATGTGATTGACGGTCATGGCCGACTCCCTCGATGGGCTTCTGCTTGAAGGTTGCCGAGGTGCATGGTTTTATGAGCACACAGCGATAAGTGGCGAGAGTGTGTGTGAAGAAGTACACCCCTGCAGGGTATGAAACTATTTGAATAGTCGCGTCCTCAGATCTGGACTACTTGGAAAACTTATGTTGTTCATAGATAATCAAATGGATAGCATAAAAATATCAAGACAAGTGTGAGTACCATGGATGGCACTCTCCCAGGAGAGGGAAGTGAATCCATGGTGGTGTATTGTGATGGAGTTAGTGGACTCACGTGCGATATCTAAAATGAAAACAAATAGTTAAAATGGTGTAGTGTAGGTTAGCCATGAGTCAAAGGTGGCATTGTTGCATAAACTCCACCACTCCCCTTGTTGACACATGAGCACGAATAGACTAGTTCTGGTTTAAAGACATGTTGAGTACATTTGTACTCATGTTTGCTTAATAAATGTTGCAGATGAGACCCAAGACCCATCAGGTGGGTTCTTTCCAGATGTCGATGATGCCGAATAGCTGGTGTTCCAGCTACGACCCTATGCCTGTGGCGGGCTGTAGATAGTCAGGCCATGTGCCTTTTTACCCTTTCATCTGTCTGTACACAGACAGCTTATGCTTCTGCTTGGTTTGCATGAACTTGTTTGTATGACTTGAGTGTCGGGTCATGTGACCCCTATCTGTAAGAACATGTTATGCAAGGCTTGTCTGAGCCCCTTAAATAAAAGTTGTTGTATGGTTACGTTGTGATGCCATGGTTGTATATATGGGATACGACACCTAGTCATGTGCCTTTAGTAGTACTCTTTACGGAAACTGCCTCTTTGTGCATCCACCAAGCCATGGTAGCTTGCTACTGCTCCAAACACATTGATTGACCGGCACGTATCCTTCTTTGATGTTGTGTCTGTCCCTTCGGGGAAATGTCTCGCAGTGTAATGGAGTCCCTGTAGCCTGCTACGACTCGTCTACGTGCAGTGATGGCATTTATGTCTCATGGCGTAATGGAGTCCTTGTAGCTTTCTATGACTCATCTACACCCGCTTGAGGCTGACACCTGCATTGCTGGGTTACGTATGTCTGTTTCCGTACGGATGTGCCACTTGGGTTCTATGACTAGTTCTGTCGGCCCGGGTTCTCTATCGTTTGATTGCCAGCGACATGTTCACATACGTGAGCCAAAAGACACAAACGGTCACGGCTAAGGTAAGGCTGCAGCCGTGGAGCTTACCATGCGTGAGGCCGCAAAGTGATGTGATATGTTACAGTCTGGATTCATATGACTTAGGATCGGGGTCCCGACAGCGTTGGTATCAGAGCCTGACTGACTGTAGGACTACCAAGCCAAACCGGTGGAAGTTGAGTCTAGAAACACTATAGAAAAGTAGGGGAATTGATTGTGGAAGGGAACATAAGGCTCTTTTTACTCCTCTTCCCAAGTTATTCTATTCTGAGTCATTCTCATCTTTTCTACGGGGATAAGAACTAGGCTTCTCATCTATTGCTTAGGATGACGAGTTACTAACCATGGACTACTAGCTAGCTTGTTTGCAAGTGAGTGTCGGTACTTGAGTATTGTTGGTGTGACAAACAGATGGAGAAGAGATTTGAGTCTAGAAAGTCGAGTGGTTATGCTTTTCCAATCTTTTGCAGTTGTCTCAAAATCCTTTTTGAGCAATTATAGCCGTTATGCTGTCGAATTTCTGCTAGAATCTCTAATGTCTTTGCATCATTCTCTGTTTCAGATGCCCCCTCGTCCTTTCTGTGAGGTGGTCCATTTGACTAGGTGCATCGATGTATCGGGTCACACGGCCATGTTGGTTAGAGTTATGATGGAGGCTGGCTACCGTTGGTACCCAGAGTACATAGTGGAGATACAATATCGAGATTTCAACTAGAGCCAGTATTTGTGTACTGTTAAGATATGTCCTTCATATCCTGGAGCTGCAGAGTTGCTTCACTGGGCTTATTGATTAGGTGTCACCATAGACATGGTAGTTCAGGAGGCCGCCTACACCATGCTGATTATCATGAGGTTTCACCATGGTCTGCTTCAGAACACAGATTTCTGTTATGTTCCTGCTTCTATGGGAGGAGAGGATGGTTATCTTAGCGCAGCCTACTATGATCATTCCCAAGGATCCTAGGCTGCAGGTGACCGCTCAGATGTTGGAGAACAGGGATCATGATGCACGTGCCCTTCGCATGGAGCTTTATGCTACCCGTGCATGTCTTTGGACAGCCCGGACGCTGTTGGCACCTGTCGTGCAGACAGGCTATGGAGATTTGGAGATGTTGACCCCGTCGCGGACTCATCTGCCAGCACACATAGACTGGCCCGATGTTGGAGGCATCACCCCTCTTCGAGGACCGCTGTTTCCACCAACAAGGGGACCAAGGCCACATCCGTGTCCTTACGGTTTCCAGGGATCACAGGCTAGAGTGTTTCCAGATCCTTAGGTTCAGCTCCCAGGTCACGGGGGTAACCTGTATGAGGCATTCTATGGTGATGCTTGAGTACGTGGATGTTAGTACTAGTATGGTAGTAGTCGTATCGCCACAGTCTAGCGTGTCTTGTGGGATATGACCAAGGTTGAGAGTTGAGTTCCGGAGGTGTAGATAGATAATGTATAGGAAGCTTGTAATGCCTCCGATGAGTTGTGTTATCTCTCTGTAGTTTGTATTCAGCTTGGGCTTGTACTGAACTTTGTCATGGTGTGTATGAATCATGGTGTCATATGGCAGTTGTTATTACCATGTTGTTTGGGTGCTTACCCTGCATGCCATGTTGTCCAGTACATTCCTTATCTCATGTCATAGAGTTGATGTCCTCTATGTTTAAGTTGTGGGTTTGTTTTCCCAGGATGGTGGCAACTAGGAATAACCCCGTGCCTGCCCCCGAGCAAGGCGAGGGCAGCCAGCCAAGGCAAGAGGATCTGCCACATGCGCCTTCTTTGGCAGAAGTGATGCTTGAAGCAGAAAGGAACAAAAGGGAGACCAACAGGTTGCTGGAACGAATTGAGCAGAACACAGTGCGTGCTCCCCGCAATGATCACAATGGTGGTGTGTCCCTAGGTGACTTCATCAAGTTGTGCCCACCCAAGTATCATCATTCAATCGACCCACTCGATGCGGATGATTGGCTGACCAGCATGTTCCGTAAGATCCGAGCTGCCAATGTATCCGAGGCCAACAAGGTGACCTTTGCTACCTACTTTCTGGAAGGACCCGCCAATCTGTGGTGGGAAAATTATGTAGCCATGCGTCCGCAGGCCCCACACCAACTTGGGCAGAATTTAGTGGAGCATTTGGTACCCATCACATCCCGGAAGGGCTGATGGATCGCAAGAGAGAGGAATTATGTGCTTTCACCCAGGGCAGACTGTCAGTGGATGTCTATAGCCGTGAGTTTGGCAATCTTGCTCACTATGCTCCGGAGGAAGTTTCAACCGATGCTAAGAAGCAAGCTAGGTTCTACGAGGGACTCAATCACGAGCTCCATCGAGATCTGTGCATGCATGAATGCACAACCTTCCAGGCTCTCGTCAACAAGGCTATCAATGCCGAGCCTGGACAGACTGACTATGAGGCCACAAGGAAGCACAACCGTGACTTCAGCCCCGCATCTGTCTCGGGCTCCAACAAACACCGGGTCTGGGTGCCCAACGCAGCTCTGCCACCAAGATACACTGCGAGGCCATCGTTCTAGGCGCCTCGCCCAGCTCAGCCCAATCCTCCAGCCAGGCCATTTGGAGGTCCGCTTTTCAACGTTGCTCCCCATGCCATCGTAGTCTGCTACAAATGTGGAGAACTAGGACACTACTCTCGTGATTGTCCTCAGAGCAATGCTAAGCCTGCTGGACGAGGGAAGCCGGGAAAAGCCTTCTATGTGAAGCTAGCTCCTGCTCGTGGACGAGTGAATTATGTCTCTGCTGAGGAAGCCATTGAGGATCGTGATGTTATCCTAGGTATGCTCCTTGTCAATAGTCATCCAACTTCTATTCTATTTGATACTGGGGCATCTCATTATTTCATATGAGAAAGTTATGCACAGTTGCATAACATGTCTTTTTGTGATATGCCTACTCCTTTAGTAGTGCAGACTCCTGGTTCAAAGTGGCAAACTTCTAGAGTGAGCCATGATAATGAGATTCTGGTGGATAGGCTAGTCTTCCTAGCATCTTTGATAGCCCTCAAGTCTTCGGACATCAATATCATCTTAGGCATGGATTGGATGAAAGCCCACTATGCTAAGATTGATACTCATACTAGGGATGTTCAACTTACACATCCATCGGATGAGATAGTTAATGTCTCCACTCGAACAGCCAAGCGCTAACTCTATTTCCTCAATGCTAGCTCTCTTCCAGAACTAGAAGATATTCCGATAGTTCGTGACTTTCCGGATGTCTTTCCAGAAGAACTGTCAGGAATTCCTCCGGTTAGAGATGTTGAGTTTGTGATAGAGCTCATTCCAGGGACTGTCCCAATAGCCAGAAGACCCTATAAGATGGCACCCTTAGAACTAACCGAACTTAAGATGCAACTCGATGAGGCTTTGAAGAAAGGTTTCATCCGTCCTAGTTCTTCTCCTTGGGCTTGTCTTGTCCTCTTCGTTAAGAAGAAGGATGGATCGGATCGGATGGTTGTGGATTATCGGCCAGTGAATCTGGTCACCATAAAGAACAAGTATCCGCTCCCTAGGATCAACGATTTGTATGATCAACTCGCTGGATCCTCTATCTTTTCCAAAATGGATTTGAGGTTGGGATACCATCAAATGAGAATTAGGAACGGGGACATTCCAAAATGGCTTTTGTTACTCGTTATGGCCAATACGAGTACACCATTATGTCCTTCGGTTTAACCAATGCCCCAGCCACCTTCTCTCGCTTGATGAATTCGATCTTCATGGAGTATTTGGATAAATTCGTCATGGTTTACCTCGACGACATACTCATATACTCGAAGAACGAATAGGAACATGCCGAGCATCTAAGGCTGGTATTGATGAAACTTCGAGAGCACCGTCTGTACGCCAAATTCTCCAAGTGTGAATTTTGGTTGCCAGAAGAGACCTATCTAGGCCACGTGATCTCTGGTAAAGGTATTGCTATCAATCCCGAGAGAGTTCAGGCCGTCCTTGATTGGACTCAACCTGAATCGGTTAAGCAAGTTCGGAGTTTCCTTGGCTTAGCGAGCTATTGTCGCCGCTTTGTCGAGAATTTCTCCAAGGTTGTGAAACCTCTGATTGAACTCCTCAACAAAGATAAAAGGTTCGAGTGGACTCCACAATGTGAGCATAGTTTTCAGGAGTTGAAAAGACGACTGACCTCTGCTCCCGTTTTGGTGCCACCAGACTTCTCTAAGGACATTGTTATCTATTGCGACGCCTCGCGACAAGGATTAGGTTGCATTCTCATGCAAGATCGTCATGTGATTGCATACGCATCTCGACAGTTGCGTCCACGTGAGGATAATTATAAAACAAATGATCTTGAGCTTGCAGCTATGGTCCATGCACTAAAAACCTAGCGACATTACCTTCTGGGTAATCGTTGCGAAATTTACACTGGTCACCAAAGTCTGAAATATATTTTCACCCAGCCAGATTTGAATCTCAGGCAAAGACGATGGGTTGAGTTGATTACAGATTACGACTTAGGATAAGGTCGGTATGGATTTCATTACCGGATTTCCCAGGACCAAGAGAGGGAATAATGTTATCTTTGTGGTCATTGACTGCCTTTCCAAAGTGGCTCATTTTCTTCCTGTTCGGGAGAGAATAACTGCTAGCCAGGTAGCGGAGTTATATGTTTCTCGAATAGTCTCTTTTCATGGTGTTCCATTGGAGATTAACTCAGACCGCAGAAGTATCTTTACTTCCCGATTCTGGGAAAGTTTTCAAACCGCTATGGGGACTCATCTATCCTTTAGCACCGCTTTCCACCCGCAATCAAGTGGTCAAGTTGAGTGAGTCAATCAAATTCTCGAAGACATGCTCTGAGCTTGTGTTATATCCTTCGGTATGAATTGGGAGAAATGTCTTCCATTTGCCGAATTTGCATATAAAATAGTTATCAATCAAGCTTGGGCAAAGCCCCTTTTGAAGTTCTCTATGGACGAAGGTGTCGAACACCTCTTAACTGGTCAGAAACCGGAGAGAGGCAACTCTTTAGCCCAGATATGATCCAGGATGCAGAGGAGCAAGTTCGCATTATTCGTGAAAAGTTGAAAACAGCCCAATCTCGTCAAAAGAGCCAATATGATCACCATCATAAGGTTGTTACCTATGAAGTTGACGAGAAGGCTTACCTTCAGGTTATGCCTCTGAAGGGTACCCATTGATTCGGTATCAAGGGCAAGTTGGCTCCTCGTTACATTGGACCTTTTCGCATTCTTGCTAAACGAGGTGAGGTTGCCTACCGATTGGAACTCCTGTCGCATCTTTCCAAGGTTCATGATGTCTTCCATGTCTCGCAACTCAGGCGTTGCTTCTTGGACCCTGTCCGTGAGGTAGACCGCGAAGCGCTTGATCTCCAAGATAACCTTACATATCAAGAATACCCTGTTCGTATTCTTGATCAAGCTGAGCGTACTACTCGGCGATGGAACATCAAGTTTCTCAAGGTTCAGTGGTCACACCATTCTGAAAAGGAGGCCACATGGGAAAGAGAAGATCGTCTTCGACTAGAGTACCCCGTGCTCTTCCCGACGACTTCAAAATCTCGGGACGAGATTATTTTGAGTGGGGGTGAGTTGTCACATCCCTAGCTAGATGTCATAGGATAGCATGTGCGTGCATCATGTTTCAATTTTGCATCAACATGAAATGGGGGCTAAAAGAAACCCCAAGCTCATATTTGAATCAAATTAATTCAAAGTTGTGAAAACTCAACAAATTCAAAATGCCCTTACAAAATGTTCCCTATGTCTGATAATTATGGACATGATTATAACAAGGGCCATTTTAAATATTTGAACAACTATAGAAATATAAAAATAAATGATAAAGCCTTTGAAAATGCCAAATACAGCATTATCATTTTTTATATTTCAAAATATCCTGAAACTTTTTATTGGAGTTTGAAATATTCAAACTTGATATTACAAAATATTTGGGATATTTTATAAAAGTATTTGTACCTGAAAAGAAAAGAAAAAAATGTTAGAATTAGAAAACACAAAGTAAAAAAAGGAAAGTAAACCTACCTAGGCCAAGGCTAGGCCGGCCCACCTGGCCCAGGGAGGTCGTCGTCCTCCTGGCGGCCAGGAGGACGAGCGTGTGGCCGTAGCGCGCGCGGCTGTGCCTCCATGTCGGCAGCTGCCTGCCTGCCTCCCCCTCGCCAGCGTGACGGGGATAAGCTCAGAGAGGTGTCCCCATCGCCCTCTCCCTCTCGCTCTCACTCGCCTCTCTTCCTCTCCCCCTCTGTCGCCATGGCCGCCGAAGCTCCGCCACGTAGCGTCGTCGCTCTACTCGCTCCCCTGCCTCGCTAGGTAGCTCTAGAGCTCCACCTCGTCGCCCTCTTCCTTCTCGCCAAGCCGCGCATCTCCGGGAGCTCCCCATCGCCGCATCACCATCATCTTCAACCTCCGGCCGCCGGCGAAGAAGTGAAGGTCGCAGCTGCTCCAGGCCTTCCCCGAGCCCGCTCTCGACGCCGCTGCAACCGCCGTGAGCCCATGGTCCTTTTCCCCCCTTTTCCCCCTTCGGTAGGCCATTCTAGCAACGGATCCTCTAGGGTCCGAGAGGTCCTCGCCACCGGAGAGGATGTGGTCGTTGCTGCAACAGCCCAAGCTCGCACCTGAGCACGTAGTCATGCTTAGGATGATCCCAGGTAGCTCTAGGAACCCTCAAGTGGCTCGTTCGAGCTCCGGCTCGACGAGCCCGTGCTCGCCCGAGCTCCGGCAGTCGCCGTGCTCATCGCCGGCACCAATTCCGGCCATCCCTGCCCCTGGGAGGTGTCGGGCTCGATGTGCGCGAGCGAGCAGAGTAGATCGGTGCCCTTCGCCGTCCGTTTGATCGCCGGAGGAGGAATCCCGACCCCCTCCGCCATCCCTGCTGTCGCCGGCGGCTCAACGCCGGCGAGTCAACCAGTTTGACCACCAGGGGTTTGACCCCTGAGTCACTAGCAAGTGGTGTCGGGCCCTGTTAGTCAAATCTAGGTTAATAATTTAATTAACTAAATTAATTAAGTTAATGGCCACTGACCAGTCGGCCCTACCCTAATCTAATTAGCAATTAGTTAAATGATTAACCCTGTTAGTGACTCGGTCACTGACCAGTGGGCCCACTAGTCAGGTTTGACCTGGCCTGGTCAGCTGACCTGCTGACGCCATGATGACGTTAGGCTAATGAAATAAAAGGAATTTCTAGTTTTAAAATAATTCCAAAAAATGTTTACAACTTCAAAAACTCATATAAATTAATCTGTAACTCACATGAAAATAATTTATATATGAAAATTTATCAGAAAAATCCAATGAATTTAATGGTGCTATTATCATGCATGTTAGAGAAATGTATGTAGAAGAACATTGACATTGGCTAATAGGTTAATATATGAAATATGAAATGCAGAACGATTTTGAACCTATATTCAAATTCACTTCAAATTAGCTTGGACAATAGCTACATCAGATCATCCATACATGTTGTCATGTCATGATCATGCATCATATTGTTGCACTTGCGTGTATTGATTGCTATTTATCTACATTACGGTAGGCCCTTCTTCTGAGGAAACCCTCGAGTATTCCAACGAAGGAGAGAACCTTCCCGCTACCCAGCAAGGCAAGCAACCCACTTGATCATTCCGATAATATCACACTCTCTCGCTCCTGCTCTTGTTTATTGCATTAGGAAAAACGTTCACTTATCTGTCATACACGGTAAATGAACCTATTCTTTTGCATGACCTGTCATTGTCACAGTAAATAGCTAAACCTTGCAACCTAGCATACCTGGTAGATGCTTGTGCCATGATGTGCTTAGCTTACTTGGCCTGCTATGCTTTCTATGCTTAGAGTTGTGTCAGGTCTGTTTCATCTGGGTGATGAACTGCAGTGAAACCATGTAGTTCTGATGTGATAAGCTTACGATGAACTCGATTTGGTAAATGTAGTGATGAGAGGCTATGTAGGAGTACATAGAGGGTTGTCTCATTAGGACCGTTCTTAGGAATTAAGTTTCGTGTTTGTGATCCAAGACTAGATACTAACACACGTTGGGATACTTAATTGACCCTCTCGACTTATCAGTCGCTTAGTCCTTAGTCCAAGAGTTGCAAGTAGTTTTTGATGTTTATAGCATGCTGGAGGCCGTGCGTAGCGTTGACCCTAGGGGTGGGTTACGACGCGGTAGGCAGTGGCACTGCGTACCAAGGGTCACCCGAATCGTGGGCTTGGGAACCCTATGCACATCGTTTGGGGCCGTAGCAGAAACTTCGGCCGGACTTCCGTGAGGGTTCAGTCTCAAATAGGCGATAGCCCAGACTAGAGGTCTTATGTGATTGACAGTCATGGCTGACTCCCTCGCTGGGCTTCCGCTTGAAGGTTGCCGAGGTGCATGGTTTTATGAGCACACAGCAATAAGTGGCAAGAGTGTGTGTGAAGAAGTACACCCCTGCAGGGTATGAAACAATTCGAATAGCCGCGTCCTTGGATATGGACTACTTGGAAAACTTATGTTGTTCATAGATAATCAAATGGATAGTCAAAAAATATCAAGACAAGTGTGAGTACCGTGGATGGCACTCTCCCTGGAGAGGGAAGTGAGTCCATGGTGGTGTATTGTCATGGAGTTAGTGGACTCGTGTGCGATATCTAAAATGAAAACAAAGAGTTAAAATGGTGTGGTGTAGGTTAGCCATGAGTCAAAGCTAGCATTGCTGCATAAACTCCACCACTCCCCTTGTTGACACATGAGCATGAATAGACTAGGTCTGTTTTAAAGACTTGCTGAGTACGTTTGTACTCATGTTTGCTTAATAAATGTTGCAGATGAGACCCAAGACCCATCAGGTGACTTCTTTCTAGATGTCAACGATGCCGAATAGCTGGTGTCCCAGCTATGACCCTATGCCTGTGGCGGGCTGTAGATAGTCAGGCCATGTGCCTTTTTACCCTTTCATCTATCTGTACTCAGACAGCTTATGTCCGCTTGGTTTGTATGAACTTGTTTGTATGACTTGAGTGTCGGGTCATGTGACCCCTATCTGTAAGAACATGTTATGCAAGGCTCGTCTGAGCCCCTTAAATAAAAGTTGTTGTATGGTTACGTTGTGATGCCATGGTTGTATCTATGCATATCGGGCATGTCATGTGTATGTGTGACGTGCAATGGTATGTATGGGATCTGACACCTAGTCATGTGCCTTTAGTAGTACTCTTTATGGGAAACTGCCTCTTTGTGCTTCCACCGAGCCATGGTTGCTTGCTACTGCTCCGGACACATTGATTGACCGACATGTATCCTTCTTTGCTGCTGTGTCTGTCCCTTCGGGGAAAAATCTCGCAGTGTAATGGAGTCCCTCTAGCCTGCTACGACTCGTCTACGTGTAGTTATGGCATTTATGTCTCACGGCGTAATGGAGTCCTTGTAGCTTGCTATGACTCGTCTACACCCGCTTGAGGCCGACACCTGCATTGCTGGGTTATGTATGTGTGTTTCCGTATGGATGTGCCACTTGGGTTCTATGACTAGTCATGTCGGCCCATGTTCTCGGTCGTTTGATTGCCAGCGACATGTTCACATACGTGAGCCAAAAGACGCAAACGGTCCCGACTAAGGTAAGGCTGCAGCCGTGGAGCTTACCGTGTGTGATGCCGCAAAGTGATGTGATATGTTACAGTCTGGATTCATATGACTTAGGATTGGGGTCCCGAAGATCCCCCATGGAAGTCTATGCCTAGGAAGGCAGGGGAGAAGAAAGCTAGAAAGAGGATTATTCATGTGATTGGCAAGCCTACATCCATGAATGAAGATCCAGAGGAGGCTGTTGGTGGTGCTGCTGAGGAAGAGGAGGAAGAACATGTTGAGAAGGCTCCTCCCAAGAAGAAGGCCAAGAAACTTCTAGCTGATGCTATGACTAAGTCAGGCACATCCAAGAGCACCAAATCCAAGAAGGCTGCTGCTAAAAAGCCTAAGAGGACATCCAAGCAGATTCCAGCTTCTGAAAAGAACAAGGGAACTGCTTCCAGATCTAAGCCTGATGATGATTTGACAACCTTGATGAAACTTAGACCACACCTTCCAGTTCATGATGTCAGCCACCTAGTTGCCGAAGATATGAAGAAGAGGAAAGACTCAGGTTTGAGGGCTTGGAGAGCTAGAGATCCATATGCCCAAAGGAAGAAGACTGATGTTGATTACAGATTCTACACCAGAGAGCAACAAGACTTCTATGAGACAGTCCTGCTAGACAAGAGCCCAACAGTTAGTGATATGAGATATGTAGACTAGAAATTCGTTAAGGAGAATGAGGACTATTTCCCAAGTGTCCAAGACAATTTCCACTTCATTGGTCTGGATGAATTTGTTGGAAGAGAGCTTACTGCATGGAATGATGAGATGATCATACAATTCTACTCCACTGCACATTTCTATGGAAATCGTAGGATTGTATGGATGACAGAAAGAGCAAGATATGAGTCTACTGTTGATGAGTGGGATGCACTTCTAGGAGTCCCAGAGGTTCAGGATGGTGACTTGGATGTATACTTAGAATCCAAGGCGAGCCACAATGCCATGAAGGATATGTATACTCCTATCCCTATAGACAAAGTGCAATCTCACAAGCTAGGATCCATCTACTATCTTCAAGCTGGCCTCCGCACCATGAGCACCATTCTGAGGCACACTTTGATGCCCAAGTGAGGAGATGACAAGATAATCCGAGGATATTCCATCAACATGTTGATCCACCTTGACAGACACACCAGGATCAGAGTTATGGACTTAATTGTTGAGAGAGTTAAGAGGGTTGCTGCTGATCAGAAGCGCTCTTGCTGCTATGCACCCTATATCCAGATGCTTATCAACTCTCAGTTGGAGAAGCACATTTTTTGCTCTAGATCATCCACATTTGCCCCTACAGCCAGAGCTTGAGGATAACATCGTGGTGATGGACCCAGATCATTCGACATCAGCTACAGCTCAGGCAGAGGCAGAGGCAACTCGTGCCACTAGTGATCAAGTCCCTAGATCCAGAAATAAGCAAATGGATCTATTGATTTCATCAGTTCAGAACATGTAGAAGGACATTAAGGGGATTATGGACAACCAGAATAGTCTTGTGAAGATCTTTGAAACAAGGATCGAAACTCTCAATGATAAAGTGGACAAGGTGACTAAGACAGTCATAGAGCTTCAGAAGGAAGTTGACTCAGTGCACATCCCTCGGGTCTCTTCTACTTCTTAAGATGATGATGATGATGAGCATGGATCGCCCCTCAGACTAAGCACACAGTTCACTACTCAAGCTAGATCAGCCACAGTGCCTGCTCCACACTTGAGGCCTCTTCATCAGCTCCTGCTACTGTCACCTCGGCTCCTGCTCCATCAGCTCCAATTCCTCTAGTATCCACTACAGCTCCATCCACGACATCTGCCGAGATCTTCGCCGATGCTATTCTCTCGACTCCTTCATCAACAACCGGAGGATATCAGCCCAAGAATGCTTAGATATATGCCTTTGAACTTTTTGGTAACTTGTTGCCAAACGGGGAGAAGTGTATATAGATCTTTAGGTTTCGAGTGAGAGAGCGTTTTGGTGTTTATTGCTTTTTCAAAAAAGAAACTTTTGGTTGCTTGTGATACACGTTTGATGATGTTTGATCATACGCTTTTATGTGAGATGCTACTATTTCCTATCATCTTAATGCTTATTTGATGATCATTCATCTTTGCTTGATTGTGTTGTGCTATGATGTTCATTCTAATTATTCTCGCACACCAGCAAGTGGTATGTGACATGTAAGAAGTGACCCAGGTACCTACTCAATTGTGCATTTGCATTCAAACACAAATTTAAAATAATGCACAAATTTAGGGGGAGCTCTTGCTTATCACACACTTCTCAAAGTAACGATTATATTGATTGATTATATCTTTGTCAAAGCTTTGATCTATATGTTTTCATCAATTACCAAAAAGGGGGAGATTGAAAGCACATTTTCTCCCTTCGTGGTTTTTGTAATTAATAACAACATATAAGGCATTGAACTAATGTTTCCACCAAGTATATTTCAGGAAAAGTTCAATCATAGGGATGGCAAAAGGATTGTGGAATTACCCCAAGATGCAAGGAAATAGGTTGGCCAAGCTTCAAGCAAGAGGACTCTATATTTTACATTTGTGAGAAATCACTTTGAGTCCATAGGAAAGACAATACTATTAAAAGGGAGTAAGGTTTTGTTGGTGAACAAAATGCTCATACGTGCACAAGTGATAGTCACCCAAAACATCCACAAGCTCTCCCACCAAAGTCTGTCTACAACCAAACATTCAAAATCAGTGCAACCAACACTCCCATCCTAGTGCCACCGATTCCAAACCCTAGACAGACTCAGCCAAACCCTAACCCTTCGGTGCAGCCGACATTGCTTTCGGTGCCACCGAGTTGGGCTGCCAAGTTTGTGTTACGCAAGTTCACATTTTTTGTCCGTCCAAGAATGTTGAATCAGCGTCACCGAGTTTGGCAATTCTGACAGTTGGTCACCTTGTCGGTGCAACCAAGATTCCTATACCGGTCTCATCGAGATTCAAAAGTTGCCACCTTTTGGTCACCCCCGGTACCACCGAGATTAACACATCGGTGTCATCGAGTCTGACATATTGTGTGTAAAGGTTGGATTTTGGGGATGACTATATATACCCCTCCACACCACCTACGCGAGAGAGAAGCACTCAGAACTATTCCATACCTATCCTATCAGATTTTCTAATAGAGAACCACCTACCCTTGTGTTGAGATCAAGATATTCCACTCCAACCATCTGGATCTTGATTTCTATCCTACCTAAGTTGCTTTCCACCAATCCCATCTCTTCCACCAAGCCAAGTCTGCGAGAGAGTGATTCTGTGTTGAGGAGTCTATCATCTTGAAGCACAAGAGCAAGGATTTCATCGTCTTTAACGAGCCTATTACCTTTTGGAGGGTGGTGCCTCCTAGATTGGTTAGGTGTCGCTTAAGAGCCTCCTACTTCGTGTTGTGGAGTGAACCAAGAAGTTTGTAAGGATAAGGAGATCGCCTACTTCGTCAAGATCTACCCATAGTGAGGCTAGTCCTTCGTGGACGGAAGCATATGGAATAGTCAGGGTTGCTACTTCGTGGACCCTTATGGGTGGAACCCTCTGTGGACTCTCGCAACCATTACCCTTCGTGGGTTGAAGACTCCATAAAAGTGGATGTACGATAGCACCACCTACCAGAACGACGGGAAAAATCATCGTGTCTACAATTGTGTTTGATCTTCCTACCCTATCCCTTTTACTCATGTGTGTTATTATTTTCCTCTACTATACTCTTAGACATGCATGTGTAGGGTGTACTTGACATGCTATGAATGCTAAAACTTGCAAACACTAAAATTTGGGGAAAGGAAAAACTTTTATTTGGTCAAGTAGTCTAATCACCCCCCTAGACCTACATTTGATCCTACAGTGGGTCACAAGCCACGTAGGCGCGACCGGGGGGTGGCCGCGCCTGGCAAGCTGGGACCTCCTGGTGGGCCCCCTCTGGTATTTGTTTTTCCCAATATTTTTTATATATTCCAAAAAAAATCTCCATAAATTTTCAGGACTTTTGGAGTTGTGCAAAATAGGTCTCTCAGATTTGCTCCTTTTCCAGTCCAGAATTCCAGCTACCGGCATTATCCCTCTTCATGTAAACCTTGTAAAATAAGAGAAAAAGGCATAAGTATTGTACCATAACGTGTAATAACAGCCTATAATGCAATAAATATCAATATAAAATCATGATGCAAAATGGATGTATCAGCTCCGAACCTCCACACAAAGGATGACAATCAATAAATGAAGCATGCTCCGACTTCTTCACATAATGGTTCACCATACGTGCATACTACGGGAATCACAAAATTTAACACAAATATTTCTACCAATCCACAATTACTCACTAGCATGACTCTAATATCACCATCTTTATATCGCAAAACTATTGAAAGGAATCAAAAACATCATATTGAGTGATCTACAAGTTTTATGTAGGATTTTATGACTAACCATGTGAATGATCAATTCCTGTTGACTCTCTAAATAAATATATGTGAAGCATGAGATATTCCCATTCTCTAAAAAATATAAGTTAAGCAAAAAGAGTATTCTACAAATGGCGGTTTTCTATGTGTAGGAAACAGGCAATCCAAACTTCAAATGATATAAGTGAAGCATGTGAAGCATTCTACAAAGCCATACTCAAAAGATATAAGTGAGGTGCCAAGAGCCTTCTATAAATAAAAAAGGACTTTCTCATTGCAGCATGGTGCATTATTAAAATAAAAATAAAGAGCACACGATGCTCCAAGATTTACGTATATCATGTGACGAATAAAAATATAGCTCCAAGTAAAATTACCGATGGTTGTTAGAAGAAAGAGGGGATGCCTTATGGGTCATCCCCAAGCTTAGTTTCTTGGGAGTCCTTGAATATTACCTTTGGGTGCCTCGGTCATCCCCAAGCGTAGTCACTTTCCACTCCTTATTCCTTCATCCATCGTGATCTCACCCAAAACTTGAAAACTTCAGTCACACAAAAGTGAACAAAACCCTCGTGAGATCCCTTAGTATAATAAAGCAAACTACCACTTTAAGTACTGTTGCAAACCCATTCATATTTTGTTTTTGCATTGTAGCTACTGTATTATAACTTCTTTATGGCTTATACAATTGATAAAATTGATAGTTTATCAAAACTAGCAAAACAATGCATCAAAAACAGAATTTGTCTTAAACAGGACAGTTTGTAGTAATCTGAACATCTACCATACTTATGTAACTCCAAAAATTATAAAAGTTAGGAAAAAATACAAAATTTTCATAGCAGTACTGTGTAAAATTTTCAGAAACTTTTGACATTTCAGTAAAAATGTAAATTCACGCACTACAGCCAAAGTTTCTGTTTTCACACTACACACACCAAACAAGCAATCAAATCATCCTAGAGGCAAATCTCGGTACATTATTTTTATAATACAATGGATTTGTACAAGAGGATAATTACTTTTGTTGAAAAGTTTATGTAATCAAAATTCACAAAGTTTCCATGGGCATGAACAAAGTTCAAGGCTAGCACCCACTTCAATGTTGCTCGTCTTTCTCACTTTCACTTTTCTTTTTGAAAAAAGTTTTAAGTTCCCCACTTTTTTCTGGACTGTATAAAAGCACACAATAGAACAAAATGAATCTATAAAACTTCCGGGTTCTCTCCCTGGTAGCTCTTTCTCTAAAGCCATTAAGCTAGGCATAAAGTGCTCAAGTAATTGATCCACCCGGATCCCAAGGTATATCAAAGCCAATTTTAATTAACAATGATTTTTAATTTAGTAGTGAGCACAAAGTAACATATATCATGCAACAACAAAGTCTAACTCTCTTCCTATGCATCGGCATGTCATGAAAGAACAATTCATGCACACAAAGTAAAGGCCAATGCATAATATAAATAGTTTCTTGCAATTTTATCGCATTGGGAACATAGAGAGGCAGAGATGTAGTTCCTCTCTCATAATAATTGAAACTAGGATCAGAAAGCACATGCATATTATATTTATCAAAATTATCATGTGCAATAGTAGAACGCAGCCCATCAATATAATCTTTCATAAGCGCGAACTTCTGAGATATAGTGTAGTTGGGAGAATTCAAAAAGATAATAGGACTATCATGTGTGGGTGCAATAGCAACAATTTCATTCTTAACATAAGGAATTATAGAAATTTCATATCCATAAGCATAATTCATATTGGCATCATGGCCACAAGCATAGCAAGCATCAATTTCATCAAAAAGCAATATTTCAAAAGAATCCAAGGGATCATAGAAATCAACATAGCATTCATCCTTCGGTAAGCACGAAGGGAAATTAAACAATGTATGACTTGAAGAGTTACTCTCATTAGAATGTGGGAACGGGTATCTAGTCCATTCTTCCTCCTTTTTTTCTTCGCCCTCCTCCTCATCTTTTTCATCCAGTGAGCTCATAGTGTCATCAATTTCTTCTTCCATAGATTCTTGCAAAATATTAATCTCTTCCAAGGCAGCAGTCATTCTTTCAATAAACTCTTTAACATAAGCATTAGAAGCATAGTTTTCATAGCAATATTAAATATGGCAAATTTTTCAGATTTGTAAAGAGTAGAATCATACTTTTCAATGAAAGAAGCAATTTCATAGGCACCCTTGAAAGCAACAAATTCTTCAATTTAGTCAACATCGTTATAGCAATAGGCCTACTTGGCATAACAGGATAATATTTCATTATCATTAAACACGCATTGGTAGGGAAGGTGTTTTTTAGCTTCTTTAGAACAACAAGTAAAATCATGCAATTCACACAAGTTGTAAGCATAACAACACAACGTATTAATTTGATGCCACAAGAGTTTCCCTTTTTGAGATATTCGGTGTCGCACATAACGAGCATGCTCATTTAATGACTTTTGCTCAACTAAGCTAGATGGGTTTTCACCACGAGCACAAGTGGATCGAAGATGACCCAAGTAATATTCTTTAGTGGTACGGAACACTAGTGGTTCCTCAACTTTTGGAGCAGCAAGAACAACTATTTTTTTGGTATTTTACATTTCCTACCCATATCTAAAGATAGAAAACAACTTAGAACATAAATAAAAATTACTTAGTGATAAAGCAAACAAGCACATATGAGAATATTCACCCCGCGCTACTGCTCCCCGGCAACGGTGCCAAAAAAGGTCTTGAAAACCCACAAGTATAGGGGACCAGTTGTAGCCTTTCTCGACAAGTAAGAGTGTCGAACTCAAAGAGGAGATAAATGTAGAACAAATACTCCCTCCAGTTCTGTTGACCACTGATACAACTCTATGCACGCTTAACGTTCGCTTTAAGTAGAACAAGTACGAAACTAGAAGAACTTTGTAGGTGTAACGGGATATGTTTGCAAGATAATTAGGAGCACGTAAATAAAAACTAGGGGCTGCTAAGATGAAGAAACAACTAAGCTAGTCTTAGTAAAGAGCTTTTTTTCACAAGAAAGTTATTTGTCCCTAGGCAATCGATAACTGGACCGATAATCACTATTGCAATTTGATATGAGGGAGAGGCATAAGCTAGCATATTTTCTCTACTTGGATCATATGCATTTATTTCCCTGATCATTTTGGTATATCAAACTTTATTTTTTGGAAAGGTTTTGATTGCCCAAAATATAGTGTCCTTCTCTCTTATTTGATAAAAGGAAATATTTTAAATTAGGAAACCCCCGAAGCCCAACTAGGAAACTTTCGGCCCGAATCCCCGTCGCCAGATCCGAATCTCCTCCGGATCGACCGCCCGATGCCTTTCCTTTCTCTCCCTCTCTCTAACGCATGGACCCCACCGCTGACCAAATCGCCCCGCGGTCACCTTCCTTCCCGACCCCCTCCTTCCATACCTCGCCGGAGTGAGATTTGAGCGCCTCGGATCTTCCTCCCCTTGCCATCTGGAGCACCCCTGACCCCTCCTATAAAAGCCCCCAACGTCCCTGCACCCCATTCCACCCCGGCACCCCAATCCTCCCTCACCATAACGCCCCACTGCCACCTCGCTGGAGTAGAGCTCTGCCGCCACGCCATTGCTGAGCTGCCGCTCGATCCTGACCACCCCGAGCTCTCTCACCGCCCCCAACAGCTTCCCCACTCTCGCGGGCACCTCCCCATCCATTCGCCCGAGCCCCGCACCCACCATAACGCCGTCCCCATCAACACCCGAGCGCCATCGCCGCCTCGAAGCTCGCTGTTGTCGCCATTGTCATCCCCGAGCTCCTCCACGACTATTAGAAACTTCACCGTGCTCGTCCGCATCGCCTGGTGCCGTCGCCGTCACCGGAGGACCACCGGAGACGCCCCCGCCTCAACTTCGCCGCCTCTGCCTCGCCAGAACATCGCCGGAGACCCCCTCCACCGTGGTAAGTCACCGGAGCCCCTCTCCTCTGTTCGATCTATCATGCGCGGTGTAGATTAGAAGCCCCGTAACCGTTCGGTTTAGTATTAGTGAACCGACCGGTTTTCTGTAAATTTTATTAGCCAAATCGTTTTCCTTTACAGTGCGGCCGTTTGCTCGTTTAGACATCGCATGCACCCATCTGACGAATCACAGACTGCCACATAGCCCCTGTCCGCTTAGAAACGTTTTTATTTTTCTGTTTTAGTTTTGTTTTACAGAATTAGTTCTCTTTTTGTTTTCTTTATATCTTTTAATTTTTAATTTTTTCTCAACGATTCTTTTTGCATTGTGTCACAAATTTGTTCTAGTTTCTGTAGATATAAAGTTTGACCATATTTGAATAATTTAAATTTGCATTCATACAAATTTGCTTCAAATCTTATTTTTTTGAATATCTTGAGTTTAATAATAGATTTTTGGTTGATTTATTTTGCTACTGGTCATTAGTGATCTTATTTATCAGTAGGAAGAATTTGGGAATTTTTAGAATAATTTAAATTAGTATTTTTAACAAAACAGATTCTGTTTTAGTTCTTTTTAGGTTTATTTCTAATTCTTTTGTTTTAAATTGTTTTATTTTATATTAGTTGACACATTTTACTTCGTTTTCTGTTAGTTAGCAATAGTATTTCAACCAAGTTTATTTTTATGTCATTTTGTTATAGCATGAAATCAATTCTAGTTTCATAATAACTTGCAAATTGATTTCATTGCTAGTTTGAGTTCTTATTTGAAAATATTTTTATAAATTGTTTTATAAGTTTTACTTTCTGTTAACTTAGTTGTTTAATAAT
Source organism: Hordeum marinum (assembly GCA_022496015.1). Classification (NCBI taxonomy): domain Eukaryota; kingdom Viridiplantae; phylum Streptophyta; class Magnoliopsida; order Poales; family Poaceae; genus Hordeum; species Hordeum marinum. The sequence goes on along the minus strand of CM039673.1, from coordinate 215,567,079 downwards.
TTGTTTTTCTCTTATTGTATTATTTCATTTTTTCTTGTTGTTAAGTTTGTTAGACAAAAACTTATGTTGTTTAGAGTATTGTTCTCTTAGTTCTTAGTTCTTATGTTATAGCATGTAATCCTTTTGCTAGTAAAATATTTATAAAAATACTTCTGTTATATTTTAATTTGTTTTTGTGTTTTTACTTTTGAAAATAGGATTTATTTGTAGAGAAAACCAACCTTAGTTGTGTTGATGGAACTTTGTTGTGTTGAGTTTTGTCTTAAGTATTTCCTTCATCACAACCTTGTTGCTTTTGGTTTTGTGTTACTTTTTGATTGTTAGAATTGATTGCTAGTATGATTGATTATATGAATGCAATGTTTGATTATTATAGATTTTATCGGAGAGTGACGAATAGTCTATCAAGTTATTTTTGAGAGCGATATTATTCTTCATCAACAGTCCAGGCAAGTTCACATTAACCATGTTATTACCTATGTTTTTCAAGTTGCATTAGTTCAACCTTCCACCCATTGCATGCAAAGTAGGTAATTTGGAAATTTGGTTACTTGATGTAGTATCATGTGGTAGGCACCCCTCAACCCCTTTGACACTTTGGCCCCGGGAAGCGTTGATTTATTTTTGCTATGCTATTAGTAGCCGGGGTTGGTTGTGTGATTCATGAGAGTTGTGAGATAATAATTACAAGAGCTACATGATGATCAAGACTTCAAGACTCCAAGTTTTCAACATACCTCTGGGTGGATGATGGTTGAACGGCGCCCTGGAGAAGCCAGTGGTTAGCCTAGGTGTTGCTGGAGAAGTGCCAGTATACACGCGGAAAGGACCACCCAGGAACAAAGAGATGGATGGATGCTTCAAGACCCAAGGCTTACCTGCACAGCCACAAGCCATTATGGGCTCTAGCTTGGTTGGATATTGTGGTGACCCTGGACAGGCGGTGCTACGAGATGTAGAAGAACGGTAGGAAAGGATGGGCACCGACAGAGTCTCACAGGAACCCCTTAGAAGACCATGTTTTGATCATCCGTTCCTCAAACACCCTGAAGTGCAAGGAATCCAATGAAGGCGATCAAATCTTGTGGGGAACATGTGCAAAACTCTACAGATTACTCAAACCTAATCGATTAGCCGTGTCCACGGTCATGGACAACTTGAGCCAAAGGAACTGAAACTATCTGGAATTCTCAACACAAAGAATTATAATGATGTGGGTATTAATGACAACTTGGGTATGAGAATTGGTTGGTGGAACCATCTCATTAATCAACCAACATCGTAGTAATAACTTCTGTTTTGCCCTCTCTTGTTGTAGGAAAAATTTGCTTTACGCAAAACTTGAACTTATAGCCCCACCTACCATATATGCATATAGTATAGATGATTATTTTTCACCCCCTCTTTTGTGACTTGCCGGCATATTCAAAATGCTGACCTACATGGCTGCAACGTCTCATGTTGCAGATACTCTTCTTCGACAAGTAAGAGTACGATTCAAGGTTACGGTCTACACTCAACCTGCTGTTGGTGTTTATTGGGACTCCACTCCCGTTGACTATTTCTGCTGAGATTTTAAGGTATATATCAGTTTTATGTTAATTACATGTGATTGCACTTTGATATATACATTGATGTACTGTGTGTGCCAACATACTGATCCAGGGATGGCACAAAACAAACAGAGGCTTGACCTTTCCAGGTCGGGTCGCTACAGCGCGTCGTGGGGAGACGAGCGGTTCAGCGGCTTTTTACAAGACTGCCCCTCCACAAAGGAGGCACCACCCATTTAAACAAATTGAATCGTCATCTAAGTCACACCCTCTTCTTCCTCCCCATCAGCAAAAACTTTTAGCAAAAGATCAGTACAAAGAACATGGTGAGCACCCCCAGCTCTTCCTCGCGCCCCTACGGCCCCCGTCCCGGGGATTAGATCAGCTGCTCTATATTGCTCCTTCGACTACGTAATCTTGAGACCCATGGGTACCTTCCTTCCATGGATCTAGCAGTTACCCGTGCAGGTTTATCTTCATTCAGTGGTGAAGCCTTCATGGGGAATTTCCCCAATCCACAAGGGGGAACGTGTGTGCTTCGTGTCCTTTCTTCTGCGGGGTCTTGGGTTTCCCATTCAACCGTTCTTGAGAGGATTATTGGAATTTTATGGGAACCATCTCCACCACCTCACCTTAGGGTTTATCCTGCACATCTCGGGCTTCGTCACCCTTTGCGAGATGTTCCTGGGCTGCGAGGCACATTTCAAATTGTGGAGGAAGTACTTTTGCCTCGTCCCTTGTACCCGGGACTAGACAATTTTGGAGGTTGGAGGAGCCGAAATATGCCGCATAGAGGGGATAGGGTATCCGGTGGGAAAACCGTAGTAGTTCGAAGAATGGTCTTCAGAATGGTTTTATATCGAGGATGTTCCCCTATTTGATCCAGCTCGGAGGGACCTGCCCGAATACTCCGACGCCCCCTTATAGAAAAGGTACAACTGGCGACCGAAGAGTTCATCCGAAGAGGACAGCGTTGAAGTGCAATGTTTGGCAGCCTAGGTGAGGGTAAGAGCCCACCACAAATTGACCATGATTGATGTCATGGCCGCAGCTATCACCTGGTGCGTTCAGCCTCTTCAACAGAGGATACACCCTTTGTGGCATTACAACGGGACAAGCGACACCACTCGCTCCCAAAAACTAGACCGATCAAACAGCATTGGCCGCCGCACTTGCCGACCTGTACAAAGGGGAACAAGAAGATTTTATTCGGCGGTCGACCAAGGAGGGATACTCAACCAACAATCCCATTGAATGGGTAAGCCTTTCAACTCCGTGATCATAAACTGGGTTCTTGATTTGTCCCTTTTTGACTGACGCCTTTAACTTTATGTGAACATGACTAGAGAAGCTTCATCAAGATAGTTAACTATCTACCCCCCCCCCCCAGCCCGAAGACTATTCTTGTGAGGATGATCCAGGCTTTCATGAAGACCCGGATCTATCAACTGAGCTTGAAGATGGGGTTTTCTACCAGGAGAGTCTTGACCGCTCCCAGGTGGCTATTATAGCCGATTACCCTGGATCGTTCCCTTCTCCTGCGATAAGCAAGAAGAAGAAAAACTCATCATGCAAAAGGAAAGTATCTTCCAATGCCCCAAATGTGCTAGCTCCCACTCCTAAGCATCGTCGATCCGCGCGGCATACATTGGCAATGGCTGTAGTGCCCGGGACGAAAGACAACAAGGATCCGACAAATGAGCCTGTTGTGGGGACGAGTCCATCCACTCATTCAACCTAAAGGTACTTTATTCGGCTATTTATTTATTATCAGTACTGATAGAGACACTTAGCATATTTCATATCTAAATTCTCAAGATAAAATCCCAGCCATCTTCCACTGAGGATATTGCCAGGTAGTCTAGCGGTGGTCCAAATTCAAGGTCTTCCACTCATGCCAAACCAGCTAAGGAGGTTTTCATGGTCAATTTGGCCCCTGCTGATTTTGGTGACGTTGTGTCCGTCACAAAATCCAAGGTAGGAAGCGCTATGATTGATCGGCAATGAAGAGAAGCCTTGCATCACCCAGGATTCACCGAACAAGAGTTCAATGCTCTACGCACGTCGGACGCGCACATCGGATATGCCCGAGCTAGGTTCAGGGAGGCCATGAAATTGATATCATCGAGCCTACAGGTAAGTAATCGGTTTTTAGAGTCCGAACACTCATGTAAACCTAGTAGCCCCCTAGCCTTAAATTGCTTGAAACGACCGAATTAAGGGTCCTTCTGTTTTTTATTGCTAATGCAGGCCTCGAAGCAGCAGAGCAAGCAACTGGCCAAGGAACTAGAAGCCAGCCAAACATAGGTGGAATCTGTGAAGGCCGAATTGGATCAAGTGAAGAGCTTTACTCGGGAGTCACATGGTGAGTGTATCTGTGCTGCTGATCTTAGTATATTCCCGTGCTGGCGCAAGGGTACTTTTTAGCAGCTGAATCAATAGGGCAAATGCAAAGAGATTTGGATGCAGCCTGAGAATCTCAGCGATACACTGAGTCCCAGCATGAGGCCGGCTATCATGTTTTGCAATGACACCTTGAAGAGAAGAACCGTCTTCAGGCGAAGAACAAACAACAGGAAGAAGAAATTAAGAGCTTAAAAACTCAATTGGCTCGGGCCCAAGAAGAGAACCAGAAACTATAGAGGGGCATGTTTGGTAAGTGTGATTCTAACATCGGGAAGTACTTCTTATAACTAAAGCATAATAGGCATGCCTTTGACTCATGTGTAGTTCTCCTATCTGGGCGACCCAAAGAAGAGATCGGATCCTACCGGGGGAGCCTTATGAAGGAGCTTGCTGCCCTTCATGAACGGGCTCGGAAGGCCATGAAAAGCATGGTAAAGGCTCTATGGCCCGCCGAGCAACCTCCAGAGGAGAAGACCGAACTAGTTGATCGATTCAAGGGAGCCCAAAGTAGGTTCGAGCTATGGAAGACATCGGCTTGCCGAGAGGGAGCACAAGAGTCATGGGCGATGATCAAGGCCCACTACACCGGAGTTAACACTGAGCGTATGGCTCGGGTTAGGCCAGTAGTGTCAGATGGACAAGAAGTGCCGCTCCACCTGGTGTACAACCAAGTGATGCCTGTTGCCCATCTCTCACAAGAAGATTGCTCCCTGGATAGCATAATCGACAATCTCGATCAACAGCCAGATGTATGATTATATGTAACTATGTAGGAATAATCGAGGAATTAGTCCATCTGTGTTGTAAAATTTGTCTTAACCAGCCATCGGCTTCAACCTCCCGCAATAAGATCTGGAGTGTTCCATGTAAATGATCACCCTTGAAGAGTGAATTATGTTTGGGGAACCAGGAAATCCGGCCATTCGGTGCGAACAGATAGAAAGCACACAGGGACATATGTTATATTACTGCTTAGTGTAAGAAACATATTCCAAAGAAAATAGTACCTCTATCGATACCTTTCTTCAGGGTGCTACGTAAGTCGTAGGTAGGAAGGTTGTACACTGCTAGTATGTGGCTAATAGCTTTTTATGAGAAAAGAAGCCCGAGTAATGGTGATAATGACCATAGTCTTGTTGCTTCCTTCGTAGCCGATAAATTGTCTGCTAAAGATAGCTAGATTTTGGCTTCACCCGCCTGAGGTACGTATCCGGATGACCCGGTCATAACAATCGCAGAGGTGCTCCCTTTACCCTCTAGCCGAACAATTGGGAACGTAGAGGGTAAGCACAGGGGCGAGGCAACCCAGCTTGGCAAAGTCTTAGTTCAAATTGATGCATATGATGGCTTAAACACGACAAGGGAAACATGTGTACACAAAAAATGTGAATAAATGCTTATAATATAAAAGCAATGGCTTCAGAAAGAAGCCCCCAGGTGCTATGTTCGGATTTAACACTTAAGGGTGTAAGACGAAAATCTTAGTACAAGATCAGTTGAACCAAATGTAGATTTGGGAAGAAGAGTAAAAAAATTCAATCCTACAAAACAACAAAGTGGGAGGGGAAGGAAAAGATAAGAAAAAGGTAAGAAAAAGGGTAAAGAATGTGACGACACCGATTTATCCGTAGAAGCTCCGAAGACGAGCTGCGTTCCATGGGTTTGGTTCAAGGCAGATGTTCGACGGGTTCCGAAGACGGTAAGCCCCTCCCGTGAGTACTTCGTCGATTATTAAGGGGCCTCCCAGTTGGAGTTGGGTTTATGCTTCTTCTTCTCCAGGGGCCGTAAGACGAGTTCACCCACGTTATACACTTTTGCCCTGACCTCCCTACTCTGGTAACATCGGGCCTGCTATTGGTAAAAGGTAGAGCGGGCACGAGCTATGTCGCGTTGTCCTTCTAAGGAGTCCAGGTCATCCTGCCGATCTAACTCGGCCTCCTTTTCCTCGTACATGCACATCCTTGGTGTGACATGAATAATGTCATAGGGAAGGACTGCTTATACCCCATAGACCATGAAGAACGGCGTGTGTCCTATTGATCTATTCGGGGTGGTGTGCAGGCCCCATGGAACAGATTCGAGCTCCTCCACCCAATGACAGTCGGACTCATGAAGAGATTGGACCAAACGTGGCTTAATGCCGCTCATGATGAGGTCGTTTTCTTGTTTGACTTGTCCATTGGTCTGCAGATGATATATTGATGCGTAATCGAGCTTGATGCCCATTTTGGCACACCAGTCTTTGACCTTTTGGGCCGTGAAGTTGGATCTATTGTCCGTTATTATACTGTGCGGGATGCCGTAATGGCGTAACACGACGGATATAAAGTCGATTACTGGTGCGGACTTGGCTGATTTAACAGGTTTTGCCTCTATCCATTTGGTGAGCTTGTCAACCATGACCAGTAGGTATTTATTATTCTTAGTCCCCCGTTTAAGTGGTCCGACCATATCCAGCCCCTAGACTGCAAAGTGCCAGGTATCGGAATAGTCTAAAGAGTTGTTGGGGGCATGTGAATTTGATTTGCAAAAGGTTGACACCCCATGTAGTGTTTGACAAGGGACTGGGCGTCCGCTCGAGCAGTGAGTCAAAAGAAGCCAGCTCGGATGGCCTTGCCAACTAAGGCTCTTGCTACGGCCTGGTGGCCTCCCATCCCTGTGTGGACTTCAGCTAAGAGTTGTCGTCCTTCTTTCTCAGATATGCACCGCTATAATATTCTAGTGGTGCTTTTCTTGTATAACTCACCCTTGTGTATTTTGTAGGCTTTGGATCTTTGAATTGTGCGCCGCGCCTCTATCTGATAGTCGGGGAGTTCTTTGCGAAGAAGGTAGGCAAGGAAGGGCTTAGTCCATGGTGCGATTACTACCATGACCTCATGATCCAAAGGTGTATCGTCCATTACTAGCTCACCAATGATTTGGTCATCTGGTTCGTTTATAGGGGGAACAACCTCTTCCGCATTATTTAGACCGACGCCCTTATGCTCATCCTACCAAACCACGGATGGCTTAAAGAGCCGTTCCAGGATTTTTTTTGTGATAGGGTCGCGTTTAGCCCCGATGCGGGCCAGTATGTCGGCGGATTGGTTGTTGTCATGAGCGACGTGGTGAAATTCCAGCCCCTCGAACTGTGCGGATATCTTTAGGACAACATTTCTGTATGCCGCATCTTCGGGTTTTTGGCGTCGAATTCACCATTAATTTGGCAGATGGCCAAGTTGGAGTCTCCTCGTACCTCTAGCCGTCGTATGCCCATTGATACTGCCATCCGAAGACCGTGCAAGAGTGTGCTTCGTATTCGGCTGCATTGTTGGAATCAGCATACATGATCGGCAACACGTATTGAACGCAGGCTTCACAACGGCGGGCTCAGGGGCTACGATGAGCTCTGCCCTGAGTCGGATCGCTCTGAGGCGGACGATATTGGGCCGCCGGTTCATGCAACCGTGTTCATGGCGGGGTCAGTCCCAGGCACGAATAGTACGCCCGCAGGGGCCGCCACCCCAGGCGATAACCCGCCGCTGCTGGCTCAAGTTCTTTTGGAGTTGATGGACGAGCTTGTGGCCCTAATGGCTACTGACGTTACACCGGACAATCAAGTGGCTAGGAAATTGGAGATTGCAAGGATCAAGGACCGGATGGCGGAAGAGCATCAGAGTATGGCTGAGTTAAAAGCCTAGATGGAGCAAGAGGCAAAACACATCAAGACAGACGCTTTCCGTCTTGGACTGGAGCAACAATCGGCAGTTGCGGTTCATCGGATGAGGCATCAATCCCGTCTGCTAGAACATTATCAGGCAAGAAACCTCTTCAACACGCCAGGGACAGGGTGAACAGCGGATGCACCTGGAAGCCGCCCGGCGGCTCGGCCAGTGACTCAACCGACCCGACGAGATCAGGCCTCACCTACGGCCTTTTCAACACCGGTGGGTCATTATTCTAACCTGGCCGAGAATATGGTGGCGGCAGCCACCCGGCTCGAAACAATTCCTATTCCAGATGAGGCGCCCTTTGCGAAGGATGTGCGAAACACCATTGGATACTTGCAGACGGCGATGGCCCAGCAGGAAAAGTACACCTACAGCCGGAGTCATGTTCATTCAACCCCTCTCCCTAGCCGGAGTTTTAGCCGGCGCTATGAGTCATCGGCGGGTTCCAGCAGCAACCGGCACCGAGAGATTCCAACGGGTCATCGGCCGGCTGTGGATACACAAGCATTCGGAAATCATGCAAGAGGCCAGCAAGAGGTGACAGCTTTAGCTGAGGCGGCTCGCCGGGAGCCCACGCTATCCGTGTCAGTTGGAGTTAGAGGAACCACTAGAGTGGGGGGTGCCAAGTTTATCACCGGCTATGTAGAGTGAGTGGCTACCAAAGGATTTCAAAGGGCCCCGCAAGGTTCCAAATTACACCGCTGATTTACCCCCAGAGGCTTGGGTGGAAAGTTATGAAGTAGCCATGGAGTGCTGGACGTCAGTGAGGCAGTTTGTGCCAAATACTTCAGATGATGCTTGAAGGCCCGGCCCGCACATGGTTAAAGGGATTGCCACCCAATACCATCAACAAATGGGCAGAGCTGAGAGCCAGATTCATTAAAAACTTTCAAGGAACATGTAAACAGCCCATGACCATCGTGGATCTTGATCACTGTGTTCAACAGGAGAATGAGTCAGCTCATCATTGGGTACAGCGGGTCTCGACCATCATCCACTCTTCGGAGTAGATCATGGCGGCTCAGGCAGTACTGATCCTAGAGAAGAACTGCCACTTTGTCCCGCTAAAGCAGAAGCTTGGCCGGCTCAAGCACACATGTCAAGATATGGGAGAGCTCATGACGGCTCTCACGAAATACGCCGACTCTTACAACACGAAGGATCCGGTCTCTGACGAGGAGAAGGCAGGCCAAGGCAAGAAGGGCAATCAGAGCAAGGCTACGGCAAACAATGGTAGCCAGAGCAAACGTAAGAATCCTGAGGCCGGGTCAGAACTGGTGGCCAATGCAAGTACCAATCAGAATCACCCCAAGGGCAACAGGAGGTTTAGGCCACCTTTTAATAAGGAGGCACCGAAGGGTCCTTGTCCGGATCACGGCCAGCCCGATAAGCCGGCGAACCACACATGGGGAGAGTGTCGTTTCATGCAGAAACTTAAGAATCACTTTACACACCACAACAATCAGGACGGTGGCCCGCCGGGCAGCTCTAGACATGGCGGGTCAGGGGCCGGTTTTGGGTCCGGCGGCTCAGGGTCTGGTCACCCAGGTCAAGGTAATCAACGAGGACACCAGCAGCATTCTGGTAACAACAATCAACAATAGCGTAATCAGTCTGGTTATCAGAGTAACCTAAAGCAGCTCAGCTCCGGTCAGTATCATGTTTTCACGACCAACCTCAACAAAAGGGATCAGAAGTTGTGCAAGCAGGCTGTCAATGCGGTTGCACTAGCCCTACCACAGTATTTATGATGGTCTGAGTATGATATAACATGGAGCCGGGAGGATCACCCGCCGCGTGTTGATGACCCAGGGCGGATGGCTTTGGTTGTGGCCCCCAAGTGGGAGGGTATATGGTGAATAAAGTGTTAATGGATGGAGGCAGCAGTATTAATATCCTCTACTACGATACTTTTCGACGGATGAAATTGCTAGACAAGGATTTAAAACCCTCGTCCACCGTTTTTCATGGTGTGGTGCCAGGCAAGTCGGCGTATCCAGTGGGCAGGACTTCTTTGGAAGTGGCCTTTGGCGACGAGTATAACTACAGGGTGGAGTCCTTGTGGTTTGAGGTGGTAAAAATCAAGAGTCCTTACCACACACTGTTTGGACGTCCGGCTTATGCAAAATTCATGGCTAGGCCTTGCTATGTATACCTACAGCTCAAGATGCCCGACTTAAAAGGTACCATTATTGTTCATGGTGACCAAAAGACGGCCATTCAGTGTGAGGAAGGAGATGCGGCTTACGCAGAGTCCAGTTGCACTCAGGAGGAGCTTAAATTTTACAAGGAGAATGTTGACCCGGAGGATATGACCCCGCTGAAAAAGCCTACCATGGAGGTTGAGCCGCCCCTGAAGTTTCACTCCGGGCGACTCATCCAAACAGTTCATCATTGGAGCTCACATGGATCCCAAATAGGAAAGCGTGCTCATCGAATTCATCCATGAGAATCGGGACATCTTTGCATGGAAACCTTCTAACATGACGTGTGTGCCGAGAGAGTTCGTTGAGCACAACCTTAATGTGGATCCGAAGTTTAAGCCAATTAAGCAGTTTTTACGGCAGTTTAATGAGGAGAGACGCAAGGCCATTGGGGAAGAAGTTGCCCGGCTCTTGGCAACGGGTTTCATTGTTGAGGTTTTTCACCCGGAGTGGTTGTCTAACCCGGTGCTGGTGCTCAAGAAGAACAGCACGTGGCGTATGTGTGTGGACTACACGGACCTTAACAAGGCTTTCCCGGCTGATCCATTTTCCCTCCCTCGTATTGATCAAATCATTGATGCTACGGCGGGTTGTGAAAGCTTGTGTTTCTTGGACACTTACTCAGATTATCATCAGATCAAGATGGCGGTTAAAAACCAAGAGAAGATGGCTTTTATTACACCTTTCGGGGTTTTCTGTTATGTATCTATGCCTTTCGGGCTCAAGAGTGCCCAGGCGACTTATCAGCAATGTGTGCAGAACTGCCTTCACAGTCAGATTGGCCGCAACGTCCATGCTTATGTAGATGACATTGTGATCAAATCCAGGAAGAAGGAGACCCTTTTGGGCGACTTAAAGGAACCCTTTGATAATCTCCAGGTCTATAAGATGACGCTCAACCCGACTAAATGTGTCTTTGGTGTTCCGGCTGGCAAGCTCCTAGGATTTCTGGTTTCTGAACGTGGCATTGAGGCTAACCTGGAGAAAATCAAGGCTATCACTTCTCTGGCAGAGCCTGCCTATAATAACGATGTCCAGCGCTTAGCGGGGCGGATCGCCGCGTTGAGCCGTTTCATAAGCCGCCTTGGAGAGAAGGCTATTCCTTTATATCAGATGATGAAGAAGACGGACAAATTTGTCTGGAGCAAGGCGACAGCTGAAGCACTTGAGGTGCTCAAAAAACAGTTGACTGAGCCACCGGTGCTGGCTGCTCCGGCTGAGAAAGAACTATTACTTCTATACGTGGCGGCTAATAATCAGGCAGTAAGCACTGCGATCGTGGTTGAGCGCAAGGAATCTGGAAAGGAGTATCCGGTTCAAAGGCCGGTTTATTATATCAGTGAGGTCCTGACGGAGTCCAAGCAAAGTTATCCGCATTGGTGGAAGCTGGTATATGGGGTTTTCATGGCTAGCCGCAAATTAAAGCACTATTGTTTAGGGCACCAGATAACTGTGGTTAGTTCTGCTCCGTTGGGGGACATAATCCAGAACAAAGAAGCCACTAGAAGGATTGCTAAGTGGGCATTGGAGTTGGGATCTCTTAATCTAAAATATGTGCCCTGTACGGCCATCAAGTCCCAAGCTCTTGTGGATTTTATAAATGATTGGACGGAATGTCAAGCCCTTGAGGAAAAGCCGGACAACACATACTGGACTATACACTTTGATGGATCCAAGCAGCTAGAAGGGTCAGGCGCAGGAGTTGTTTTGACGTCTCCTAAAGGTGATAAGTTTTGTTATGTGCTCCGGTTGATGTTCCCATGCACTAACAATGTGGCTGAGTATGAGGCTCTGCTTCATGGGCTTAGATTAGCCAAGGAGATGAATTTAAGCGGGGTAAGGTGTTTGGGCAACTCAGATTTGGTGGCTCAGCAGGTTTCGGGCACTTGGGACTCCAAAGACCCACGGATGACGGCTTATCGACAGGCGGTTGATATTATTGCTGGCCACTTCAAAGGGTATCAGGTGGATCACATTCATCGTCGCAGGAATGAGGCGGTAGATGCGTTGTCACGGCTAGGCTCCCAACGAAAGCCGGTGCTGCCCAATGTATTTCTGGACGTCTTACATCATCCGACTGTTAAGTTACCTTCGAAACAGGATTTGGCTATTCCTAACCCGGAGGGGGAGTTAGTGGCGACTTTGCACGCTATCCCAGATTGGACTGACCCCTACCTGGCCTATCTGACCCGGGGCGAGTTACCTGATGATGAAGACCTGGCCAGGCAGATCACCCGGCGCTCTAAATCAATGACGATAGTTAATGGTGAGTTGCACAAATGCAGCGTGACTGGCGTTTTTCAACGCTGTGTCTCACCTGAGGACGGTCAGCAAATCTTAAATGAAATTCATGCCGGAGATTGTGGACATCACGCCGGCTCGAGGTCGTTGGTAGCCAAGGCCTTCCGGCATGGGTTCTTCTGGTTGACGGCTCACAAAGATGCAGAAGACTTGGTTTGCAAATGTGATGGCTGCCAAAAGTTTGGTAGGCGTGCTCATGTTCCGGCTCAAGAGTTAAGGATGATACTAATTACATGGCTGTTTGTAGTCTAGGGGCTAGACATGGTAGGACCTTTCAAAAGATCCAAAGATAAGAAAACGCACCTCTTGGTGGCGGTTGATAAATTCACCAAATGGGTGGAGGTAGAGCCGGTTAGCAAGTGTGACGCGGCTATGGCACTTCAATTTGTTAAGAAGCTGATCTACCGTTTTGGTTACCCTCACAGCATTATCACCAATAATGGCACAAACCTATCTAAGGGGGCTATCAAAGAGTTATGTGCCAAGGAGCACATCCGGCTGGATGTTTCAGCAGTTGCGCATCCACAGTCTAATGGTCAGGCGGAGCATGCTAATCAAGAGATTTTAAGCGGCATCAATCCATAGCTTATGGTTCCTTTACGATGAACGCCCGGGTGTTGGGTAGAAGAATTGCCTTCCATCTTATGGAGTGTCAGGACTACCCCCAACAGATCTACAGGCTATACACCTTTCTTTATGGTGTACGGTGCCGAGGCAGTATTGTCGAGTGACATCTGGCATGATTCACCATGTGTAGCGGCTTATGTTGAGACGGATAATGATACGGCACTTCAAGACGCGTTGGATGCTTTGTAAGAAGCAAGGGAGCTGGCGGCTGCCCGATCGGCGATCTATCAGCAAGACCTGCGCCGCTACCACAGCCGCAGGATCAAGACCCGGACGTTCCAGGAAGGCGACTTAGTGCTCTGGCTGATTCAAGACCAGACAGGCATGCATAAGTTATCTCCTCCTTGGGAAGGACCTTTTGTGGTTAGTAGAAATCTCAACAATGGGTCATACTATCTCATTGATAGCAGGGATGACTTAGAGACGGCGGGTCAGGAAACCCGCCGGCCATGGAACATAGCACATCTACGGCCGTATTACACATGAGGGCGTTGAGACTCACCATTGTACACTATCATTGTACATACCATATATAAATAAAATCCCCACAAGACGGGACCTCTTTTGTTACACACATCTTTGTTCATACAAGAAGAGTTCATAAAAATTCCAGTTGATATATCAACTGCGGCGGAGGGCAGCTTCTTACCTTTGAGTATCGCTTTTAATGCTTTATCAGCCAGGCTCTATGCCAAAATCTCCATCTAACATGATTAGCCACGGCGGAGGGCGGCTTCTTACCTTCAGGTATCGCTTCTAATGCTTTATCGGCCGGCGTTTACGCCATATTGCTGAAGGGGGCTTCTTACCGACGGGTATCGCTTCTAACACCCTATCGGCCGGCTTCATGCCAAATCTCTGGCTAACATGATTAGCCGCGGTTGTCGGAAGTTTTTTACCGACAGGTATCTAACCCTAACAATCGGCGAAGGGCGGCTTCTTACCTCCGGGTATAGCTTCTAATGCCTTATCGGCCAGGCTTTATGCCATCTCCGGCTAACCAAATTAGCCATGGTTGCCAAGGGGGCTTCCCACCTCCGAGTGTAGCTTATCTAACCCTGAACAACTGGCAGAGGGCGGCTTCTTACCTCCGGGTATAGCTTCTAATGCCTTATCGGCCAGGCTTTATGCCATCTCCGGCTAACTAGATTAGCCATGGTTGCCAAGGGGCCTTCCCACCTCCGGGTGTAGCTTATCTAACCCTGAACAACTGGCGGAGGGCGGCTTCTTACCTCCGGGTATAGCTTCTAAAGCCTTATCGGCCAGGCTTTATGCCATCTCCGGCTAACCAGATTAGCCATGGTTGCCAGGGGGGCTTCCCACCTTCGGGTGTATCTTATCTAAGCATAAACAACCGGCGGAGGGCAACTTCTTACCTCCGGGTATAGCTTCTAATGCCTTATCGGCCAGTCTTTATGCCATCTCCGGCTAACCAGATTAGCCATGATTGCCAAGGGGGCTTACCACCTCCGGGTGTAGCTTACCTAATCTTGGCCACCGATGTCTTCTATGTTGACAAAGCAGCATAAGTGATCAAAGCAGCATACAAAGACAATGACAATTGAAGAGTCGGATCATTTTATACAGCGTAATAGAACAAGATTCAGCAGAAGCAAAAGTGATGTCTAGTCTATTGCATACACTCCCTGAGGAGCCCAAAATTTCGGACAAGACTTTTCAACGCCACACGGCGGGTCATGGAGAGTCGGCTATTACAAGTTTTTCAATGTAAGGGCTAGCTAGCTGCCGGGTCATCCTGCTCTGTCTCTTCGGTGGCCCCAATCTGGAGATTGTCCAAGTCCTAGTTGCAGTTCGTTAGAGCTGCAAAAGAGCCTTCTTCAAAGTAAGGAGACAGGTCAAGGTCAGGAGCGAAGAGGTCCTTACTGCGGGCAGGCGTTAAGTCCTTGCACTCGAAAAGCGGGTTGTGGATTCTCTTTTGGTCAGGGCCATAAGCCGCCTGGTAGATCATCAGATCAGCTTCTTCCACTCTCCGGAATCCTTCACACACCGGCTGTAGTCAGCATCGGTGAACTCAGAGCCGTCGTCTTTCTTTGAAGGGAATCCATCCACCATCTCGGTTGACATCAGCACTAGAGAGAAAGCCAAGGCTCGGTTGATGCCCGCAATCGCCCCTTGGCGGGCGACTGATTTCTTTAACTCGGCAATCTGCTTGGGCATGGTGGACAAGAGCTCCAAGATGCCCTGGAGAGTCGTAGGAATCTTGTCTTTGTATTGCATGGCTTTAATAGTGCACACCGCGCCGCAGTACAGGTGCTCCGTCAGGGTATAGATAGCCTTCAACGGCAACAGACAGTCAGAATCCAGTTGCCGGCTCCTAGGGCCTGCATAAGTTGGAAATTTCATGGTGAGTCGATAGTACAAGTATTATATGACCATTGAAGCACAAGTTATCACAAACTTACCAAAGAGGGCGGCTGTCATTCTGGTAATATGACGCTTCAAGGCTTGGAGTTCATCTGATACAGCTATCAGTCGTTGATCGGCGTCATCCGCCCGCTTGGTTAAGGATGTCTTCTTAGACTCGGCTGACTCTTTAAAGGCGGCGAAGTCGGCCTTGATTGTAGACAACTCCTTAGAGAGGAGCTGGCACTTCTTGTATGTGGTACTTCGAGCGGTTTGTTCAGCCGCCAGAGTGGTCTTCAGATCCGTCAACTACGACCCAGCTTCAGCTAAAGTTTCCTGTGGCATGTCAAAGCATAGCATTAGTAGGCAAGTCTCCAAAAAGATCGCAAGCAATATGTATGACACTTGGGGGCTAATGTCTATTTTTAGACATTTTGGCACTGAAAGACCCGGCTCAACTTTGGACTAGATTGAGCCGGCCCTTGGGGGCTACGGATTTGGATTTTCTATAAGGAAGATCATGAAAGACCCGGCTCAACTTTGGACTAGATTGAGACGGCCCTTGGGAGCTACGGATTTGGATTTTCTACAAGGAAGATCATTAAAGACCCGGCTCAACTTTGAACCAAATTGAGCCGGACCTTGGGGGCTAAGGAAGGTTATAACAGGAAAAGGAGTACCTCGTATTTTTTCTTCATCAGACTGACCAGTCGAAACTCTAGATCCCGGCTGGTGGAAAGCTGGTTCACATAACCGGTGTGAAGCTCTTCGGCTGTCATCTTCTCAAAGGCAGAAGATTCAAACTCCAACTTCTTCGAGGCTTCAGTCGGCTCTTTATGCTTGGTCAGGACGTGAGCCAGGGGAGACTGAAAGCCAGAGCCGGTGATCACGACATCCGTAGTAGCAGCATTCTTGGTCATCTGGGCAGGACTTGGTGGCTTCGGAGGATCCCTTGGAGGGCTCTCTGGGATGATATCTTCAATAGCCGGCCCCGTAGATGCGACTGGTGGATCCACATCCGGTCGTGACTTGTCCGGTTGTTCATGCTCCGGCTCTTGGGCTGCAGGGCCAAGGGAGGACTTGTTCGTCTTTCGATGCTTTGCTTGAGCCCTGGAGAGCACGAACGTCAGAACCCAAGGATTACAGCCGCCAAAGGGAACAGAAATGCATGGGTAAAGGAAATACTTACAGTGGATTGATCTTAGCAGGTGGCAGGATGGTCGCCGTAGAGTCGCCAGAGGAAGGTGACCTCTGAGAGATAGTTGAGAAAAGATAAGACAGTGTTGAAATGGCAAAGCAAACCAGTCAAACAAGAGATACATACCTCTGTAGGGCGCTTCTTTGGAGCCGGGGAGTTCAGTAAACCGGACACGAGATTTGTAGAGCCAACGCTCCGGGTCTGACGACGATCAGCCTGTTGTTGCTTTTTTAAAAGAAATTGAGGGTCCAGATAAGCAAGAGGATGAGAGAGAGGAACTTTTCCAATAACCCACCGCGGCTACCGGGGGACAAAATATTCTGAGCCGGAAGAAACGTAGATTACCTCAGGAGTGTTGGCGCGGCTGGTCTCCACATCATCCTGTGAGTAAAATAGGTGTTAGTGAAATGAGAAGACAAAGTCTCAGAAAACAGCTAAAATTTTACCTCTGAACTGGATGATTGTGGCGGGTCAAACCATCCCTCTTGCAGGGCATCCTTCTTGGGCTTCTTAGCCGAGGCCTTCTTCTTGGTCTTCTTCAAGGGAGGGATGTACTCCTTCTTCCAGAAGTCAGAGTCGGCCTGAAAGAATAAGCCGGTTAAGGGCAGTAGATCAGCAAGGTACAAGTAAGGTCCAAGAGACGGATTGGAAGAAATCGCCTTACATCTGGGGCCGGATTAAGGGCACTAAAGGGGATCAACCCGATAGCACTACAGGCTCCGGATGTCTCATGAACGAGACTCCTGATAGCAGTGGTGATGTCGTCTTCTATCAAGGTTGACCGGCTGAAGCAGAGTGAGTTGTCGTATTCGCCCTTGTACTCGCACATAAGGCGGCTTTTGTGGCTTAACGGCATGATCCGCCAAGAGATCCAGTAGCGGATCAGGTCCAGTCCGGTTAAGTCGCTAGCCATGAGGGCCCTAATCTTGGCATGAGCCGGCTCGTATCTTGCACGCTCTGAAGCTGACAGCCAGCCAAGAAGCTCTGAAGTTGTCTTGAGCCAGGAACGACGGTGACCCGGCAGTGGACGTTCACCCTCTGGAGAAGTATCTTTGCAATAGAACCACGTTTTATTCTAGTCCTTTGGGTGACTCGGCAGCTGCATAGCCGGAAAGGTGATGTCCCGCCGCCTCTGGATAGAAATTCCGCCCAGCTCGAGACTCGGACCAGCCTTCACTTCAGTTTGATGGTTGGCATAGAAGAACTCCCGGAACAGGCCTACCGACGGCTTGGCTTGCAGATAGACTTCACGCAATAATTGAAAGTTGCAGATGTTTGAGACGGAATTGGGGGCGAGGTCTTGAGGATAGAGTTTGTAAAAATGAAGGACATCACGGAAGAATTTTGAGCCGGGAGGCACGAAACCCCGCTCAATATGGTCAGAGAAAATGACCACCTCTCCTTCTTGGGGAATGGGCTTCAGTTCATCACCCGGGACCCGCCAGTGGATGGCATCTTTGGAAGGGAGGGTGCCAGCATGAACAAAGTCCATCAAAAACTCTTCTGTAATGCACGACCCGAACCAGTTACAGGAGTTCGAGGCACGAGACATTCTGCCGGTTCAAAGATTGTGAAAATTAAAACACGGTGAGTTAAGAGGAGACTAAAATCTATGGCGACTTACGAGCTTAAAGATTCTATGTATAAGATGCTATACTCCGGCTGATGAGAGCCGGCGTAGTGTAGCGGGTCAACCTAGCAAACGAGGGGGGAAATTTGGCTAAGTCCTAGAAAACAGATTTCACAAACTACCGCTATATTTATGGATCTACAAAAGCAGGAAAAAGGTTCCTATTTTTAGACCTAGCGAAGAACGGGCAAAGCAGAGGAAAATTGAAACGGTAAGAAGGAGCCATGATGGGCCCATGCAT
Source organism: Hordeum marinum (assembly GCA_022496015.1). NCBI lineage: Eukaryota > Viridiplantae > Streptophyta > Magnoliopsida > Poales > Poaceae > Hordeum > Hordeum marinum. The sequence continues at coordinate 215,548,845 of CM039673.1, read as the reverse complement.
TGTGCGTGTCTGCCCTGTGCGCGGCGGCACGGCCAGGATGAGCGTCAAGGGTGCGACCGACGTCGGAGGACCCCGAGCGACGGCGTCGGAAGAACCCGCACGAAGGCGACGGGCTTCCTACAAACCCTACCGGTGCGGTAATGGATCTAAAGGAGAACCATGGGCTTACCGGCAACTGCGCAATGAAACGCGGATGAAACTCTGGTTCACACAGGTTGATGCAACGGTCTGTCGTCGACGGAGGGGAGGCAGCGCCAGAGCTGGAAGTGATGGAAGCGGTTGCGTCAAGAGCAGGAAGACGAGGAAGCGAGCGGGAGAAGTAATAAACGGACTAGGGCGGTCCTATTTAAAAGGAGAAGGTAGAATGAGCACGAAAATCCAGGCAATGGAAACGTTTCGGCCGAGGCGGACGCCTTGACTTTCGGGATGGTCACTTAATGCGAAGATTTGGTGAGTATGTCAGCGAATCTTTTCTACAGGGTCAATTCCGGGCGGCTCGCCAAAAGAGCAAGACAAGAGGGTGAAATGAGCAAGCTCAAATCAACCTGGGGCCTAATGTTTGGGATATAACCCCGCGGTATGACCCACCCTAGGGGCTCCGGGTTATGCTTGGCGGCTCGTACACTGGCCCAAGGTGAGCCGGTGGTCCTAAAGCCCAGGAAGCTTGGCGGCTCATAATGTGGGTCGGACAGTGGCCCAGAAGACCCGGGTGTGTAAGCCGCCCGGGGACAACTTGGACAAGAAGATAGAGGAAGACTTGGATAGACAATGAGAGTCGGTTACCAATTGTATGACCCGTGGTCTAGACCTCCTATATAAAGGTAGACCCGGGGCGACTTAGAGATCAGGTTGTCGGATACTAGGTCAAGCTTCAGCTCCCTTGTATCGATACATCAAGCAATACAAACACAAGTAGGATGTAGGCTATTACCTCGAGTTGAGGGGCCGAACCTAGGTAAATCTGTGTCTCTCGTCCCCATCAACCCCTTTGAGTCCATCACGTTAGCAATGGCCTCGAACCGAAGTCCGTTTACCCGGACATCTGGCGTGACAAAACCACGACAAATCCCGCAGTGGAAATCAAGGCGCCATGCCCCACTTTCCCCACTATGCCAAGACACAACCTCTTTCACACGCACGTCCTGCATTCAAACTCATGAGATTTTCTCTCTAAACCAACCTGATTGATTTTCTACACTTTCCTATTGGGGAAAAATACCTCGGTCTGGCCGAGTGCCTTGAAAGGAGGTCTCCGAACACTTGGACATTCAGAATCCTCCGACTCAAGCCGTCTTCGGGATTGCAACAGGACAAACTTGACGCCCCTCCATGGGTTGACTTGTCCCTTGCCTAAGTGCCAAGGCGAGTGTTTCATAAATTTGGGCTCGAAGCCAACTGATACATGTGTTCCCTTGATATCTAGAGAGGACCTTGTCATGGGAACGAGTCTAATAGTAGAAGATAGGGGTACGTAAGGAGAGGGCGGAGTCCTAGCTACGGCGAGGGTGTACACATAGATGTATGAGTTTAGGCCCCTCTCGTGGAGGTAATAGCCCTATGTCTTAGTGCTCAAGAGCTCTTGTCGTTTGCAATGTATTTGTTACAGGGGGTGTGGACCCTTGTGTCAAAGGGGAGGGGCATCTTATATAGAGTGTGATGCCCCTCATGAATGCCAGGAAACCAAGGGTTTGATCGTGGGAATAAAGGCATATGTTAGTGATAACATATACAATAAATGCTACTAATGATGATTGGTCGAACGCCTGCCTGGTGGCCTCCAGGGTGGCTTCTGGTCTTCTGATGTCGACTGGTTGTTGGTTCTTCCGAGTGAGAGGACACTGTCGAGTGGAGGGAGAAACATGCGAGTGGATTAATTGTCGAGTGACCCTCGCACCCTGATGACTTTAGTCGGAAACTCTCTTATAATCTTTGAGTCCTCCAATACAGTTTCCTTAGGTAGGGTATGTTGACCAGGCCTAGGACCCTACCCTAGGTACATATCCTCCTCATTAGCCCCGAATGGATCGGGGTTCGAGTGAAAAAGGGATCGATGCAAGTTTTGATAAGGCACCAAAATTCCAAATGCACTTCGAGGCTTCAAGGAGATCTGCGTGTACTAGAATCTTTATCATTTGCCCTGATCGATTCAGCCTTGATAGGTGTCTGAGTGAATTCGAGCACAGATTCACATTTGAGTGATTCAGGGGGATCCTTGGACGCGACGGGTCGCTTCGTCAGGCCCGGATTTCACGGGATTCAAAAATTTTGGGAAGCATGCGTCATGCGAATATACCGCCATGACTGGGGCAAGTGGGAGCACAACGCCTCGATTTCCATGCCACCTATTACGTCATGTACAGAGCGGCGTCTGTGGCCGAGATACACAGAGATCTGGCAGGCCCGCAAGTCAGTGACTCACTCGCATCTATATAAGACGGACCGAGCTGTGGACAGCACAGTTCTTCTCCCCAAATCCTCTCTTCTCCTCCACCTCCCCAGCTCCACGTGCACTGCTCCACTCCACCTCGACGACCGCCACCACGATGACAAAGGGCAAGACGGAGCAGCTCGAGCAGGCCAAGAAGGGAGGGGCCAAGACGAAGAAGTCGTCGAGCACCCGATTCACGGCGCCGGCGGGGTGGATCTAGGGAGATTTCCACCAGTCGATGGTCACAGTAAGGACGTTGAGAATCTCGTCTTCGGTGGGCTCGTGGCTGACGGCTCATGTTGGCTGCCAAAGGGCGAAACCGAGATGGAGCCATGCGAAGGGGAGCAGGTCCTCCTTCTCACCCACGTCGAGCGATATTTTTCTATGCCTCCACATCCTTTCATCCGCGGGTTTCTGAACTTTTTCGGAGCTCATCTCCATCACTTTCCTCCGAATGCCATTTCATACCTTATCGCTTTCATCACTTTGTGCAAGTGCTTCTTGGGTTGGCATCCCCATTAGGATTTGTTAAAACACATTTTTACTGTCCGCTCTTAGTCAGTCAAAAAGGCCAACACAGAGGATGATAAGACCAATGTCATCCAGTTATGTGGTGGCTTGGGGATCCAAGAGAGCTAGAAGAATTCTCCCGTCAATGACTTTTCCTGAATCTGTTTGGTGATGGCAGTCGACTTGGTTCTATTGCAAAGATGTTGCATCTCCCAACATGTCGACTGGCCTTTCCCCTTTCACACCAGATCAACCCACCACCCCTATATCATTACCAGTGCTTGATGGGGAGAATGTCGGGCCCCCGATCCTAAGCCACATGAATCCAGCCTGTAACACATCACATCACTTTGCGATCTCACGCACGGTTATCTCCATGGATGCCACCTTACCTGGGCTGGGACCGTTTATGTCTTTTGACTCACATATGTGAATGTGTCGCTAGCATTCAAATGTCAAGAACCCGGGCCGACATGACTAGTCGTAGAGCCCAAGTGGCACATCCGTACAGGCACAAGCATACGTAACCCAGCAATGCAGGTGTCGATCTCTAGCGTGTGTAGACGAGTCATAGCAAGCTACAAGGACTCCATTACGCCATGGAACATAAATGTCATCACTGCACGTAGTCGAGTCGTAGTAGGCTACATGGACTCCATTACATTGCGAGATATTTCCCCAAAGGGACAGACACAGTAGCAAAGAAGGATACACGCTGGTCAATCAATGTGTCCGGAGCAGTAGCAAGCTACCAAGCCTCGATGGAAGCACAAAGAGGCACTTCCCCGTAAAGAGTACTACTAAAGGCACACAACTAGGTGTCGAATCCCACACATACCAGTGCATTTAAAACATACATGCAATATGCATGATATGCGTAGATACAACATGGCATCACAACATAACTCTATGACTCAAGTATTCATTAATGACTCATAGGAGCCAACTAGTGTGATATTACAAACAGGGGTCACATGAGCCAACACTCAAGTCATACAAGCAACAAGCGGAAGCAACACATGTCTGGGTACAGACATCTACTAAAAGTGGCTGGAGGAGCCTGAAAGGCTACAGCGACCCTACCAAAGGAACCAGACCTCTGTCTGGGATTCCAAGCTAATCCGGTTAACATCGCACTTCACGTCATAAGAATCACTAGTGAGACTGATGTCTCCTCTACAAAAACATAAATTAAGCAAACGTGAGTACAAAGGTACTCAGCAATACTTACATCAGAACTAACTACATATGCGTCAGTATGAAGGGGGTTGTGGAGTTTATTGCAGCAAGCCAACTTTGACACTTGGCTAACATATACTACGACTACAAGTACTTTATTTTGAGGTGGGATAGCGCACACGAGTCCACATATTCACCAAATCAATACGCCGCTATGGATCCACTACCGTCTCCCTAAGAGAAGGCAATTCATAGCACTCACGCTTATCTTGCGCATTTAGAGGTATCCATTCCACTTATCTATGAACCACATAAGTTCTCCAAGTAGTCCATATCTAAGGACATGGCTATTCGAATAGATTCATAACCTTGCAGGGGCATACTTCTTCACACATGCTCTCGCCACTTATCACCATATCCACGTCATGCATCTCGGCAACCTTCAAGCGGAAGCACTGGCATGGGCGTCGGCCACGACCGTCAACCACACAAGACCCTAGTCCAGGTTTATCGCATATTTGAGACTGAACCCGCACGGAAGTCCGGCCCAAGTTTCCGCTAAGGCCTCAAACAATGTGTGCAGGGTTCCCAAGCCCACCGTTCGGGTGCCACTTGGTACACCGTGCCACTGTTCCTATACCGCATCACAGTCCACCCCATCGGGCAGCGCTATGCACGGCCGCCAACACTTTTCCTACAAACACCAGAGACTAGTTGCAACTCCTGGACAAGGGCCTAGGCGATTAATAAGCCGAGAGGGGTCGAGTTACTGGAGCCCAATGTGTGGTAGTATCTTGTCTTGGATAACATACACAGAACTCAGTTCTTAAGGACGGCCCCAATGAGACAACCCGCCATGTAATCTTACATGGCCTCTCATCGCTACATTTACCAAATTGTGTTCACACACTTAGCTCTCACACAGTAGGACATGAACACTACCATTCTGATTCATCGCCAGATGGATCAGACCCGACCCGACACGACTCTAAGCATAGCACGCACAGTAAGTAAGCAAGCATAGATGAGTAAGCACAACAAGGCTCAAACAGTTGCTACTCATGCTAAGTGGTTTCAACTATTTACTGTGACAAGGACAGGTCATGCATAGGAATGGGTTCAACTACCGAGAATAGGTAACTGTTGAACCATTGTTGTCCTAATGTAGTAAAAGAGAGCAGGAGCGAGAGAGTGGGTTCATATCAGTATGCTCAAGGGGGTTTGCTTGCCTGACAGTCATGACGATAATACTTCTCTTCATTAGTGTCAAAGGTCACATCATTGGAACCATCGTCTACCGAGAAGGAAGAAACACCGGCAAATAGAAAGAAGGAACACATTCAATGTGATGCAACAAACATCATGCATGATATGGCATGTTAAGTATTGAATTGACCTAGTGCAATAGATAGTCATATTAAGTGAAGTGGAATTCAAATATATGCTAAATTCCAACTTCAACACTATTTATTACTTTACCCTAATCATGAAATGTCTTACTTGGGGATGTTAACTTGATCAAACATGCATGATCATGGCATAAACAGATTCATTGGATTTTTCTGATCATTTTTCATATATAAATTATTTTCATCTCACTTACAGATTATTTTCTATGATTTTTTGAAATTTATATAATTTTTGAAATATAATAAATTCATAAATCAATTACTGCGTCAACACTATGTCATGGTGACATCACCGGTCAATTGGGCTGTCCCTGGTCAAACCTAAACGGCGGGACCCGCATGTCATGGGCTCAGGGGCAAATTAAGTTAAATTTAAACTAATCTAAATTAGCAGGGGCCTGGCCCCAGTTGCCATTGACCCAGGGAGGTCAAATCAAGCCGATGGGGTCAAACCCGCCGGTGTTTAGCCCCCGTCGAAGCCCGAGACGGTGGCGCGGCTCAGTAACACAGCACAGGGCGCCGTTTTCTATGCGGAAGGACTCGTCCGGGAGCTGGCGCTCGGCTGCGTCCAATGGTGGCCTTGGGTCGACCGGGGATGTGCTGCGGCGTCGGCACCAAAGTGCTATGCGGCGGACGGAATTCGGGCATGGGGAGGCTAGGACCTCGAGGACGATAGCAAGCAGGGGAGGAGAGGGGTTCGCTTTGGTAGCTCACCTCGGGTCTAACAGGATGGTCAGCGAGCTCGGGGGCGACCAGACGGTGGCGAATTGTCAGGGCGTGCTCGGTTGCCCGAGGTTGAAGACGACCAGGGCGGCAAGGAAGGAGGGCATCCGGGCTCGATTGCTTCGACGAAGGGGCACAACACGAGGTGGCATACGCGATGGATGGCTCAGGAGGGCGAGGCAAAGGTGGTGGCCACGACAGCAGCGAACGGCGGCGAGGTGGCTTCGGTCTGAGGCGAGGAGGAGCAAAGGCAGAGGGAGAGAGCAGCAGGATGGGGAAAGAGGGCGAGATAGAGCAGGATGGGTTCGGGGATGCGTGTGGGGGCTCTAGGCGACGTCCACGGCGAGCAGGCAGGCAGGACGTGGCCATGCGCATGCTGGCACGTCGTGGCCGCGTGCCCTATCCACTGGCATGCTGGAGAAGTTGACTGGCAGCGCCTGGTTGTTGGGTTGGGCCTCTTCTGCACAGGTAAGTGGCCCAGCTTTGCCTCTTTCTTTTATTTCTTTGTTTTCTGCTTTCTTCTCTGTGTTATTATTTATTTGGGCAACAACACCTAAAGTAAAAACCCTGAAATAATTACTTTGGTTTATAAATAATATTTCTAGTCCCCACAATAATTATGAGAATTTTTGAAACTACTAAAATAGTTATAGTCTTTTATTTGTCATTTTCATCAACATTCCTGTTTCATTTAAAATGCCAAAAAGAGTTGGAAAAAGCATATCACCCCTGGTATGTTGTTTCCAACATTTATCAGAGAGGGGGAACATTTTAAATAGCATTTTAGAATTCATTGAAAATTCAATTGTTGGAATTTTGTTTATTCCATGAGGTGCTATGGTTTGACATCCCCATCTCAAATTCAGATGAAATTAAACATGATGCCATGATGCACAATGCAGAGCCAAACAATGTCTAGCTAGGGCTGTGACAAATCACGCCCACTAAACAAGAATCTCATCCCGAGATTCAGGCATAGGGTAAGAGGAGAGAAGGGGACACAAAACTAACACGGTCTTCATGATCCAATTGGCCTTCTCGAAGATTTGATTCATTTCATCATGTTGATCTTGACATCTTTGTCTTCAGGACCTTCACTCAACAACACGGTGGAGGAATGAAGAACCCTACAAGAATCGATTTTCTCGAAGATCGAGAGACTCAAGATCAACTCATGGAATGAGACGTAAGAACGTCTCTTGAGCTGAGACACAAAACATACATCGATAATGATGGAATGAGATAGATGGCGGAGGTTCAATTGGTAGGCAACAACTCCACACTTAAGAAGATAACGCATGCGTTTCAAAGTAGCGAGGAGTTAGTTGCCCTTCATACCATAACAGACACCTTAGGAAAGGTGACTCATAGGATTATACCTTAGGTGCCAAAAAGAATTACTTTTGATACAGATATCATTGAAACTCTCCATACCAGCCTAAGGCAATTCACAACGATTGTTTGAAGGAATTGGACAGAATGGCATACCCAGATCAGAATAGCATACCCAGATCAGAATGGAAACTAGAGTTATATAGCAACTCGGCAATAGAAGGCACATTCCAATTGATACCGAGGATATAACCTAGTGTCTGAGCATGCTCTCAAGAACTTGAGCATTCCCACATTCATCAAGGTTATACCAACATCCATGCCAAGGATCCTGGAGACACATCATACTACCATGATGAATAGTGATGGAGGATGTAGATGCAAAGGAAGACATCACTTTCTTAGATTCACATTAGCTATGCCAAGGAAACGAAATCTGGATGATCGACCGAGAGACATTTAGCACTCCGCTTATAATGTTCTCCTTGGTGTACTAGAATAAACAACAAGATTACATTTGGTATGTAGAACATCAAGTATAGATCGGACTTCGGGATCTCAAAGGGTCCATGAAGAACAACTTCTAAAATAATTCATAAAAAGTCCTCATGGGGAAGTGGCTGATGTTGCTGATACAAGATACTGTAATAATAGGTCTTCTGGCTAGGTGTGTTGGCCACAACATCACTTTGCCAGGTTATAGAGAGACCAATATTATAATTCTTGGGAAATGTTCCAACCATTACATATGCCTGAGATTCAGATATGGTTGGTGTTAGGATTTTCTAGACTCGGCATGCCTAGAACGGAAGGTTTTGCAACACAAATCGACGAGATGATGTTGCAACATTCTCGGAAAATGAACTGCGGAAGCCAACTCCAAAACATGAGTTGGATTGTAAGACCCACATGAACACGGTGTCCAAAACAATTGTGGTCATATGGAGATCTTACAACAAAACACTACCGAGTTCGGGTTAGGAACCATCATTAGGGATTAGCGAAGTCCTTACATAAGTCCAGATTAGCTCTTAAGAAAGACTTCTTTTCCTTGAACAACTCAATCAGTGGCTTGATGTGCTAGGAAATTCAAACGACATGGAGGTAGCGAGCCTATCATGCCATAGAATACTTCGCACATGCATGATTTACTTGGGATGATTCCAGACAAGACAAAATAACTTTTCCCGAAGTCATGGTGGCAACTTGCACCAAATGCACATGAACTTTGAGTAAGTCACTTCTTACACCAACGTATACTTCATGTACATGACACAAAGATATTGCCTACAAAGTTTCCAACAACAACTTAATGTCCATCATGAGTCATGGAATAGACGAGAATGTTGCCGATGAGCTCAACAAAATTTCATCGAGGTATCCAAATGGATGGAATTCCACAACTATGAGAACAAGTTGATGTCATTGGTCAGACCAAAGAATATAATGATGTATGCTCGAGGATACATCCACGAGTAAAAACAACATTAGGATGATCTTTGGTTATGATTTTGATTTGACGATAGCCCAAACTCAAATCAAAGATTGAGAAAGACAATAAATACAACAATTGATCACAAGGATCAACCTATCAAGATATCATCTTTCTTCTACACACACATGCACAAAAACACAAAGATATCCCTTTGACATGAGCTAAGTTAGATCAAGCTTTTATCTTTCAACTCTCCAAGTTGTTGTTTAGCTTAACCAACTAGTTCTGGGGTATCCAATACAGATTCCTGGAGAAAGGTGGTTTATAGGAAACCCATCTTAATCACGAACTCAACATAACAGTCAGGGCACAGCCTGGTGATACTTCCGAGAAGATATTCGGAAAATCACGAACCACCAATATGTTATTAAGCTCGAGAACAATCTCACTTTTCAGGGCGAGACAATATGATCAACAGAGCGAAAGATTTACACAATCCTAACTCATTAATCGAAAAGTGCACCATGGAAAATGGACTAGGTAGCACGATCAATATTTAGACTAGTGGTTTAGAAACCAACACACCAAGAATGAAATTATTGTCCATTAACTACCAAGCAACAAAGTTGCTAGGAGTATTGATTACGCACATCACGGTTCACTTGTCGGTGTTCTGGTTACAAACAACACAAAGACCGGGAATGAATGATGATAGCGAGGAGTATCATCACATCAAGATTTCATCGGAGGGCGTGCAATTCTCATGATAATCTTTACATGAAGAGGGTAATACCTCAAGGTAGAACAGAGCAAAAGCTGGATTAGCATTTTGTCTGCGGAATACAACGGCTTTGACCCAATCCAGGAAATGGATGAGGTACGGGAGTTTGCTTCTCCTAGTCATTCCAGAATAGAATGACTTGAAGACCACAAGAATAATCGATATCGATAGCACAATGCATGACATACTCTTGACTATCCATTGATAGATAAAGGTCAGAATACAGAGGAAGAGGGGCAACTCAAGAGCACATGATTTTTCCTGAGTTGTAGATGCATAGGTTAACATGTTGAACATAGTTCAACACAGTTCTTCCGGATAACCCATGCAAAAGGGTAGGATTGGCAGAGTCACAACTATGGAATGGAGAACTCATCACGAGCACTCATGTTGTGATCTTTTGTTCACGAGGAACTTCTGCCATGATGGTTCATGGTATTGGAAGGATGATATGCCATGAACCTTGAGGGCTATAACAAAGTTACTAATCATCCTAAGGGAACAAGCAATTACTATCAACAGAGGTGAGCAGAATGATCCTTGGGTTCAAGAACCCAGATACAGAATACCTATTGACTAAGTAGCATCACAACATGCTTTTGATAACGATGGCCAAAATTATCACACTAGGAACAGAAGACACAGCTAAACTGTTGGGTGGTTCACTGATACAACATTGTTTCTTAAACACCTTCATCGTACACGTCGAGGTAATGGAGTACCCCAACACAATAATTAGTGTGCTTTGTCTGGCCTGAAAGACATAAACTCAAGATGAAAGAGTTTTGCAATTGCATCTGATAATTTTAGAAACCTTAGATAGCTCGAACAACATAACGACTGTACAAGCATGAAATATGAGGCAACCTGCACAAGAAAACTGACAACATGACAATGAATTCTTATAAAGACATCGATCCAGAAAGACAACATCTTTCCTATAGGTCTCCAGCATAGTAACTCGTCATCCTAATAGATAGGTGAGAAGACCTAGTTCTTAATCCCCGTAGAAAAGAAGAGGGTGACTCAGAATTAGAATGATACAAGGAAAGGAGTAAAAAGAGCCTTACGTTCCCTTCCACAACCAATTCCCTTGTATAACTAAAGCAGTTCTAGACTCAACATCGACCAGTTTCGCTTGTTAATCCTACAGGCAGTCAAGCTCTGATACCAAAGCTATTGGGACCCTAATACTAAGCCATAAGAATCCAGCCTGTATCACATCACATCACTTTACGGTCTCACGCACGGTTATCTCCACGGCTACCACCTTACCTGGGCCGGGACTGTTTGCGTCTTTTGACTCACGTATGTGAATGTGTTGCTAGCATTCAAATGTCAAGAACCCGGGCCGACATGACTACTCATACAACCCAAGTGGCACATCCGTATAGGGACAGGCATACATAACCCAGCAATGCAGGTGTCGATCTCTAGCGTGTGTAGACGAGTCATAGCAAGCTACAAGGACTCCATTACACCGTGGGACATAAATGTCATCACTGCACGTAGACGAATCGTAGCAAGCTACAGGGACTCCATTACATTGTGAGACATTTCCCCAAAGGTACAAACACATCAACAAAGAAGGATACACGCCGGTCAATCAATGTGTTCGGAGCAGTAGCAAGCTACCAAGGCTCGGTGGAAGCACAAAGAGGCATTTCCCCGTAAAGAGTACTACTAAAGGCACACAACTAGGTGTCGAATATCACACATACCAGTGCATTTCAAACATATAGGCAATATGCACGATATGCGTAGATACAACATGGCATCACAACATAACTCTATGACTCAAGTATTCATTAATGAATCATAAGAGCCAACATAGTGTGATATTACAAACAGGGGTCACATGACCCAACACTAAAGTCATACAAGAAACAAGCGGAAGCAACACATGTCTGGGTACAGACATCTACTAAAAGTGGCCAGAGGAGCTTGAAAGGCTATAACGACCCTATCAAAGGAACCAGACCTCTGTCTGGAATTCCAAGCTAATCCGGTCAAATCGCACTTCGCGTCATAAGAATCACTAATGAGACTGACGTCTCCTCTGCAAAAACATAAATTAAGCGAACGTGAGTACAAAGGTACTCAACAAGACTTACATCATAACTAACTACATATGCGTCAGTATCAATGAAGGGGGGTTGTGGAGTTTATTGCAGCAAGCCAGCTTTAACTCTTGGCTAACCTATACTACGACTACAAGTACTTTGTTTTGAGGTGGGATAGCGCAGACGAGTCCACATATTCACCAAATCAATACACCGCTATGGATCCACTCCCGTCTCCCTTCGAGAAGGCCATCCATAGCACTCACGCTTATCTTGCGCATTTTAGAGGTATCCATTCCACTTATCTATGAACCACATAAGTTCTCCAAGTAGTCCATATCTGAGGACGCGGCTATTCAAATAGATTCATAACCCTGCAGGGGTATACTTCTTCACACACGCTCTCGGCACTTATCACCATATGCACGTCATGCATCTCGGCAACCTTCAAGCGGAAGCACTGGCGTGGGCGTCGGCCACGACCGTCAACCACACAAGACCCTAGTCCAGGTTTATTGCCTATTTGACACTAAACTCGCACGGAAGTCTGGCCGAAGTTTCCGCTGCGGCCTCAAACGATGTGCGTAGGGTTCCCAAGCCCACCGTCCGGGTGCCACTTGGTACACCGTGCCACTGTTCCTATACCGCATCACAGTCCACCCCGCCAGGAAGCGCTATGCACGGCCGCCAGCACTTTTCCTACAAACACCAGAAACTAGTTGCAACTCCTGGACAGGGGTCTAGGCGATTAATAAGTCGAGAGGGGTCGAGTTACCGGAGCCCAATGTGTGGTAGTATGTTGTCTTGGATAACATACACAGAACTTAGTTCTTAAGGACAGCCCCAATGAGACAACCCGCCATGTACTCTTACATGGCCTCTCATCGCTACATTTACCAAATTGTGTTCACACACTTAGCTCTCACACAGTAGGACATGAACACTACCATTCCGATTCATCGCCAGATGGATCAGACCCGACCCGACATGACTCTAAGCATAGCACGCACAGTAAGTAAGCAAGCATGGATGAGTAAGCACAACAAGGCTCAAACAGTTGCGACTCATGCTAAATGGTTTCAACTATTTACTGTGACAAGGACAGGTCATGCAAAGGAATGGGTTCAACTACCGAGAACAGGTAACTGTTGAATCGTTATTGTCCTAATGCAGTAAAAGAGAGCAGGAGTGAGAGAGTGGGTTCATATCAGTATGCTCAAGGGGGTTTGCTTTCCTGTCACTCCTGAAGATAATACTTCTCTTCATTAGTGTCAACGGTCACATCATCGGAACCATCGTCTACCGAGAAGGAAGAAACACCGGCAAACAGAAAGAAGGGACGCATTCAATGTGATGCAACAAACATGATGCATGATATGGCATGTTAAGTATTGAATTGACCTAGTGCAATAGATAGTCATATTAAGTGAAGTGGAATTCAAATATATGCTAAATTCCAACTTCAACACTATTTATTACTTTACCCCAATCATGAAATGTCTTACTTGGGTATGTTAACTTGCTCAAACATGCACGATCATGGCATAAACAGATTCATTGGATTTTTCTGATCATTTTTCATATATAAATTATTTTCATCTGACTTAGAGATTATTTTCTATGATTTTTTGAAGTTTATATCATTTTTTGAGATATAATAAATTCATAAATCAATTACTGCGTCAGCACTACCTCATGATGACGTTAGCGGTCAACTGGGTTGTCCCTGGTCAAATCTGAACAGCAGGACCCGCATGTCATTGGCTTAGGGGCCAATTAAGTTAAATTTAAACTAATCTAAATTAGCAGGGGCCTGGCCCCACTTGCCATTGACCTAGAGGAGATCAAATCAAGCCAGTGGGGTCAAACCCTCCGGCGTTTAGCCGTCGGCGAAGCCCGAGACAGCGGTGCGGCTTAGTAACATGGCACAGGGCGCCGTTTTCTATGCGGAGGGACTCGTCCGGGAGCTGGCGCTTGGCCGCGTCCAACGGTGGCCTCGGTCGACCGGGGATGTGCTGTGGCGTCGGCACCGAAGTGCTATGCGGCGGCCAGAATTTGGGCATGGGGAGGCTAGGACCTCGAGGAAGATAGCGAGCAGGGGAGGAAAGGGGTTCGCTTCGGTAGCTCACCTCGGGTCTAACGGGACGGTCAGCGAGCTCAAGGGCGACGAGACGGCAGTGAATCGTCGGGGCGTGCTCGGTTGCTCAAGGTTGAAGACGACTAGGGCGGCAAGGAAGGAGGACATCCGGGATCGATTGCTTTGACGAAGGGGCACAACGCGAGGTGGCGGATGCGATGGATGGCTCAGGAGGGCAAGGCAAAGGTGGTGGTCGCGACAGCAGCGAACGGCGGCGAGGTGGCTTTGGTCCAAGGTGAGGAGGAGCAGAGGCAGAGGGAGAGAGCAGCAGGACGAGGAAAGAGAGCGAGAGAGAGCAGGATGGGTTTCGGGATGCGCATGGGGGCTCTAAGCGACGTCCACGGCGAGCAGGCAGGCAAGACGTGGCCGTGCGCGTGCTCGCACGTAGTGGCCATGCGCCCTATCCACTGGCACGCTGGAGAAGACGACTGGCAGCGCCTGGTTGATGGGCTGGGCCTCTTCTGCACAGGTAAGTGGCCCAGGTTTGCCTCTTTCTTTTATTTCTTTGTTTTTTGCTTTCTGTTGTCTGTTATTATTTATTTGGGCAACAATTCCTAAAGTAAAAACCCTGAAATAGTTATTGTAGTTTATAAATAATATTTCTAGTCCCCACAATAATTATCAGAATTTTTGAAACCACTAAAATAGTTATAGTCTTTTATTTGTCATTTTCATCAACATTGCTGGTTTATTTAAAATGCCAAAAAGAGTTGGAAAAAGTATATCACCCCTGGTATGTTGTTTCCAACATTTATCAAAGAGGGGGGACATTTTAAATAGCATTTTAGAATTCGTTGAAAATTCAATTGTTGGAATTTTGTTTATTCCATGAGGTGCTATGGTTTGACATCCCCATTTCAAATTCAGATGAAATTAAACATGATGCCATGATGCACAATGCAGAGCCAAACAATGTCTAGCTAGGGCTGTGACAGAGAAAGTCCAGGTGGGAATCTTAGTGAATGCCGTAGTGGCTCTGGTTCGTGGTGGAGTGACTGGCATGGATCTGCTGGAGACATTTCTCAATCGACAAATCCAGCCTCTTCAAGCGAGGGACCACACCATGTGGCACTACTCAGGCCCTGAGGACACCACTCGGACACATCTAGAGGAGGTTTCAGAGGAAACTGTTGCGCAGTGGCTTCGGAGCATCACTGAAGCATGCGACAATCCCCTGGGAGCCAAGCGGATCTTGCCATTCTCTGCTGCGAATCCACCGTCGAATCTGGTAAGTCACATCTTTGTGGAATGCTTAAGTGTTTCGTTGAGTGATTGGATCATCAGTCGACTGACTTTATGCCAATGATAGCGAGGACGATTATGAGGAGTCGGGCAAGAATGAAGAAGATGCAGAGTCTCCTCCACGCACCGAGCATCGTTCTAAGCAGCGCCAAGACCCAACGGCTGCCCCAAGCAAGACCTTAACGTCGAGCAGCAGGAACCCGAAGCGTGACCGAACTTCAATAGTTGAGTCGAGTGAGCGGACCGAAACCTTAGAAGGCTCTGCCCCGCATGAAGATTGTTGTACCTGTAGTTTCAACTTGAGTGCTCGTTTTCCTTTTCCTTTTGTTGTTGTGGAGCCTCATATCTTTGATGACCTAGTGGAACTTGTCTGTCAGAGCTGCTACTTCGGTGATGTCGCCTCCAAGGGATGAATGAGAGCCCATGGACGTGGATACTACTGACGTGGCCACCTCTCAGCGCGGTATAACAAATCTTCACTTTGTTCTATCTTTCAGGGATGATTCGCTGATCGAATAATCCATGTCGTCGACTGGAAATTGTAGAAGTCATCCAGTTGGAGGATGATGACGAGCCATCACGGGACGTGCTTGGAGGACGTCATCGAGGTAGACACCTCGTAAGTCGACTACCGCGACGTCCCCAGGGCTTGGCAATTCGTCCCGAGTTAGAGCAGAACTTGCGACTTTGCTGTAGAGTGCCCCGCCAACTGCTTCGACCATTGTGTCCTCTGCACCAATCCGACAGCCTCAAGCAACTTCAGTTATACCAATCCTAGCATCAACTCCCCCGACGTCTACCTTTCCTTTGCATCGCATCCAGGAGGACCGGACTGGAGCTGGCAAAGAGGCCATGATCCAAGCAGAGCAGATGATGTTGCGCACGAAGGAGGCATAAGAAGCCAACAAGTTGGCTTATGATGCCAGCTTGGTGCTTCGCTCCGGTGTCCGAGTAAGTGCGATTGTAAGTTTGTTTCCGATTGAATTCCAGTCGTTCTTGATTGTGGGTGTTTTCCTTTTGAAGCAAACTTGCTTGTTTTCCTCTCGAGTGGATTAGGTCTTAGTCGAGTGGTAGTAGGTCCAGTGGGGGCATGCTGAGTGCACCCACTGGGTGTAGTCCCCGAGACTGATGTCGAATGGTGTTGACATCAGCACGGGTCTTAGAATAGTTTTGACAATCGCTCGACAGGTCAAGTGATAGCAGGTCCAGTGGGGGCACGCTGAGTGCACCCACTGGGTGTAGTCCCCGAGACTGCCGTCGAGTGCTTGCATCGGCGGGGGTCTGATAGAGACAATGTCTGCATGCTTGCGCATTGTTACTGAGTCACTCGACAGGTCGAGTGATCATAAGTCCAGTGGGGGAACGCTGAGTGCACCCACTGGGTGTAGTCCCCAAGATCGCCATCGAGTTCTTGCATCGGCGGGGGTCTGTCAAAAACAATATTTTGCTCGGGCAGGTCGGACCTGGTCGAGTGGTTTCATATCCAGTGTGGGCACGCTGAGTGCACCCGTTCGGTGTAGTCCCTGAAACTACTGTTGATCGTTGGCGATGAGCAGTAGTCTTAAGAACATGGACTCAGGGTCCTTTTTCATATGCGGAGTACGCTTGTCACTCGGTTCGTCGAGTGAGTCTTTTGCCTTTGTATTTCCACCTTTGAATGCTTATCCTAGGGACGGAGAAGTCCGGACCTAGCCTGCAGGTTTCATGGATATCATTTCCATCAACCATGATATGACGCAGGTTTCATGGACATAATTTCGATCAGCCATGATATGATGCTTTTCAGGGGTGTGGGGTGGGGCGGCGGGCCCCCATCCAATCGACTCTACTTGATCCTTTCCACTCGGGAGTGGAAAAAATTTCATGTCGAATGAACTACGTTTTTGTTGATTTCAGAGAGCTTGCGAACTTGGAACACGGTACAAAGACCTGGAGAATGAGAAGAACTAGCTTCAAGTGGATCTGGAGGTCTCCAAGAATAATCTGGATCATGCACAGGCTGAGCTGAGGAACCTGGGAGGTAATTTCTGTCGACTAACTGCACCATCACTTTCCTCTTCCATCCTTTGAACTGAGTGTTCTTGCTCGAACATACGTGCATGATGACAATCGCTGACTTCAAGTGCGACTCAACAATGTTGTTTCTTTAGATACTATGAAGAAGGCGCTAGAGGACAAGGACAAGGCACTCGCTGATGCTCAAAAGGTGGCAAGGGAAAAAACTGAAGCCACTGAGAAGAAGCTCGCCACAGTTAAGAAGCTGGAAGAAGAGAACTTCAAACTCAAGCAGGAACAGGCCGACTGGATTAAGAAGACCGAACAGCTCAACAAGAGGAGCAATGGTCTGGAGAAGTACTTGGGAGACTTTGCAAAGAAGATGTTCAGCATGCTCTACGGTAACTTTCCTCGTCGAGTGAACTTCTTTAACTCCCATAGGATAGTAACATGACCATCTTTCTATTCCTTTCTCTATATAGAGTTCTGTCAGGATGTTGAAAAGGAGACCAAGGAGATTGAACCAAATCTAGATCCAACCAAGTTGCCCGTCGAAGACGCTGTGGCCATGAACATGTTTTGCCTCAACGTCCATGTCGAGAGCGTTCAAGAGTATATCACTCGACTAAGGGCTGGACTGGAGAAGGTTGACAAGGATTTGTGGCCTGAAGACACCCTCTAGACTGACCTTGAGTCAATGATGACCCGCCTCAATGAAATTCCTGGTCGAGTGCAAGCATGGAAGAAGTCTGCTGCTCGCTATGGAGCCGACATGGAGCTTTCACTCATCAAAGTCCATTGCAAGGAGGCCAAGGAGGACAATCTGAAGTCTCTCTAGGTGATCAATACGAAGAAACTTCAATTCGAGGACTTCATGGAGACCTCCATTGACGCGGCCACTCGGATCGCTGACGGGATTGACTTGGACACCTTTGTCGAGCCCGTGACTCCCACAGGTTCTTGATAAAACTTCAATCGTCATTAAAACTTTATTTTCCTTGGTATGCCAAGTGGTGTTGTAACCGTTCAAAAACTTCGTTCAGGCCTTAGGCCTGAGTACTCTCGTTTGCGAAAACAGCTTTTATCTACGCTAGGAACTTTGGATTTTATCTGCACTTTGCCCTCAATCCTTTGTTTGGCTGAATTTGTTTTGCTTTTGAATGGAGTGAATGTCCCACATTCGAAAGAATGTCGAACTTAGGCGAAAAGCTAATTCACTGCTAAGTCCCCGAGTGAGAAAACTGTTCGACACTCGGCAGGGATTTTAACTTAGGCAAACAATGATTCGTAGCTAAGCCCCCAAGTGAGAGGATCGCTCGTCACTCGGAGAAGTTTCGAACTTAGATGAAGACTGGTTCGCAACTAAGTTTCTGAGTGAATGGAATATTATCCACTCGGAAGGGTTTTTAACTTAGACGAAAGCTGGTTCGTAGCTAAGCCCCCGAGTGAGAGGATCGCTCATCACTCGGAGAAGTTTTGAACTTAGACGAAGACTGGTTCGCAGTTAAGTTTCCGAGTGAATGGAATACTATCCACTCGGAAGGATTTTCAACTTAGGCGAAAGCTGGTTCGTAGCTAAGCCCCCGAGTGAGAGGATAGCTCATCACTCGGAGAAGTTTTGAACTTAGATGAAGGCTGGTTCGCCGCTAAGTTTCCGAGTGAGTGGAATGTAATTCACTCGGGAGGGTTTTAACTTAGGCGAAAACTGGTTCACAGCTAAGCCCCCGAGTGAGAGGATCGCTCATCACTCGGAGAAGTTTGGAACTTAGACAAAGACTGGTTCGTAGCTAAGTTTTCGAGTGGATTGACTGCTATCCACTCGCAAGGGTTTTTAAATTAGGCAAAAACTGGTTCGTAGCTAAGCCCTCGAGTGAGAGGATCGCTCATCACTCGGAGAAGTTTTGAACTTACATGAAGACTGGTTCACAGCTAAGTTTTCGACTGGATGGACTGCTATCCACTCGGAAGAGTTTTTAACTTAGGCAAAAACTGGTTCATAGCTAAGCCTCCGAGTGAGAGGATCGCTCATCACTCGGAGAAATTTTGAATGTAGGATTGTGCGATCGGAATTGACAAAAGATTGTGGAAGTCATAACTTTCATAAGCGACGTTGTCTGGAATACTTTTATTAAATCAAAACAACCCAGTCTTCAAGTATAGAAGCGTC